>JAENRU010000460.1:155000-500000 GCA_016647705.1 Eucommia ulmoides | reverse complement strand
TCATTTCTAAACCTAAACCGCTCCAATGGAAGGTAGGGATATTTCTACCTTGTTTTATCTACTCATTAAGTTATTCATAAGTTTATATATATATATATATATAAACTAATTTCCCAACCAAAATTTTTGTATAATAACAACTTATTTTATTTTATTTTTTTAAAAAAAATGTATAAGTAAAATTTACAAAAGATGAAAGTTCACGACCTTAAATTAGAGATTTTTTTTTTTCTTTTTCCTTTCTCTTCTTCTTCTTCTTAAAAAAAAAATATATAAAATAAAAATAATATTATTTTTCTTCAAGACTTCTCCCAAAAAAAAATTCCCAATAATTTGTTCACTTTTCTCCCAAAATTGTTGCCTAAAATTGCCTTACCAAAATTTCTCTTCCTTTTTTTTTTTTTTTGGTCTATTTGATGTTGTATTTATAGCTCAAGAGGTGCATGAATGATAGGGGACAAAGATCATTCAATTACCATAAAACAAGGGTAAAAAATGGTCTCAAATGAAAAAAAAAACAGTGCAAGAGTGATGGATGAACAATGATTTTGGTAGAAATGGGCTAAACAAATTGAAATGAGACGATGGGCCAAATCAAGCTGCAAATTGGGCAAAAAATAGGCTAAAAAAAACTCAAAATGGGCTGACCATGGGCTGGACAAAACTAATAAGGAGGAAATAGGCCTAATTTGGGTTGGATTTGGGCCAGGAACGAGATACAAAATAGGCTAGAAATGGTTGGCCCGTTGATCCGCGTACAATGCAAAGCTGCAAAGGAAGGATAACTTCAAATGGATGTATTTTTTTCATACGAACTCCGATTTGGCTATATAACCAATCGTTGGAAAGCTCTGAGTGTCTAGTTTCATATGCAACTTGTTTCATCACAAAATGCTAGATGTGAATTTAGTTATATCCAAAAGAGTGGACAGTGGTCTTCATTCTACTGCCAAAAATCGCGACTTTTTTCTGTTTGATGTTTTCCTTGCGCACTTCGCTTCTATAAATTGTGTTCTGATTTAAATCTTCAAATGAGAGACACTGTTCTTTTATTTTTTTATTTTTTTTGTATTTTTTATTTTCTGAAATAAACAAAAATAAAACAAAGTTTAACTATAAAATAAAGCATAAGATTTTTGCAGCGGTCAAAATGTCGTGTCAGCAGCTGCCCCTCTTTTTCATGTAAGTTCTACTTACTTGACAAAGACAAAAAGACCATATCATTTTGATGGCCCCATTTTGGATTTTCCAAAGCATTTTTTTTATTATTTTATTTATTTATTTATTTTAACAAAAGACGAAATAAAAAAGATACCATTTTTCAGGGCGTGTTGGAAAATGGATGGGGGAATGAAATATGGATGAATTACAACCGAAACCTGCAATGGTTGCTTATGTATCTTGACAGTGCCAAGAATCAGGTCACACGTAATTTGACACATGCTCCAGGCAGGGAAAAAATGAATGCAAAAGAGGGTATTCATGACGAAACATGTATAGATGAAGGGCACTCACAGAAATGCAAATATGGGCACCCATGAAGAGGCAATGCAAAATGAAATAAAAGTAAACATACCTCTGGTAAGGAGGAGTGACACCTCTCGGCCAGTGGCCTCAAAGGACCAAACATGAAAGTAAACATACCACCCTAAACTGGTAGGGAGAAGTGACTCGACTTAAAAGCAAACATACCACCCTAAGCTGGTAGGGAGGAGTAGACTCCATGTGAAAGTAAACATACTACCCTAAACTGGTAGGGAGGAGTGGACTCGACATGAAAGTAAACATACCACCCTAAGCTGGTAAAGGGGAGTGACTCGACAAAAAATAAACATACTACCCTAATCTAGTAGGGAGGAGTGACTCGGCAAAAAAAGTAAACATACCACCCTAATCTAGTAGGGAGGAGTCACTCGGCAAAAAAAAAAAGTAAACATACCACCCTAAGTTGGTAGGGAGGAGTGACACAAGTGCATAATCTTTGAAATGTGCCCCAACCTGTAGTTGGGGCAAAGTGAGAGAACTGAAGTATAAAATGTGCCCCAACGTATGGTTGGGGCATGAATGACAAGACAAAGTATAAAATATTCCCTAGTCTGCAGCTGAGGCTAAATGGCCACCTTCGATAACTTGTGATTCCGTTCCCCCCTTTTAGCCGTAATCGCTTCAGTTGATAATACTTGGATCGGAGTGGTATCGCGAGATTCATCCATCTTATTCTTCTTTCAATTCTAAAGGTGTACCCTGTGGGGGGTTTTCTCTAGGTCATTGGCAGGGTCCGACATCAAACAATATCTCCCATCAACTTTATTTCTTTTTGCCTGCTGATTCTCATTTCCTCTTTTCTACCAAGCGTCTTCGGTATTAGGGAAATCATATATTCCTGTTTGCTTCGTATTTCTAAAATCCTGCAAAACTGGTTTAGCCAAAATATGAAAAAATGTATAAAAATTTACTAAAACAGGTACCTTTATCACCAGATAAGATTGCTACGCGATTCAAAGCTTGACTTTCAGACAAGTATGATTTCAATGCAAATCTGAGCTAAACCCGGTGTTTACTTTCTCAGCTTCAAACTCCTTCCAAATCCATCAAGTTTTGAACACGGAAATACCCATGGTTGATGAAAGTCAGCCTTAGTGATATTTTGAAAAAAAATTCCCGGGGTGATCTACCTGTTCTTTTTTTTTTTTTTTTCCTTTTTTTTGGTACGGTCCCTACATTCTTTTCATGGCGCTCTTCTGAGTTTGCACCACGTTCAAGCCGCACCTTTTTTTTAAGAAACAGATAATCATAAATCGAAACAACTTACTTTGAAAAGAAAGGTCTTTATTAGGCAAAGTATTTCTTTATAGAATTTGAGTTTAAAGGCTCGGGAAATACACCATCATCCATTTCTTAGAGAATCAACATTCCACCGCTCAAGGCATTGTGGATAACAAAATGACCTTCCCAGTTTGAGGCGAACTTGCCCTTGGCTTCATCTTGGAAAGAAAAGATTTTATTCAATACCAACTCACCGGGATTGAAGACTCTAGGGAGGACCCGCTTATCATGAGTTCTAGCAATTCTTTGTCTATAACACTGTCCGTGTCATATCGCTATCAGTCGCTTTTCATCGATTAAGAAAAGTTGATCCAATCTCTGTTGCACCCATTCAGTTTCATCGAGCTCGGCCTCCATGAGCACTCGCAGAGATGGAATTTCCACTTCAGCTGGTATCACTACTTCCGTGCCATAGATCAGAGAGTAGGGGGTTGCCCCTGTCGAGGTTCGGACTGAAGTTCTGTAATCCATCAAAGTATATGGCAGCATATCATCCCACTCCTTATAGTTATCGATCATCTTCCGAAGGATTTTCTTTATATTCTTATTGGCGGCTTCTACTGCTCTGTCCATCTTCGGATGGTAAAGCACCGAGTTTCTATGCTCGATCTTGAATTTCTGGCAGATTTCTTATATTTTTTACCCCTTCAGGTTTTTGGCGTTGTGGGTTATTAGTGCTTGTGCAAACCGTCTCTCGACACAATATTTTCTTTGATGAACCGGGCTACTACCCTTTGAGTCACTCGCGCCAGTGACACAGACTCCACCCACTTGGTAAAATAATCAATCGCCACCAGGATGAAGCGATGACCACTCGACGCCTTGGGGGTGACTTCTCCAATGACGTCCATACCTCACATTGAGAAGGGCCACGGGGCCGCCAAGTAATGAAGTTGCGAAGGCGGAATATAGATTTGATCACCGTGAATCTGACACTTAATGTATCTTCGAACGAACTGTATACAATTGCTTTTCATTGTTAGTAAAAAATGTCTGGTCCTCAGGATCTTCTTTGCGAGCATGAAGTCGCTTATGTGAGGTCCACATAAGCCACTATGGACTTCTTTCATCAACTGGATGGCCTCTTTAGCTCCAACACATCTCAAAAGGCCCATATTAGAGGAGCGTTTGTACAAAGTCTCCTCACTTAGAACAGCTCTCTTGATATTGATTAATTCTCTCTCGTTGATAATATAAGAAATTCGCAGGTCTTTATATAGGAGTATGAAATCAGTATTCTAACGGCTAGTTTACATTTGTCATGACAATTAATAGCACTTATAGATCCCCTATATCCTAATGATTTTATTTAGGTTCAATTTTACTTAAAAATAGCTTTCAAATCTCTCAATTAAATCCCCAAATATTTCTCAAGCTCAATTAATTAGAATAGAATCAATTTAAAATACCAAATTGAGAAACATTAACATTTAATGAACCATATTAATATAATTTAATTAATATGTGAACCATATCTTAAATATAGAAAATATCCCTGAAATCTCTCTCAAATCCCAACAAAAAATGACTACTTTTGGATATAATCTCAGATAAAACAACATCCTAACAGCGCATCAGGTCGACCGATCAGTCGACAAGTAGATTCAGGTTGTAGCCAAGGCGTTCATCGGTCGACCTACCTGTCGACCTGTAGATTCAGAGAGTTTGTTTTTCCTTCACCGGTCGACTTGTAGATTCAGAGAGTTCAACCCTCTTGCCCGGTCGACCTGTAGGTCGACTTAGAGATATAGGATCTTTCAGCTGCTTGGTACGGTCGACTTATCAATCGACTGATGTCTTATGGCACGTTTTAAACTTATTTTCTTTTACGTTTTTGGGCCTTCGAGGTGCGTTTTATTCACATGATAGTTTCCACCCAAAAAAGTTGTATTTTTCATTCGAAAATGTCATAATTGGTTTTTTTGGTTAAACCAATCTTTTCGAGCCTTTTGCGGACGTTTTGCTACGAAGACCGTTTCCACCACAAAATGTGGTATTTTTCATCCAAAACGGACAAAGTTAATTTTTCTAGTCAAACTTCGTCTTTTTGGCCTTCGGGGGGCGTTTTACTCACATGACAGTTTCCACCCAAAATGTGGTATTTTTAGTACAAAACGGACACATTATATTTTTTCGGTCAAACCTGGTCTTTTTGAGTATTTTGTGGACGTTTTGCTACGAAGGTTGTTTCCACCACAAAATATGGTATTTTTCGTCCAAAACGAACAAAGTTAATTTTTCTGGTCAAACTTTGTCTTTTTTGCCCTTTGGGGGGCGTTTTACTCACATGGCAGTTTTCACCCAAAAAAAATGGTATTTTTTGTTCAAAACGGATGCAGTTAATTTTTAAGGTCAAACTTGGTCTTTTGGCCTTTTGGGGGTGTTTTACTCACACGGCTGTTTCCACCCAAAAAAGTTGTATTTTTCGTCCAACACGGAAAATGTTAATTTTTCTGGTCATACTTGATCTTTTTGGGCCTTTTGGGGGCATTTTACTCACACGACTATTTCCACTAAAATAAAGTTGTATTTTTCGTCTAAACAGACACTGTTGATTTTTTTTTTTGTCAAACCTCGTCTTTTTGGGCCTTTTGTTCCGAATGCTGTTACCACAAAAAAAAAAATGATATTTTTTGTCCGAAACAGATACAATAGATTTTTGAGGTCAAATTTGGCCCACTTAGGCATTTTGGGGGCATTTTGCTATGATGGTTGTATCATTTCCAAAATGTGGTATTTTTAGTTCAAAACGGGACAAATTTAATTTTTCTTCTCAAATTTGGTCTTTTTTGGCCTTTGGTGGGGGTTTTACTCACACGGCAGTTTCCACCCAAAAAAGTTATATTTTTCGTCTAAAAGAACACTTTTGATTTTTTTTGTCAAACATGGTCATTTCGGGCCTTTTGTTCTGAAGGCCGTTACCAACAAAAAAAGTGGTATTTTTCGTTCGAAATGGACACCGATGACTTTTCAGGTCAAATTTGGTCTACTTGGGCATTTTGTGCGCCTTTTGCTATGATGGTCGTTTCCACCCCAAAATGTGGTATTTTTAGTTCAAAACGGATAAACTTAATTTTCCTGGTCAAACTTGGTCTTTTTTGGCCATTGGGGGGCGTTTTACTCACATGGCAGTTTCCACCCAAAAAAGTAGTTTTTTTTTTCCCCAAAACGTACACAGTTAAGTTTTATGGTCAAACTTGGTCTGTCTAGGCCTTTTGGGGGCGTTTTACTCACACGGCTGTTTCCACCACAAAATGTGGTATTTTTTGTCCAAAACGGACAAAGTTAATTTTTCTAGTCAAACTTGGTCTTTTTGGCCTTTGGGGGGAGTTTTACTCACTTGGCAAATTCCACCCAAAATGTGGTATTTTTTGTCTAAAAACGAAAAACAATTAATTTTTCTTGTCAAACTTTGTCTTTTTGGGCCTTCGAGATACGTTTTACTCACACGATAGTTTCCATCCAAAAAAGTTGTATTGAAAAGGTCACAATTGATTTTTTTGGTCAAACCAATCTTTTCGAGCCTTTTGCGGACGTTTTGCTACGAAGACCGTTTCCACCACAAAATGTTGTATTTTTCGTCCAAAATGGACAAAGTTAATTTTTCTAGTCAAACTTTGTCTTTTTGGCCTTCGGGGGGCGTTTTACTCACATGACAGTTTCCACCCAAAATGTGGTATTTTTAGTACAAAATGGAAACATTTAATTTTTTCAGTCAAACCTGGTCTTTTTGAGTCTTTTGCGGATGTTTTGTTACGAAGGTCGTTTCCACCACAAAATGGATAAAGTTAATTTTTCTGGTCAAACTTTGTCTTTTTTGCCCTTTGGGGGGCGTTTTACTCACATGGCAGTTTTCACCCAAAAAAGTGATATTTTTCGTCCAAAACGGATACAGTTAATTTTTATGGTCAAACTTGGTCTTTTGGGGGTGTTTTACTCACACAGATGTTTCCACCCAAAAAAGTTGTATTTTTCGTCCAACACGGAAAATGTTAATTTTTCTGGTCATACTTGGTCTTTTTGGGCTTTTTGGGGGCATTTTACTCACACGACTGTTTCCGCTAAAAAAAGTTGTATTTTTTGTCCAAACGAACATTGTTGATTTTTTTTATTTGGCCTACTTAGGCATTTTGGGGGTGTTTTGCTATGATGGCCGTATCCTCCCCAAAATCTGGTATTTTTAGTCCAAAATGGACAAATTTAATTTTTCGTGTCAAATTTGGTCTTTTTTGGCCTTTGGTGGATGTTTTACTCACACGACAGTTTCCACCCAAAAAGTTATATTTTTCGTCTAAAAGAACACTTTTGATTTTTTTTTGCCAAACATGGTCATTTCGGGCCTTTTGTTCTGAAGGCCGTTACCAACCAAAAAAGTGGTATTTTTCGTTCGAAACGGAGACTGATGACTTTTCAGGTCAAATTTGGTCTACTTGGGTATTTTGTGCGCCTTTTGTTATGATGGCCGTTTCCACCCCAAAATGTGGTATTTTTAGTTCAAAACGGACAAAGTTATTTTTTCTGGTCAAACTTGGTTTTTTTTTTGCCATTGGGGGGGGGGGGGGGGGGGGGCGTTTTACACACATGGCAGTTTCCACCCAAAAAAGTAGTTTTTTTTTTGTCCAAAACGTACATAGTTAATTTTTGTGGTCAAACTTGGTCTATCTAGGCCTTGTGGGGGCGTTTTACTTACACGGCTGTTTCAACCCAAAAAAGTTATCTTTTTCGTCCAAAACGGACACTGTTAATTTTTCTGGTCAGACTTGGTCTTTTACTCACACTATAGTTTTCACCCAAAAAAGTTATTTTTTTCGTTCGAAAAGGACATAATTGATTTTTTTTTTTTGTCATACCTGGTCTTTTCCAGCCTTTTGCGCACGTTTTGCTACGAAGGCCATTTCCACCACAAAATGTGGTATTTTTCATCCAAAATGGATAAAATTAATTTTTCTGGTCAAACTTTGTCTTTTTTGGGCATTGGAGGGCGTTTTACTCACATGGCAGTTTTCACCAAAAAAAGTGGTATTTTTCGTCCGAAATGGACATATTTAATTTTTCTGGTCAAATTTGATCTTTTTGTGCCATCAAGGTGCGTTTTACTCACACTATAGTTTTCACCCGAAAAAGTTATTTTCTTCGTTCGAAAGGGACACAATTGATTTTTCGGTCAAACCTGGTCTTTTCAAGCCTTTTGCGCACGTTTTGCTACGATGGCCGTTTCCACCACAAAATGTGGTATTTTTCGTCCAAAACGGACAAAGTTAATTTTTCTAGTCAAACTTGGTCTTTTTGGCCTTTAGGGGGAGTTTTACTCACTTGGTAAATTCCACCCAAAATGTGGTATTTTTTGTCCAAAACGAAAACAGTTAAATTTTCTTGTCAAACTTTGTCTTTTTGGGCCTTCGAGGTGCGTTTTACTCACACGACTATTTCCACCAAAAAATGTGGTATTTTTTGTCCAAAAAGGACACAATTAATTTTTTTGGTCAAACCTGGTCTTTTCGAGCCTTTTGCGAACGTTTTGCTACGAATGCCGTTTCCACCACAAAATGTGGTATTTTTTGTCCAAAATGGACAAAGTTAGTTTTTTCGATTAAACTTGGTCTTTTTTGGCCATTGGGGGGCGTTTTACTCACATGGCAGTTTCCACAAAAATAAATGATATTTTTCGTCCAAAACGGACATAGTTAATTTTTATGGTCAAACTTGGTCTTTCTAGGCCTTTTGACGGTGTTTTCTCACACGGTTGTTTTCACCCCAAACGTTGAATTTTTCGTCTGAATGGGCACTGTTGATTTTTTTTTTGTCAAACTTGGTCTTTTCGGGCCTTTGCGGGCCTTTTTCTCCGATTGCTGTTACCACCATCAAAAATTGTATTTTTCGTCCAAAATGGATACTGTTGATTTTTTAGGTCAAATTTGGCCTACTTAGACATTTTGGGGATCTTTTGCTATGATAGCCGTCTCCACCCTAAAATGTGGCATTTTTAGTAAAAAATGGACAAATTTAATTTTTCTTGTCAAACTTGGTCCTTTTTGGCCTTTTGGCGGCGTTTTACTCACACGACTGTTTCCACCCAAAATCGTTGTATTTTCTTTCCAAACGGACACTGTTGATTTTTTTTTTGTCAAACCTGGTCTTTTCAGGACTTTTGCTCCGAATGCTGTTACCACCCACAAAAAGTGGTATTTTTCTTCCGGAACAGATACTGTTGATTTTTCAGGTCAAATTTGGTCGACTTAGGCATTTTGGGAAAGTTTTGCTATGATGGCCGTCTCCACCCCAAAATGTGGTATTTTTAGACCAAAGCGGACAAATTTAATTTTTCTGATCAAACTTGGTCTTTTTTAGCCATTGGAGGGGACGTTTTACTCACACGGCAGTTTTCACCCAAACAAGTTGTATTTTTTGTCCAAACGAACACTGTTGATATTTTTCGTTAAACCCGATCATTTCGGGCCTTTTTGATGCAAATCATAGCACAACTTCAAGGGATCTAGTTAAAGTCCCAAATGGGCTGGTTACGAGAGCACGAGCAAGGAAGCTTAAAGATGCACTCAACGGACTGATTCAACAAGCATGGACTCAAGCAAATTCGTGGAGGCCCTTCGAGCATGATCCACGTGAGCAACAAAGATTCATCAACATGATTCAAGTTCTAGAAGAATCTGGACAAGGCTAAGCTTAAATTGGCATGTTTAAGAATACTCATTTTTGGGTCTGATTGTAAGGCTTGCATGCCATTTACTTTCCTTTTATTTGTTTTTGACATTTATGGGTGTATATGGCTGATAACAAAGTCATTTAAGACTCCCAAGCTTCCTTTTCTATCTTAGGTTTGTGATCAACCAATTAAGGGGCTGATTGTGGCGTTTTTTTCCTTATAGGCAAATATTTCTTTTAGGCAAGTAAGACTTTTTTTTTTTTACCATATTTTTAGCCTTAATTAGGATAGTTATTTTAGGAATTTTCCTTGTAATTTCAAGCCTTTAAATATGCGTCTAATCAATAAAAAAACGTAGATCATTATTCAGTGAATTTGTGAGAGTATTTTCTCTACGGTTCTTTGAAGAACTATTCGAACTTATCGGGATTTCCCGTGGCGTTCACCAACGACTCATCAAATGGATTTCCACCACCGTTTGTGGCATCTTCCTTATACCGAGGTTCTTGTTTCACATAAACAACGGGTTGAGATCATATATATCGAGGTTCTTGTTTGTCATCCAATTCTGATCTTAGAACGATCTTGGGTTCCTTTTTCTTGTCGGATCTCATTATTCTTGGCAGGATTCACATCATTTGGTAATCAGAGCACGATCTAAATCAGGTTTCACATATTTTTTTTCTTCCTTCTGCCAAAATATTTATATGTAGTCCAATTTTTGTTTTTTTTTTTTCCTTTGGTACTGTGCATTTTCAATCTTAATTTAAGTTGCTTTAAAAAAAAAAAAAAAACAAAAAACAAAAAACAAAAAAAACATAAACATAAACAAAAACTAAAACAAAACAAAAAAAAAAAAAAATTTGCAGCACACAAAAAAAAAAAAAAATTGTTTGTTTTCAACCATTTTGGTTCCATTAAGCCCGAAAATCACCTCACCCCAAAGATCAATTTTTTTCGTGGAAATTTTGCCATTTTGTGCTTTTGAAAATCTAATCAGCCGTGTTCCTTGTATTCTTGCTTTTAAAACCTGAAATTCCTTGATGAGTTCTAAGTAAATTGTTGCTGGAAATTTTGAGTATTGTTTGTTTAGTTTCAAAAGAAATGAAAGAGAATTATCGAGTGGAAAAATGCAAGAGTAGTGAGAACATTAGAGGGTTAAAAGCCACATATTTTTTTGAGTGAAACATGAGTATAGAGTGATTCACATTAGGACTGCCCGTATTGAAGTACCCTTGACCATACAAGTTGCATTGGTTAAATGATAGTGGTGAGATAAGGGTGAACAAGCAGGTGTTAGTTGCATTTCGAATTGGTAAATACGAAGATGAAGTGTTATGTGATGTAGTACCGATGCAAGCAGGACACTTGTTGCTAGGGCGTCCATGGTAGTTTGATAGGCGTGTGAAGCATGATGACTTTACGAGCAAATACTCCTTTGTACTTAATCAACGATCAATCAGTCTTGTACCATTGACATCGCAGCAAGTATATGAGGATCAAGTAAGATTACAAAAAGAAAACGATCAAAAGAAAGAGAGTGAACAAAAGAAAAAGAGTGAAAATCAGAGAGATGTCGAGAAAAATGAGAGAGAAAAGAAAATCAAAATTCGGCCATTGAGAGAAAATCAGAGAGAAAACAAAAGAATTTCTATGTAAAAGTGAGTGAAATTAAGTGAGCAATGTTTTCAAATCAGCCGATGATTGTACTTTTGTACAAAGAGGCATTTCTAAACACTAACGAATTTGACCTTGCTTTGCCTAGTTCTGTTGTTTCTCTTTTGCAGGAGTATGAGGATGTCTTTCCCGAGGAAAGACCACAAGGATTACCTCCAATCCGAGGGATTGAACATCAAAGTGATTTTGTTCTCGGTGCGACAATTCCAAACTGACCAGCCTATAGGAGCAATACCGAGGAGACAAAGGAGCTTCAATGACAAGTAAGTGAATTGTTGGAGAAAGGGCACGTGAGGGAGAGCATGAGCCCATGCACCATTCCTGTTTTACTTGTACCTGAGAAAGATGGGACGTGGAGAATGTGCATCAATTGTCGGACCATCAATAACATAATGGTAAAGTATCGTCATCCAATTCCTTGCTTAGATGATATGTTAAATGAGCTGCATAGTTCTTGTGTATTTTCTAAGATTGATTTAAAGAGTGGTTATCATCAGATTAGAATAAAAGAAGGAGATGAATGAAAAACTGCCTTTAAAACAAAATATGGTTTGTATGAATGGTTAGTTATGCCTTTTGGTTTGACTAATGCTTTGAGCACTTTTATGAGACTTATGAAGCATGTTTTGCGTGCATTTATAGGCAGATTTGTTGTTGTCTACTTTGATGATATACTCATTTATAGCAAAAACTTGGACGATCATGTAGTACATTTGAAATCTATTTTAGATGTGCTTAGGAAAGAAAAGTTGTTTGCTAATCTAAATAAGTGTACTTTTTACACCGATAAGCTTGTATTTCTGGGATTTGTTGTTAGTGCACAAGGTATACAGGTTGATGAAGAGAAGGTATGTGCAATCTAAGAGTGGCCGAGTCCCACAAGTATAGGTAATGTTCGTAGTTTTCATGGACTTGCTAGTTTTTACCGGCGGTTCATGAAGGACTTTAGTAGCATAGCCGCACCACTTACCGAAGTGATCAAGAAGAACGTTGGATTTAGATAGGGAGAAGAACAAGAGAAGGCATTCCAGTTAATCAAAGAGAAACTGACCAACGCCCCCTTATTGTCTTTACCTAACTTTTTGAAAACGTTTGAGATTGAATGTGATGCTTCAGGTATTGGCATAGGCGCAGTTCTTATGCAGGAAGGACGACCGATTGCATACTTCAGCGAGAAACTAAGCAGGGCAGCCTTAAACTACCCAACTTATGATATGTATTGGTTCGAGCTTTAGAGACGTGGCAATACTACCTATGGCCTAAGGAATTCGTTATTCACACCGATCATGAATCCTTGAAACACTTGAAGGGCCAACAGAAGCTAAACAAAAGGCATGCGCGTTGGGTGGAGTTCATTGAGACGTTTCTATACGTCATTCGGTATAAGCAATGTAAGGAGAATGTGGTCACCGACGCACTTTCTCGCAGGTGCATTACTCTCTACACTTGATGCAAAATTGCTTGGTTTTGAGCACATTAAAAACTTATACGCTGATGACCACGAATTTTGTGAGGAATACCGGGCTTGTGAGAAAATCACTTGTGGTAAGTTCTTTAGGCATGATGGGCTCTTGTTTTGAGAGAATAAGTTATGCGTGCCTAATTGTTCCTTAAGGGAGTTGTTAGTACATGAATCTCATGGTGGGGGATTAATGGGACATTTTGGAGTTGCAAAGACTTTAGCTGTTTTGTAGGAACACTTCTATTGGCCACACATGAAAAGAGATGCTGAGAGAATTTGTGGTAGATTTGTCACATGTAGGTAAGCTAAATAGAGAGTGCAACCCAACGGTTTGTATACTCCTTTACCAATTCCTAATAAGCCTTAGATTGATATTTCAATGGACTTTGTGTTAGGATTGCCTAGGACTAAACGTGGGAGATATTCATTTTTTGTGGTTGTGGATAGATTTTCTAAAATGGCACACTTTATTCCATGTCACAAAACGGATGATGCCTCGCATGTTGCTGATTTGTTCTTTAGAGAGATTGTGAGATTACATGGCATGCCTAGAACAATTGTTTCGGATAGAGATGCTAAGTTCTTGAGCTATTTTTGGAAGACTTTGTGGTGTAAGCTAGGTAGTAAGCTATTGTTTTCTACTACTTGTCACCCACAAACTGATGGTCAAACTGAAGTAGTAAATAGGACTTTGTCTACTTTATTGAGGGCAATCATTAAAAAGAATATCAAAACATGGGAAGAATGTTTACCACATGTTGAGTTTGCTTATAACAGATCTGTTCATTCTGCTACTAAATTTTCACCATTTGAAATTGTGTATGGATTTAATCCTTTAACTTCATTGAATTTATCTCCTTTACCTGTGACTGAGCATGTTAATTTAGATGGCAAAAAGAAAGCTGACTTCGTCAAGTAGATTCATGAGAAAGCAAGACTCAATATTGAGCGAAAAATAGAGCAGTATGCAAAACAAGCCAACAAGGGGCATCACAAGCTGATTTTTGAACCCGGAGATTGGGTTTGGTTGTATATGAGAAAAGAGAGATTTTTGGCCCAAAGACGTTCCAAATTATTTCCAAGTCCTAGAGCGCATCAATGAGAATGCTTACATGCTAGATTTACCTGGTGAGTACAATGTAAGTGCTACTTTTAATGATACTGATTTGAGTCCTTTTGCTGTAGGTGATGATTTGAATGCAAATCCTTTTCAAAAGGAGGGGAATGATGCAAATCATAGCACAAATTCAAGGGATCTAGTTTAAGTCCCAAATGGGCCGGTTACGACAGCACGAGCAACGAAGTTTAAAGATGCACTCAACGGACTGATTCAAGAAGCATGGACTCAAGAAAATTCGTGGATGCCCATTGAGCATGATCCACGTGAGCAACAAAGATTCATCAACATGATTCAAGTTCTAGAAGAATCTGGACAAGGCTAAGCTTAAATTAGCATGTTTAAGAATACTCATTTTTGGGTCTGATTGTAAGGCTTGCATGCCATTTACTTTCCTTTTATTTGTTTTTTACATTTATGGGTGTATATGGCTGATAACAAATCCATTTAAGACTCCTAACCTTCCTTTTCTATTTTAGGTATGTGATCAGCCAATTAAGGGGCTAATTGTGGCGTTTTATTTCCTTTTAGGCAAGTATTTCTTTTAGGCAAGTAAGACTTATTTTTTTACCATATTTTTAGCCTTAATTAGGATAGTTATTTTAGGAATTTTCCTTGTAATTTACAGCCTTTAAATAGGCGTCTAATCAATAAAAAACGTAGATAATTATTCAGTGAATTTGTGAGAGTATTTTCTTTGTGGTTCTTTGAAGAACTATTCGAACTTATCGAGATTTCCTTGGCGTTCACCATCGACTCATCAAATGGATTTCCACCACCATTTGTGGTGTCTTCCTTATATTGAGGTTCTTGTTTCGTACTAAACAACGGGTTGAGGTCATATATACCAAGGTTCTTGTTTGTCATAAACAACGGGTCGCAGTCTGTCATCCAATTCTGATCTTAGAACGATCCTGGGTTCTTTTTTCTTGTCAAATCTTGTTATTCTTGGCGGCATTCACATCACTTTTTCTCCAAAGGCCATTACCACCCAAAAAAGTGGTATTTTTCGTCCGAAACGGATACTGTTGACTTTTCAGGTCAAATTTGGTTTATTTGGGCATTTTGTCGGCTTTTTTCTATGACTATCGTTTCCACCCCAAAATGTGATTTTTTAGCCCAAAATGGACACATTTAATGTGGACATTTTGCTCCTAAGGTCGTTTCCACCACAAAATGTGGTAGTTTTCGTCTAAAACGGACAAAGTTAATTTTTCCAGTCAAATTTGTTCTTTTTTGGCATTTGGGAGGCATTTTACTCACATGGCAATTTTCACCCAAAAAGTTATCTTTTTCGTCCAAAATGAACAAAGTTAATTTTTCTAGTCAAACTTGGCCTTTTTAGCCTTTTGGGGGCGTTTTACTCACGTGGCAGCTTCTACCCAAAATGTGGTATTTTTAATCCAAAACGGACACAGTTAATTTTTTTTAGTAAAACTTGGTCTTTTTGGGCCTTCGAGGTGCGTTTTACTCAAACGGCAGTTTCCACCCAAAAAAGTTGTGTTTTTCGTCCGAAAGGGACACAATCGATTTTTTTCGGTAAAACCTGGTATTTTCGAGCCTTTTGCGCACGTTTTGCTATGAAGGCCGTTTCCATCACAAAATGTGGTATTTTTCGTCCAAAACGGACAAAGTTAATTTTTCGGGTCAAACTTTTTCTTTTTTGGCCATTGGGGGGCGTTCTACTCACACAGCAGTTTTCACCCAAAAAAGTGGTATTTTTCGTCTGAAACGGACATAGTTAATTTTTATCGTCAAACTTGGTCTTTCAGGCCTTTTGTGGGCGTTTTACTCACACAGCTGTTTTCACCCAAAAACGTTGTATTTTTCGTCCAAAATGGACACTGTTAATTTTTCTAGTCAAACTTGGTTTTTTTGGGACTTTTGGCAGTGTTTTACTCACAATGTTGTTTCCACCCAAAAAAGTTATATTTTTCGTCCAAACGGACACTGTTAATTTTTTTTTGTCGAACCTGGTCTTTTCAGGTATTATGTGGAACTTTTGCTCTGAATGCTGTTACCACCCTAAAAAATGGAATTTTTCATCCGGAAGAGATAATGTTGATTTTTCGGGTCAAATTTGGCTTATTTAGGTAGTTTGTGGGCTTTTTGCTATGATCGTCGTTTTCACCCCAAAATGTGGTATTTTTAGTCCAAAACGGACATATTTAATGTGGACGTTTTGCTCCGAAGGTCGTTTCATCACAAAATATGGTATTTTTTGTCCAAAACGGACAAAATTATTTTTTCTGGTCAAAATTGGTCTGTTTTGGCCTTAGGGGGGCATTTTACTCACATGACAGTTTTCACCAAAAAAAGTTGTATTTTTCGTCCAAAACGGACACATTTAATTTTTCTAGTAAAATTTGGTCTTTTGGGGCTTTTGAGGTGCGTTTTACTCACACGACTCTTTCCACCGAAAGAAATTGTATTTTTCGTCCGAAAGGGACACAATTGATTTTTTCGGTCAAAATTGGTCTTTTTGAGCCTTTCGCGCACGTTTTGCTACGAAGGCCGTTTCCACTACAAAATGTAATATTTTTTGTCCAAAACTGTCAAAGTTATTTTTTCTGGTCAACTTGGTCTTTTTTGGCTTTTGGGGGGCGTTTTACTCACATGGCAGTTTCTACCCAAAAAAATTGTATTTTTCGTCCAAAACGGACACTGTTAATTTTTCTTGTCAAACTAGGTCTTTTTGAGTATTTTGGGGGCATTTTACTCACACAGCTGTTTCCATCCAAAAAAATTGTATTTTTCGTCCTAACAGACATTGTTGATTTTTTTTTTTTTGTCAAACCTGGTCTTTTCGGGCCGTTTGCAGGCCTTTTGCTCTGAATGCTATTACCACCCACAAAAATGGTATTTTTCTTCCGAAAGAGATACTGTTGTTTTTACAGGTCAAAATTGGTCTATTTAGGCATTTTGGGAAAGTTTTGCTATGATGGTTGTCTCCACCCAAAAATGTGGTATTTTTAGACCAAAACGGACAAATTTAATTTTTTTGGTAAAACTTGGTCTTTTTTTTGCCAGTGGGGGGGCATTTTACTCACACGGCGGTTTTCACCCAAAAAAATTGTATTTTTCGTCCACACGGACACGGTTGAATTTATTCGTTAAACTTGGTCATTTTGGGCCTTTTGCAGGTCTTTTGCACCGAAGGTCGTTACCACCCAAAAAAATGATATTTTTCGTCCGAAACGGACACTTTTGACTTTTCAGTTCAAATTTGGTCTATTTTGGCATTTTGTGGGCTTTTTGCTAAAATGGTCGTTTCCACCCCAAAATATGGTATTTTTAGTCCAAAACTAACACATTTAATGTGGACGTTTTGCTCCGAAGGTCGTTTCTACCACAAAATGTGGTAGTGTTCGTCCAAAACAGACAAAGTTAATTTTTCTAGTCAAACTCGGTCTTTTTGGGCCTTAGAGGTGCGTTTTACTCACATTACAGTTTCGACCCAAAAAGTTGTATTTTTCGTCCGAAAGGGACACAATTGATTTTTTAGTCAAACCCGATCTTTTCGAGCCTTTTGCGCACATTTTGCTAGGAAGGCCATTTCCACCACAAAATGTGGTATTTTTCGTCCAAAACGGACAAAGTTAATTTTTCTGGTCAAACTTGGTCTTTTTTGGCCATTGGGGGGGTGTTTTACTCACATGGCAGTTTTCCTAAAAAAAAGTGGTATTTTTCGTCCGAAACGGACACGTTTAATTTTTCTAGTCAAACTTAGTCTTTTTTTTGCCATCGAGGTGTGTTTTACTCACACCACAGTTTTCACACAAAAAAGTTATATTTTTTGTCCGAAAGGGATAGTTGATTTTTCGTTCAAGCCTGGTTTTTTCGAGCCTTTTGAGCACATTTTGTTACGAAGGCCGTTTCCACCACCAAATGTGGTATTTTTTTTGTCTAAAATGGACAAAGTTAATTTTTCTAGACAAACTTGGTCTTTTAGGCCCTTGGGGGGCATTTTACTCACTTGGCAAATTCTACCCAAAATGTGGTATTTTTTGTCCAAAACGGATAAAGTTAATTTTTTGGGTCAAACTTGATTTTTTTGGGCCTTCGAGATGTGTTTTACTCACACAACTGTTTCCACCCAAAAAAGTTGTATTTTTTGTCCGAAACGGACACAATTGATTTTTTCGGTTAAAATCGGTCTTTTCAAGCCTTTTGCGAACGTTTTGCTATGAAGGCCGTTTCCACCACAAAATGTAGTTTTTTTTGTCCAAAACGGGCAAAGTTAATTTTTCCGGTCAAACTTGGTATTTTTTGCCATGGGGGGCATTTTACTCACAGGTCGTTTCCACCATAAAATGTGGAATTTTTCATCCAAAACGGACAATTATTTTTTCTGGTTAAACTTGGTCTTTTTTGGCCATTGGAAGGCGTTTTACTCACAGGGCAGTTTCCACTCAAAATATGGAATTTTTTGTCCAAAATGGACAACGTTAATTTTTCCGGTTAAACTTGGTCTTTTTGGGCCTTCGAGGTGCGTTTTACGCACACGACAGTTTCCACCCAAAAAAGTTGTATTTTTCATCCGAAAGGGACACAATTGATTTTTTTCGTTAAAACCTGGTCTTTTCGAGCCTTTTGCAGACGTTTTGCTACGAAGTTCGTTTCCACCACAGAATGTGGTATTTTTCGTCCAAAACGGACAAAGTTAATTTTTCTGGTCAAATTTGGTCTTTTTTGGCCTTTGGGAGACGTTTTATTCACATGGCAGTTTCCACCCAAAAAAGTGGTATATTTTTACCAAAATGGACACAGTTAATTTTTATGGTTAAACTTGGTCTTTCTAGGCCTTTTGGGGGCATTTTACTCACACGGCTGTTTTCACCCAAAAAAGTTGTATTTTTCTTACAAAAACGGACATTGTTAATATTTCTGGTCAAATTTGGTCTTGTTGGGCCTTTTGAGGGCGTCTTACTCACACGATTGTTTCCACCAAAAAATTATATTTTTCGTCCAAACGAACACTATTGATTTTTTTTGTCAAACCTGGGCTTTACGGGCCTTTGCGAGTCTTTTGCTCCGAATGCTGTTACCACCCACAAAAATAGTATTTTTCGTCCGAAACACATACTGTTAATTTTTCAGGTCAAATTTGGTCTACCTAGGAATTTTGGGAAAGTTTTGCTATGATGGTCGTCTCCACCCGAAAATATAGTATTTTTAGTCCAAAATGGACAAATTTAATATTTCAGGTTAAACTTGGTCTTTTTTTGGCCTTTGTGGGGCGTTTTACTCACACGGCAATTTCCAGCAAAAAAAGTTGTATTTTTCGTCCAAACGGACATTGTTGATTTTTTTCGTCAAATCCGGTCTTTCCGGGCCTTTTGCTCTGAAGGCCGTTACCACCTAAAAAAGTGATATTTTTTGTTCGAAACAGACACTATTAACTTTTCAAGTGAAATTTGGTCTATTTGGGCATTTTGTGGGCTTTTTGCTATGTTGATCGTTTTCACCCAAAAATGTGATATTTTTAGTCCAAAATGGACACATTTAATGTGGACGTTTTGCTCCGAAGGTCGTTTCCACCACAAAATGTGGTAGTTTTTGTCCAAAACGGAAAAAGTTAATTTTCTGGTCAAACTTGATCTTTTTTTGCCTTTGGGGGGCGTTTTACTCACAGGGTAGTTTCCACAAAAAAAAAGTTGTATTTTTCGTCCAAAACGGACACTATTAATTTTTCTAGTCAAACTTGGTCTTTTTGGGACTTTTGGGGGTGTTTTACTCACAAGGATGTTTCCACCCACAAAAGTTATATTTTTCGTCCAAACGGACACTGTTGACTTTTTTTGTCAAACCTAGTCTTTTTGGGCATTATGCTGAACTTTTGCTCTGAATGCTGTTACCGCCCTCAAAAATGGAATTTTTCATCCAGAAGAGATAATGTTGATTTTTTGGTCAAATTTGGCCTATTTAGGTAGTTTGTGGGCTTTTTGCTATGATCGTTGTTTTCACCCCAAAATGTGATATTTTTATCCAAAACGGACACATTTAATGTGGACGTTTTGCTCTGAAGGTCGTTTCCATCACAAAATATGGTCAAACTTGGTCATTTTTTGCCATTGAAGGGCGTTTCACTCACATGGCAGTTTCCACCCCAAAAAATGGTATTTTTCGTCCGAAACGGACACAATTAATTTTTAGGAAAATATTTTCTACAGTCCCAAATGGCTAAAAAAGAACTTTTCAAGGACCATGGGTTTTTGGATAAGCCCAAAACCCCCATGAAAATAGGATTGCCGATTTTGCCCCTCAGAAGATTTGTAATTTACAAAAGAATGCCACTCCCTACACCCACCGCACAACGTCTGGTGATGCGACCGCTGCACGCCTGTACGACCTGCACGCCCTCGTCATCATCAATCCCTACAACACTATCATGATGATCAATCCCAATTTTTGCCATTTTCATGCTACCGAACTCCCGTAGACCCTAGATATGCAACGGACAATTTTCATCGATTGTCGTCGATTTCCACCAATTTTCGCCGTAAAATTGGAAGCAATCAGTGCCTACAAATCGAACAAACCACAAAACCCTTAGACATTGAAACGTGGTCACGCTAAAAACCATAAGAAGAAGAATGGTGGTCATGCGGTCTTCAGAGAAGAAAAAGAACTATATTGAAAAGTCAGGTTTCAAATAGTCCAAACCATCATCAAAGAGGGAAATGGAACCACAACATTCAGCGGAGAGAGGGAAGGAGAAGGAACAAGATAAAGACTACAAAGAAGAGGTTGAGCAAGAAGGTGAGCAGGACATGTACTAGTCATTATATTCAAAATATTTAAGTGAATATCATCTCAATATACTGTTGATATCGTGCAAATGTAAGTGGATATCATCTAAATATACTCTGGATTGGATATCATCTAATATCATCCCAATGATTACGTGTCATTGGAAGAATGTGTGGGATATCAAAACTCATGAACTGTTGAATTAGTTTAGAAAAAAGGTTTCGTCAATCTCCGTTGATTTGTGAAACTGTGTCGTGCAGTATTAAGTAGATATCCTTTGAGAAAAACTGTATATTCAGTTGATATCATTTGAATGTTAACATATCAACATGTGTTTTTCAGTATATGTTTCATCAGCCTATGCCTTGAAAATACTAAAGATGTACTGCATACATGTTGTATACATTTTTAGTAGATATCAACTTAAAGATGTACTGCATACAACTGAAATGTTCAATGGATATCTACTGAAAATGCTTAGTAGATATCAACTTAAATGTTCAATAGATATCTACTTAAAAATATACATGTGTACCGCATACATGTTGTTTTAGTACATATCAACTGAAAATACACGTGTGTAATGGAAACCTACTTGAAAATATACATCTTTAGTCATATCTACTAAACACCAGTGGATATCTACTTGAAAATACTAAAGAAGTACTGCATACATGTTGTATACATTTTCAGTAGATATCAACTCAAATGTTCATGAGATATCTACTGAAAATATTTAGTAGATATCAACTTAAATGTTCAGTACATGCTGTTTTAGTACATATCAACTGATAATACACATATGTAATGGAAACCTACTTGAAAATATACATATTTAGTGATATATACTAAACACCAGTGAATATGTGGTTGAAAATACTAAAGATGTACTGCATACATGTTGTATACATTTTCAGTAGATATCAAATTAAATGTTCAGTAGATATCTATTTAAAAATATGCATATGTACTGCATACATGTTGTTTTAGTACATACATTCGGTTTTAAATCTATTTTTTTGCATGTGAACAGTTGGTTCTGATAGCGACTTTGATGATGCCCCGATGAGAAGAACCCGAATCAAAAAATAAAATGAAAGGAATGCTAAAACTGAACTAAGCAGAAGAATTGCTAAGTTTTCCTACAATATAGATCTTCTTTAAAGCTTTTGTACGAGCTGCTCAACACCATTGTGCTGACTGGAATGAATAGACGCTTGCTGCAACTTACACCATTCTACCCAATTTTTTATTCTATTTTGACCAAGAAAGTGACTTTGGAGATGATAAAGAAATTAGACGACAACATAGTCCAAATACTCAAGACTTGGAACGAGGAAAAACACACTTTCAAAATTAGAGATGTTGATGTGAGTTTTGTTGTTTCGGATGTGAGACTCATATTTAGGCTCAAATGTGGTGATAAGGCCATCAACTACTCATACGGCAAGCTGAAAAGTCAGTTTTTGGCTAGTATTTGCAAATATCGGAAGCAATTGTCAACAACTGACATAAAAAATACAATCATAGGGTCAGTGGACAGTGAGAACGATTAAGACATTCACCATGTTGTCAGTTTGTTAAGCTTGTATCTGCTAGGCACATGTTTGCTACCCAACAGTAGAGTGTTTGTGGCATTTGGGCAAATGCACACCTATGCTTGGCATCACGCAATTCATAGCCTGTTGATCACATCAATTCAGCAAAACTCCCGTCAGCCTGGGAAGGTGAAAGGGTGTATTCCTGCATTGCTGGTACGACCCGTCCAAACTTATTTGAAGCTGTTAATAATTGAATAATTACTAATAAACTGTTCATTTTGTCTAGTATTGGGTTTGGGAGCATGTTAATGTCATCAAGGAAGATAATTACGCAGCATCCCCATGGTTTGTCAAGTGGGATCTCTCAAAATTGACAACGGACAAACTGAAAAATGCACTGAACGAGGGACATAATGCCCCAGATATCAGGGTTAGTGGATATGTACTATTTTATAGGTTTTTCTGTTCATTTTTATGTTCCTCTCAAGCATTGTATGTAATGCATACATTACAAATCTATTAGATATCTACTTGAAATTGCAAATCTGTTTACTAGATATCTACTAAAAAAAATACATGTATGTAATGTATATCTACTTGAAATTACAAATTTGTTTAGTTGATAGTGGATATCTACTTCAAAATACTAAAGATCTACTGCATATATGTTTTGTACATTTTTAGTAGATATCAACTTAAAGATGTACTGCATACAACTTAAATATTCAGTGGATATCTACTGAAAATGTTCAGTAGATATCAACTTAAATGTTCAGTAGATATCTACTTAAAAATATACATATGTACTGCATACATGCTGTTTTAGTACATATCAACTGAAAATACACGTGTAATGGAAACCTATTTGAAAGTATACATCTTTAGTCATATCTACTAAACACCAGTGGATATCTACTTGAAAATACTAAAGATGTACTGCATACATGTTGTATACATTTTCAGTAGATATCAACTCAAATGTTCAGTAGATATCTACTAAAAATGTTCAGTAGATATCAACTTAAAATGTTCAGTACATGCTGTTTTAGTACATATAATCTGATAATACACATATATAATGGAAACCTACTTGAAAATATACATCTTTAGGGATATATACTAAACGCCAGTGGATATGTGCTTGAAAATACTAAAGATATACTGCATACATGTTGTATACATTTTCAGTAGATATCAACTTAAAAATATTCAGTAGATATCTACTGAAAATGTTCAGTAGATATCCACTTAAAAATATGTATGTGTACTGCATACATGCTGTTTTAGTACATATCAACTGAAAATAAACATGTGTAATGGAAACCTACTTCAAAATACACATCTTTAGTGAAATGTATTGCATCTTTTGTGGATATCTACTTAATGCACACCTATGCTTGGCATCTACTTAAATGTTCAGTAAATATCTATTTAAGAATACACATGTGTGCTGGATACATGGTGTTTAGTAGATATCGATTGGAAATACACGTGTAATGGAAACGTACTCGAAAATACAATTTTGTTTAGTAGATATCTACTGAAAATACACGTATGTAAACTTGAAATTACAAATCTGTTTAGTGATATCCTCTGAACAAATGGCATGTTGACAAGTGAATCCAAATACGATGAAAATGACGAGGACTGAGACGAAAATGATCACACACACTGATGATGTAAAAAACAAGCGTGCTGGGAAATGAGAGAAATTCGAACAAAAGAAGGACGATAAAGAAGAATCGTGGAGTAAGGAAGGTGAAGAGTGTGAGAAGGCTAGTGACGAAGGCGAACTGAAGAGTATGTCGACCCCCCACGGTACTCATTTCACTGACGGCGTTCCGGACAGTCCGGACCGGATGAATACGCCGTATTTCACGCCACAGACTAGAACTGCATCTTAAAGTAGGGGTGAAAAAGGTAAAATAAGAAAAGAAAATGAAGAACTACAAGCGAAAATTGAGTGGGAGCGCAAGAACGCAAAGCTGATAAAGAAAAATATGAAACTGAGAGGAAAAAATAAAAAAAGATGAGAGAAAATTGCAAAACTGAAAATGGAATTGGCTGAGCTGAAAAGGACAAGTCATGAGCTGAAAAAAGAGGAAGGTAAGGAGAAAATAAAAGAATTGGCTGAACAAATGGCTCGAAAAAAGGAATACATGGACAAGAACTTCAAGAATTTGACTTACTTTTAGCTTAGAGGGATAATGAGCTCAAACAGCCCAAAAATAGTCCTCCTCTGGACCCTGTTTCTGCAGAAGAAACTGAACAGCATCCCCAAGATATCCATGCAGAGACTAGGTCCAAAAAAGGTAAAGAAGCAAAAAAAAGAAGAAGAGAAAATTGACAGAAAAAGTAGACGAAAGCTCAATGGTTAAAAGGTTGAAGCAGAGAGACAGAGCACAGAAAAAAAAAAGAAGGAAGATGATTTCAAATATTTGGACATAAAAAAAGACAGAAAGGATAAAGGACCGCAGAAGGAAAGAGTCGATGTCGACACATATCATGCCCCAACACAAAAATTGTGAATGCATTTTTGAATGATAATGCCAAATCATGGACGCTCCCAAAAGTTTGAGTGAATGAAAAACAGTGGTGAAGGGGAGACACTGCTGGCCCTAAATATGAAGATGTAGAAACTGTTTTGTATATATATTTGAGTGCTGTGGATATTATTTGATGTGTAATTTGTTTAACATTTCAGTAGATATCTACTTGGAAATACAAATCCTTAGGTGAATATGTATAAACTGTTTCATGAAATGTACTGTGCTGTTTATACCTCCCACTGCCTATTCAGTTCAGTGTGTATAAATATACTGTTTTGAATATATCAACTGTTGTGCATATTATTTCATGTTTAAGCCTCCACAAGGCATGTTGATATGCATTGCAATTGCATCAAGAGCTGGCATTGGATCAGCCACAAAACCAAGACGAATTATTTCTGCAGAGAAGGTCGGCCTCACAATTTTCAAATAATTATACATTGACGGCCATTTTCCCCTTAATTCTTTGGGAAGACTTCTCTCATGTCTAATGAAACTTTCTATTACCTTACTGAGATCACTGCTAGGAACAACATATCTACTGTGTTATGTGTGGCAAGAACCAATTCTACTGAACAAGCAAGCATGCATCTATGGAACCTCTCATTGGTTAGCAGCGAACTTAGATTGTTGGCATGCAAAATCTGGGCTTCTGCAGTACACATTGCTTGAAGAACTCTGTAATATAACTTCAATGCCTCTAGTCGCCGTTGTTCTGCCCATATGTTGTCCATCCATTAAATTTGAGTGCTGTGGATATTATTTGATGTGTAAGCCTCCAAAAATTTGTTGAAACAATGTGTTCGTATATACAAAATTAAAGTTTCTGTGTGTTATTGACCATGTATATTATTAAAAACCCAATTAAATATCCATCGTTCATTGACACTACGAAAATGTACAGACATATCATATTTTATACATTTAAGTAGATATCTACTTAAAATGGACACCTATTCAGTTGATATTATCTTGACAGAACCCAGCAGTGTTGGAGAGAACTGGTGTTATTTCTACACTGAACAGAACCCTTCAGTGTCCATTTCTACAAAATTTAGAACTTTGTGTTGTCCATTTATTGACTCAATATATCATTACGCTCAATATGGTTTTCCCCCAGGTAAATTGGTGATGGTGTGGTAGAAAGAAGCCGTTTTATGCAATAATACCAACTGCTGATCTAACTTACTATTAAGGTAATTTCAGAACTTATTAGTTGTTGACCATGTATATCATTCAAGACCCAATTAAATGTATAGACATATCATATTTTATACCGACAAGTAGATATCTACTTAACAAGACACTTTCAGTTGATATCATCTGAACAGAAAAAAAAAAAAAAAAAAAAACCCAATTAAATGTACAGACACATTATATTTTATACCGGCAAGTAGATATCTACTTAACAAGACACTTTCAGTTGATATCATCTGAACAGAAAAAAAACTAAAAAAAAAACCCAATTAAATGTATAGACACATCATATTTTATACCTGTAAGTAGATATCTACTTAACAAGACACGAATTCAGTTGATATCATATGAACAGAACCAATAAAAAAATTAATTAAATGGCAGTGGATAATTAAACCACAAAAATGGGATTGCCGATTTTTCCCCTCATTAGATTTGTAATTTACAAATCCATGCCACTGATCAGCCCAATGCATAGCTGCCATGACGTGACTGAACGACTGCACGTACTGCGTTTCTGCCGAAACCTATCGTCATCATAGCCCCTATGTCCTCTTTGGAGTTCACTCATGGCCATTTGTTCTGCCATTTTCATGCAAGAATCGCATGAGCATAAACCCTAGAACTCCGATTCATCGAAAATTGTGAGGGAACGGTACCTAGAAACAAACGAACAACATAACCCTAAAAACTCAGAAATCGCCAAAGACCATAAGAAGAAGAAATGGTGAACACAAGGTCTTCAGAGAAGAGAAAGAAGGACAGTGAAATGTTAGGTTCCAAATAGTCCAAACCATCGAAGAGGGCAATGGAACCACAACAATCGGCAGAGAGAGGGAAAGCGAAGGAACCTAAGAAAGACTACAAAGAAAAGGTTGAGAAAGAAGGTAATCAGGACATATACTAGTCGTTATATTCAAAATATTTAAGTGGATATCATGTACATATGCTGTTGATTATGTTTAGAACAAATTTCAGGCGATATCCGTTCATTTGTTGACATCAGTGTCGTGCAAATTTAAGTTGATATCATGTACTATCTAGAGTGAATTTGGTACTTGGTGTAAAGTATTTCTGGACCATATATATCATGAAAAACATATTTAATTGGTAAATTCAGGACTGTGTAAACAAACGGCATAATTCGAAATGTAAGTGGATATCTACTGAGAAAGACACATCTTCAGTGGATATCTATTGAACTGAACCCCCATTAACAAACATGAAACATTGTACTGATGTTATTAATTGTTCACATTGGCTGTTGTACGTACAAAAATGGCATATGTTAAAATTTCAGTAGATATCTACTGATAATTACACATCCTTAGTGGATATCTTCTGAACAGAACCCCAGTTGACAAACATTAAACAATGTACTGCTCTTATTAATTGTTCACATTGGCTGTATTTGTATATACAAGATTTCTTCCAAAATATTTATTCAAACAATGTGTTTGCAATCACTAGAAACTGTTTGATAAATGTTTGGAAATGTACTGCTCTGTTTTGTTATTCAGATTTGCTGTTCAGTGTGTTTGTATCTACTATTTTGGTAGTTAGTCAGTTAACCCATGAAGATGTGTATTTTCAATATATGTGTCGTCTGAATGTTAGCTTATCAACATGTGTATTTTCAGTATATGTGTCTGACAGTGACTTTGATGATGCCCCCATTAGAAGAACCCGAAAGCTAACGAAAATTGAAAGGAAGACTAAAACAGAAACAAGCAGTCATAGGTAAATTTTACCTACAATACAGATCATTGTTGAAGCTTGTGTACGAGTTGCTTGACAAGATTGTTCTGACAAGAAAACACACTGAATTGCTGCAATGCACGCTATTCTGGCCAATTTTTTATTCAATTTTGAAGAAGAGAGTGACATTGGAGATGATGAAGAAATTGGACGACAACATCGTCCAAATACTGAAGACCTGGAACGAAGAAATAGACTCTTTCAAAATTAAAGGTGTTGATGTGAAGTTTGTTGTTTCGGATGTTAGAGTGATTTTTGGACTGAAATGTGGCGAGAAGGCCATCAACTACTCGTATGGCAAGCTGGAAAGTGAATATTTGGCTAGTATTTGCAAAGACCAAAAGCGATTGTCGACAACTGACATAAAAAATATAATTATAGAGTCGGTGGACAGTGACAACGATGAAGACGTTCGGCATGTTGTCAGTTTGTTGTGCTTGTATCTGCTAGGCACGTGTTTGCTGCCCAACAATGGACAATTTGTTGCATTTGGCCTTTACAAGTATGTTGAAAATATTGAACAAATGCATACCTATGGTTGGCATCATGTAATTCATAGCCTGTTCATGACATCAATTCGGCAAAACAGCCTACAGCCTGAGAAGGTGAAAGGGTGTGTTATTGCATTGTTGGTACGTCAAAACATAACTCATTTCCATTTTGACACATCCATTTAATCTCGAAACCCAAATTAAATTGAATAATTACTAATAAACTTTTAAATTGTCTAGTATTTGTTTTGTGAGCATGTGAATGTGCTCAAGGAAGATAAGGAGGAAGCATCCCCAAGGTTTGTGAAGTGGGATCTTTCCAAATTGACAAAGGAGACACTGAAATTGGCACTACATAATGGCCCAGATGTCAGGGTTAGTGGATATCTATGTACTGCTTTATATGTTTTTCTGTGTTCATTCTTTGTTCCACTGTGTACATGCTGTTTAGTAGAAATTACACATCTGTACTGCATGCATGCTGTTTATTACATTAGATATCTACTGAAAATACACGTGTAATGGAACTCTATGTGAAAATACATATATGTGCTGCATGTATGCTGTTTAGTAGATATCTACTGATAATATGCATATTTAGTGGATATTTACTTGAAAATACAAATATGTACTGCATACATGTTGTTCAGTAGATATCTATTGAAATTAGTGGATATCTACTGAAAAACACACATCTTTAATGATATGTACTGGATCTTTAGTGGATATCCACTTGAAAATACACAGATGTGTTGCATGCATACTGTTTAGTAGATATCTACTAAAAATACACGTGTAATGGAACTTTATGTGAAAATATACATGTTTACTATATGTGTTGCATCTTTAGTGGATATCCACTTGAAAATATACATATGTGCTGCATGCATGCTGTTTAGTAGATATCCACTGATAATATGCATATTTAGTGGATATCTACTTAAAAATAAAAATATGTACTGCATACATGCTGTTCAGTAAATATCTATTGAAATTAGTAAATATCTACTGAACATCATGTATATCTACTTCAAATATACCCATCTGTGTTGCATACATGCTGTTTTGTATATATCTACTTGAAAATACAAATATGTACTGCATACATGCTATTCAGTAGATATCTACTGAAATTAGTAGATATCTACTGAACAACATGTATATCTAATTCAAATATACACATCTGTACTGCATACATGTTATTTAGTAGATATCTACTGAAAATACATATGTAATGGATATCTACTGAAAAATACACATCTTTAATGAAATGTACTGCATTTTAGTGGATATCTACTTGAAAATACATATATGTACTACATACATGCATATATATTTGCTGAACAAATGCCATGTTGATAGGTTAATCCAAATACCCCAAAAATGACAAGGGCGGAGACAAAAATGATCACACACGCTCATGATTTAAAAAATAAGCGTGCTGGAAAAAGAGAGAAATTCGATTGAAAGAAGGACGACGAAGAAGGTTCATGGACTAAGGAAGGTGGACAATATGAGGACGGCGACGAAGGCGAACCAGAGACTATGGCGACCCTCCATGGTACTCCTTTCAGTCACGACATTCCGGATAATCCGACACGAATGACTACACCTTATTTCACCCCACAAAATTGAACTGCATCAAAAAGCAGAGCTGAAGAAGGTAAAATAGGAAAAGAAACTGAGGAACTACAAGCCAAAATTGAGAGCTTGGAGCGCGAGAATGCAAAACTGAAGAAAAAAAATATCAAACTGAGAGGAAAAAATTAGGCAAAATAAGAGAAAATTGCGAAGCTGAAACTAGAATTGGCTGGGCTGAAAAGGACAAAACATAAGCCGAAAGAAGAATAATGTGATAAAAAAAAAAAAAGAATTGGCAGAACAAATGGCTCGACAAAAGGAGGATATGCACAACAAGTTTAAGAATTTGACGCTACTTTTAGCTCAAAGGGAGAATGACCTCAAACAGGCCAAAAATAGTCCTTCTCCAGACCCTGTTGCTGGAGAAAAAGCTGAATAGTGTGCCGAAGAAATCCACGTAGAAACGGGGCCCAAAGAAGGTGAAGAAACGAAAAAAAAGAAGAATAGAAAATTGACAGAAAAACCAGGCAAAAACTTAATGGTTAAAAGGCTAAAATAGAGAGACCGAGCACATAAAAAAAAGGAAGACAATTTTGAATATTTAAACATCAAAAAATATAGAAAGGATAAAAGAACGCATGAAGAAACGGTCGATCTGGTTACATATCAGGCCCCAACACAAAAAAAAAAAAAAAAGAAACAGGTTGCCAAAGTACCAAAGAGGCATCAAAGTGAAGTAGCAACTTCACTATCCGATGAGGATTAGCAAAAGATAACAACCATCTTCAAAACCGAAGTGCCGAGGTAACACAAAATACACATCATCAAACATATTTTTACATATTCTGGTCGTATAAAAATGTATGAAAGAAATTTTAACCATCTCTTGTATAATACACAACGCAATTGTATAGAATGGGGAATATAGTGTTGTATCTCTTGTAGATGTGATTTCACTTCTGAACGGGGGAGAACTAAGAAACTTTGTAAGTGAATATATTAAAAAACATCACACATATGAACATAAAAAAAAGCGCTAACTAAAAATGAAAATTGATTGCAGGTCGTAGATAGCTACACAGAGTTCTTAAGGGACAAGAATGCGAAATTAGAAAAAAATTTAAAAAATGAGGGAATTGTTGTCGTTACCGCTCATACTTCATTACAAGCTATTGCTGGGTATGTTTGGGTACATTTATACGTCTATTTTACACGTCTTTTTGACGCATTAAAAACAATACGTCCATATCTACTGAATAAATTAATTGAATTCAACTGAATTCTACAATTTATTTAGTGGATATCTACTGAATAAATTAAATTATACATGTTTAATTCTATAATTCTACATTAACTGAAAACAGTACGTGGATATCAACTGAATTCTACAATTTATTCAGTGGATATCTACTGAGTAAATTAAATTATTTTATGGCTATTAACTGAATTATAAATTGTCCCTATCTTTTACAGAATTGGGCAAAGGGCAAGTTGACATTGTCAATTGAATTTTTTTTTAATACCCAAATCACTGAAGCATTAAAGGGCGACTATCGAAGCATTCACTTTCCCATCAACACAATGGATAACGGGCCTAATCATTGGACGCTGCTTGTGTTTGACATGAGTGAGGTAGAATGGAGACACTATAACTCGCTCTAACCAAGAATCGGCATCGGAGATCCACACTTCAAAGATGCAATGTTGATGGTAATAAAACTCATGCTTTGTTTCCATTCCTAACTTAAATGTTACATAATAATACTTTAATTTAAAATTTTGTTTGTTTTCTAGAGAAATTATGTAGTTAATATGATCAAAGATCTCCGCGTAGATGGTGAAGAGTTGGCAATAACGCAGACTGAAGCTCATCTAACAAGCGTACGGGACAACCTACAACAAATACTTGGATCGTAAGTATTAACGTCATTACACATTTTTTCATGAAATGTAAAATCTATATATAGACTCAAATGCATGAACTTTGAATGTTAGGTTGGATTGTGGGATAATGGTTTTGTTTATAATGGACCAAACAGCCCAGGGCGTGCCAATTGTGCCACTCGAAAATGAGAAAGCGGTGAAAGAAGCAATGATCAAATATCGAGCAAACATTGTGAATGCATTTTTGAATGATAAGGCCAAATCATGGATGCCTCAAAAGTTTGAGTCAACGAAAAAAAGTGAAAGAGGAGGAGATAGTGCTGACCCTACAGCATCTTGATGTGGAAACTGTTATTAAGATTGGCTATTAATCAATGTGTTTGTATATAATATATTAAACATTTCAGTAGATATCAGTTTATGTCAAACATTTCACATTGGCAGTGTTTGTATGTGCAAAAACAATGTGTTTGTATATATACTGCTCTTATTTAGATTGGCTGTTAATCAGTGTGTTTGTATATATACTGCTCTTATTAATTGTTCACCTTGGCAGTGTTTGTATGTGCAAATATGTCAAACATTTCAGTAAGTTTTTCAGTAGATATCAGCGTATGTTAAACATTTCACATTGGCTGTTTTATGTACAGAAACGGCATATGTTAAACATTTCAGTAGATATCTACTGATAATTACACATCCTGTTAAACATTTCAGTAGATACCTAAACATCCTGTTTGAAATATTTCAGTAGATATCCACTGAAGCTGAAACATATTCAGTGGATATCTACTGAAAAATACTCAAAATTGCGTATATTAGTTGGGAAGATCCTCATCTATTGGGATCAAATCAAAGCATTTGAGACTCAATTGGAGAAAACAAAGCATTTACCAAAATACATTTTCTATGTAGATACATAAACAACATATTTGGTGCCAAAACAGCCTGTGTGAAACATTTCTATAGATATCTACTGAAGTTGACACTTATTCAGTGGATATCTACTGAAACTGAGTGATATCTACTAAATAATACACATATTCAGTAGATATCTACTGAAATTGAATGATATCTACTCAAAAAATACTCAAAATGGCGTACATTACTTGGGAAGATCCTCACGTATTGGGATCAAATCAAAGCATTTGAGACTCAATTGGAGAAAACAAAGCATTTATGAGAATACATTTTCCATGTGGATACATAAACAACATATTTGGTGCCTAAACAGCCTATTTGAAACAGTTCAGTAGATATCTATTGAAGAAGACATGTATTCAGTGGATATCTACTGAAATTGAATGATATCTACTGAAATTGAATGATATCTACTAAAAAAATACTCAAAATGGCATATATTACTTGGGAAGATCCTCAGGTATTGGGATCAAATCAAAGCATTTGAGACTCAATTGGAGAAAACAAAGTATTTACCATAATACAGTTTCTATGTGGATACATAAACAACATATTTGGTGCCAAAATAGCCTGTTTGAAACATTTCAGTAGATAGCTACTGAAGCTGACACTTATTCAGTGGATATCTACTGAAACTGAGTGATATCTACTGAATAAGACTCATATTCAGTGGATATCTGCTGAAATTGAATGATATCTACTAAAAAATACTCAAACTGGCGTACATTACTTGGGAAGATCCTCACGTATTGGGATCAAATCAAAGCATTTGAGACTCAATTGGAGAAAACAAAGCATTTACGAGAATACATTTTCCATGTGGATACATGAACAACATATTTGGTGCCTAAACAGCCTGTTTGAAACAGTTAAGTAGATATCTACTGAAGAAGACATGTATTCAGTGGATATCTACTGAAATTGAATGATATCTACTGAAATTGAATGATATCTACTAAAAAAATACTCAAAATGGCGTATATTACTTGGGAAGATCCTCAGGTATTGGGATTAAATCAAAGCATTTGAGATTCAATTGGAGAAAACAAAGTATTTACCAGAATACAGTTTCTATGTGGATACATAAACAACATATTTGGTGCCAAAACAGTCTGTTTGAAACATTTCAGTAGATAGCTACTGAAGCTGACACTTATTCAGTGGATATCTACTGAAACTGAGTGATATCTACTGAGTAAGACTCATATTCAGTGGATATCTGCTGAAATTGAATGATATCTACTAAAAAATACTCAAAATGATGTACATTACTTGGGAAGATCCTCACGTATTGGGATCAAATCAAAGCATTTGAGACTCAATTGGAGAAAACAAAGCATTTACGAGAATACATTTTCCATGTGGATACATAAACAACATATTTGGTGCCAAAACAACCTGTTTGAAATATTTTAGTAGTTATCTACTGAAGCTGACACATTCAGTGGATGTCTACTGAAACTGAGTGATATCTACCGGAAAATACTCAAAATAGCTCATATTACTTGGGAAGATCCTCAGGTATTGGGATAAAATCAAAGCATTTGAGACTCAATTAGAGAAAACAAAGCATTTACCAGAATACATTTTCTATGTGGATACATAAACAGCATATTTAGTGCCTAAACAACCTGTTTGAAACAATTCAATAGATATCTTCTGAACAAAATGATTTGGTACATAAAACAACATATTTCAAAATTTCTTGACCGTATATATCATGAAAAACAGCATATATTAAAATTTCAGTAGACATTTACTGAAAAAATACATTTTCACCATATATACCATGTATACAACAACATATATTAAAATTCCAGTACACATCTACTGAAAAAATAAACATCGATGTTGGATATCTAGACAAAAAATATACAGTCTTGCAAAAATATACAACCTTGCAAAAATATACAGCCTCGCAAAAATTTACATTGCAAAAATGTGAAAAAATATACAGTGTGCAACCTGTTCTTCAAATCGCAGCCTTACACGTCTTCCGATTGTGGTTCGCATATTGCTTGCACCGACTATACCGAATTTGCTTTACTTTTTTCCCTTTTGATGCAATCTGCTTCTTCTTTGGCCGCCCAACTGGTCGGCGTGTTTGCGGCGATAACACAACAGCTATTGCGCTGTCATAAATTAGTCTTCCAAGGGTAAAGACAGACAAAATACCCTCCAAATATGTACTACGATACAAATCGACACTAAAGAAATCTTCGACATAGTCATACAAATTCCCACCCGATTTTTGAATGACGGCGCAAGCATGTGCACACGGGAAACCTTTCAATTGCCATTGGAAACATAAACAAGTACGATTAACAATATCCACTAAGACTGATGGGTGGCAATGCACTTCAAATTTCCCTTCAGAGCATAAACCTACCAACCACGTCTTACCGCTCTCAACATATTCTAATAACTTCTTATCCCAAAACGGGCAAATGACACCAGACATCTTAATCGAAAGAAGTCTTCTACTAGATATGTGGTCCATGAGCTGTACTCTAATCGAATCAATGCATTCCATTATAGGGAGGTGTCGGGCTTTAACAATCCAAGCGTTAAACGATTAGCCAAGATTTGAATACATCTTGTCGTATCGTTGTCCAACAAAAAAGGCGTTAGCCCAATTCTCAGGAGGTAAATAATTCAAGAATGAAATAACCCTTGGCCCACCTTCAACAATAAGTCTATTTCTATGAATGGAAAACCCTTCAACAGTTGGTGCAAATGCACACTGATCAAATCTATGAAGTAAATTTTTTTTTCAGGACATTATCCCTCCCACTTAGTTTATCTCTTAGGTTATACTTCAAATGATGTAAAAAAAATGCATGGGGGGAGTTTAGGAAGACAATACGTACAGCTTGAATCAAACATGGTTGTCGATCGGAAATGAAAGTAATGCGCCGCTCATTAGAAACAATAATCGACAATTGTTGTGCAAACCACATCCGATTGTCGTCGTTCTCCACATTGACAATAGAAAAAGCCAATGGAAACATTCCTAAACATGTAAAAATCAGAAAACATTCAAGCTGAAAACACAATAAACATCATTAAAAACAGAAACAAAAGCTACAACCGAAAAATAAAACGTAATATAACTTTCATTCCCGTCCTTCGCAGATGCAGCAAGCAACGTTCCCTTATACTAACTCTTGAGAAATGTTCCGTCCATAAACAACATAGGCTGGCAAAACTTGAAGCCTTCAATGCACGCATTAAAGGACACAAAAATTCTCTTAAAATAACCAAACTCTTGGTCATACTCCAAACAAAAGTGGTTGCCCAGGTTTATCGACTGGCAAACACTAATATACCACCTCAATAAGTCATATGATTGCATATAATCACCATATAATAAATTTCGAGCCATCTCTACCCTTAGCCATGTATGATTGTATGTTATCTCTAATCCATACGTGTTCTTGAAATCAGAAACAACATCAACAGGATGTTTTAGTGGATTACCACGAATCTCAACTGTCAACTCACTTGCAATGACATCGAAACTCATCCTTTCATTTTTGCATGAAGGAAATGACGCACCACAAGTATGTATGTTATCCAACTTTCTAATTACAAAAATCGCAGTAACAGTGTCAACTCTAGCATGGACATTCCACTTACAGGAAGTCAAATCCCTATGACAGCATGCAACAGGGACTCGAACACTATCATTCCTCAAATAATCGAAATGAAACCCAACCTCAATTGAATACTTGACTAGATCACTACAAAATTGATCTGCTCCCCCATCAAATTGTTGACCCACCTCTCTAATAAGGGTGGACCACGACTTAAAACGGTGATTTGTCACATGGTTGACACAATAAGACCCAAGAAAATCTATCACTTCATCATGTGGGGTGGGGGTAGGGGGGGTGACGTCTCTCATCATCTTCTCCCCCGTCTCTACAACTTTCATCGACAATCTCTTTCACAATAATGTTCAAGTATCCTAAATTTAACAACTTCACTAACTCTAATAAAACTAAAACGTCTTTTTGATCATTCAAAATACAGTTTGAGTGTCCCACGATTGAATATGATATGCGCAATGAGTTACGTTGCAACACATTCCATTGCTCAATCAACTTATCAACTAACACATCATATGTATATCTTTCATCATCAATTTTTATCAAACATGTTTCCTTACTGTACGTACACACCATGATTAATCCTCCCATCGTAAAAAAAAAACTGCAAATTCATAAAATAAAAACATAATATTACATTCAGTATAAACATATGTTCAAAAAATGTATTTGTATACAAACAACATAATTCGAAATGTAAGTAGATATCTACCGAGAAATACACATCTTTAGTGGATATCTTCTGAACAGAACCTCAGTTGACAAACATGAAACAGTGGCAGATTATCTATTCATGATTTCAGTTGACAAACATGAAACTTGGTTTATCTACTGCTGTGGATATTATTTTATGTGTAATTTGTTTAAAATCATGGAGACGGTGTGGTCAAGTCAAAAAACTCAAAATGGGACTTTTCACAACACTACATGCCACCTAGAACTCAAAAAGTTGTCTAACTAGGAAATGGGACCTTTGGAGCAAAAACCCTAATTTTTATGGTCAAACTTGGTCTTTCAGGCCTTTTATGGGCATTTTACTCACATTGCTGTTTCTACCCAAAAAAAGTTGTGTTTTTCGTCCAAAACAGACAGTTAATTTTTCAGGTCAAACTTGGTCTTTCTAGGCCTTTTGGTGGCGTTTTACTCACACGGTTGTTTCCACCCAAAAAAGTTATATTTTTCGTCTAAATTACGCTGTTGATTTTTTTGGTCAAACATGGTCATTTAGGCCTTTTGCTCCGAAGGCTGTTACCAACAAAAAGTGGAATTTTTCGTCCGAAACGGACACTATTGACTTTTCAGGTCAAATTTGGTCTATTTGGGTATTTTGTGGGCTTTGTCTATGATGGTCGTTTGCACCCCAAAATGTGATATTCTTAGTCCAAAACGGACATATTTAATGTGGACATTTTGCTCCGAAGGTCGTTTCCACCACAAAATGTGGAATTTTTCGTCCAAAACGGACAAAATTATTTTTTCTGGTTAAATTTGGTATTTTTTGGCCTTAGGGGGGCGTTTTACTCACTGGGAAATTTCCACCAAAAATGTGGTATTTTTAGTCCAAAATGGGCACAGTTATTTTTTCTAGTCAAACTTGGTCTTTTTGGCCCTTCGAGGTGCGTTTTACGCACACGACAATTTCCACCCAAAAAAGTTGTATTTTTTGTCCGGAAGGGACACAATTGATTTTTGCGTTAAAACCTATTCTTTTCGAGCCTTTTGTAGACGTTTTGCTATGAAGGTCGTTTCTACCACAAAATGTGGTACTTTTCATCCAAAATGGACAAAGTTAATTTTTCTGATAAAACTTGGTCGTTTTTGGCCTTTGGGGGACATTTTACTCACATGGCAGTTTCTACCCAAAAAAGTGGTATATTTCGTCCAAAATGGACACAGTTAATTTTTATGGTCAAATTTGGTCTTTCTAGGCCTTTTGGGGGCATTTTATTCACACGGCTATTTCCACCCAAAAAAATGTATTTTTCTTACAAAACGGACACTATTAATATTTCTGGTCAAACTTGGTCTTTTTTGGCCTTTTGAGGGCGTTTTACTCACATGGCTATTTCCAGCAAAAAAAATTGTATTTTTCGTCCAAAAGAAGACCGTTGATTTTTTTTGTCAAACTTGGTCTTTTCGAGCCTTTTGCTCCGATTGCTATTACCACCTACAAAAAATGGTATTTTTCGTCCGAAAGATATACGTTTGATTTTTTAGGTCAAATTTGGCCTACTTAGGCATTTTGGGAAAGTTTTGCTATGATGGCCGCCTCCACCCAAAAATGTGGTATTTTTAGTTTAAAACAGAAAAAAATTAATTTTTCTGGTCAAACTTGGTCTTTTTTGGCCATTTGGGAGGGGGGGGGGGGGGAGGGGTTACTCACACGGCAATTTCCACCCAAAAAAAGTTGTATTTTCGTCCAAACAAACACTGTTGATTTTTTTCGTCAAACCCAGTCTTTTCGGGCCTTTCACAGTCCTTTCGCTCAGAAGGCCGTTACAAAAAAAAATGGTATTTTTCGTCTAAAACAGGTACTGTTGACTTTTCAGGTCAAATTTGGGCATTTTGTGGGCTTTTTGCTATGACAATCGTTTTCACCCCAAAATGTGGCATTTTTAGTCCAAAACGGACACATTTAATGTGGACGTTTCGCTCTAAAGGTCGTTTCCACCACAAAATGGGGTAGTTTTTGTCCAAAATGGAGAAAGATAATTTTTTTAGTCAAATTTGGTCTTTTTTGGCCTTTGGGGGTGTTTTACTCATAGGCAATTTCCACCAAAAAAAGTTGTATTTTTCGTCCAAGACAGACACATTTAATTTTTCTAGTCAAACTTGGTGTTTTTGGGCCTTCAAGGTGCATTTTACTCACACGATAGTTTCCACCCAAAAAAGTTGTATTTTTTATTAAAAAAGATCACAATTGATTTTTTCGGTCAAACCTGGTCTTTTCGAGCCTTTTGCGCACGTTTTACTACGAAGGTTGTTGCCACCCAAAATGTCGTATTTTTAGTCCAAAATTGACACAATTAATTTTTCTAGTCAAACTTGGTCTTTTTGGGCCTTCGAGTTACATTTTACGCACACGACAGTTTACACCCAAAAAAGTTGCATTTTTCGTTCGAAAGGGACACAATTGTTTTTTTTGTTAAAACCTGGTCTTTTCGGACCTTTTGCAGACATTTTTCTACGAAGGTCGTTCTACCAGAAAATGTGATATTTTTCGTCCAAAACAGACAAAGTTAATTTTCCTGGAAAAACTTGGTTTTTTTGGGCCTTTGGGGGGCATATTACTTACATGGCAGTTTCCACCAAAAAAAGTGGTATATTTCGTCCAAAATGGACACAGTTAATTTTTATGTTGGAACTTGGTCTTTCGAGGCCTTTTGGGGGCATTTTACTCATACAGCTGTTTCCACCCAAAAAAATTGTGTTTTTCTTACAAAACGGACACTATTAATATTTCTGGTAAAATTTGGTCGTTTTGGGCCTTTTGAGGGCGTTTTACTCACACAGCTGTTTCCACCCAAAAAAATTATATTTTTCATCCAAACGGACACTATTGATTTTTTTTTTTCGTCAAACCTAGTCTTTTCGGGCCTTTTTCTCCGAATGTTGTTACCATCCACAAAAATGTTATTTTTCGTACGAAACACATATTGTTGATTTTTCATGGTCACATTTGGCCTACCTAGGAATTTTGGGGAAGTTTTGCTATGATGGTCGTCTCCACCCCCAAAATGTGATATTTTTAGTCCAAAACAGACAAATTTAATATTTCAGGTAAAACTTGGTCTTTTTTGGCTTGGGGGGGGGGGGGGGTTGTTTTACTCAGACGACAGTTTCCACAAAAAAAAGTTGTATTTTTTGTCCAAACAGACACTGTTGATTTTTTTCGTCAAACTCGGTCTTTTTGGGCCTTTTGCGGGCCTTTTGCTCCGAAGGCCGTTACCTCCCAAAAAAATTGTATTTTTTGTCCGAAAAGGACACTGTTGATGTTTCAGGTCAAATTTGGTCTATTTGGGCATTTTGTGGGCTTTTTGCTATGTCGGTCATTTTCACCCCAAGATGTGGTATTTTTAGGGATGGTTATGGGCCGGGTCGAGTTGAGTTCGGGCTGGGCTTACACTAGTGTATTACAAAAAAATGTTAGGCCCTTGCCCGGCCCGGCCCGGTGATCGGGCCTTAATTCTATGCCCAAGCCCAACCCTATAAGAAAAATCTAAGACCAAAGCCCGGCCCACGGGTCCCTGGCCCTATTTTTTTTTTTTTTTTTTAAATTTGAAAAATAAATCCAAAAAATTCGACACCAAACCAACAAAAAATATTAAAATTACAAATTCTAAAGGCAAACCAATATTCCAAACAAATCAAACCAACAAGAAATATTAAAATTACAATTTCTAAAGAAAACCAATATTTCAAATGTTAGGGTTGTATTGTAATGCATGTGTGTGTGTGTGTGTGTGTATATATATATATTCTAAATATCCTTTGGGCCGGGCCTAAAATTTTTGGGCCTTACCCAATCCCGGTACTAATTTTGATCGGGCCCTAATACCTAAACCCAGGCCTTGCCCGTGGGCTCAAACCCTAAGCCCAAGCCCTAAAAAAATAGGGCGGGGCTGTTTGGGCTGGGCTAGCCCCCAAGCCCATGACCATCCCTAGGTATTTTTAATCCAAAACGGACACATTTAATGTGGACGTTTTGCTCCGAAGGTTGTTTCCATCACAAAATGTGGTAGTTTTCGTCCAAAACGGAAAAAGTTAATTTCCTAGTCAAACTTGGTCTTTTATGGCCTTGGGGGGGTGTTTTACTTACAAGGCAGTTCCCACAAAAAAAAAAGTTGTATTTTTTGTCCAAAACAGACACATTTAATTTTTTTGATCAAATTTGGTCTTTTTGGGCCTTCGAGGTGCATTTTACTTACACGACAGTTTCCACCCAAAAAAGTTGTATTTTTCATCCAAAAAAAATCACAATTGATTTTTTCGATCAAACTTGGTCTTTTCGAGCCTTTTGCGCACGTTTTGCTACGAATGTCGTTTCCACCACAAAATGTGGTATTTTTTGTCCAAAATGGACAAAGTTAATTTTTCTTGTCAAACTTGGTATTTTTGGCCTTTTGGGGGTGTTTTACTCATAGGGCAGTTTCCACCCAAAATGTGGTATTTTTAATCCAAAACCGACACAATTAATGTTTCTAGGCCTTCGAGGTGCGTTTTACTCTCACGACAATTTCCACCCAAAAAAGTTGTATTTTTCTTTCGAAAGGACACAATTGATTTTTTCGTTAAAACCTGGTCTTTTCGAGCCTTTTGCGTACGTTTTGCTACGAATGCCATTTTCACCACAAAATGTGGTATTTTTCGTCCAAAACAGACAAAGTTAATTTTTCTGGTCAAACTTGGTCTTTGTGGGGGCGTTTTACTCACTTGGCAGTTTCCACCCAAAAAAGTGGTATATTTCGACCAAAATGGACACAGTTAATTTTTATGGTCAAACTTGGTATTTCTTTGCCTTTTGGGGGAATTTTAATCACACATCTGTTTCCACTCAAAAAAACTATATTTTTCGTCCAAAACGGACATTGTTAATTTTTCTTGTCAAACTTGGTATTTTTGGGCCTCTTGTGGGCGTTTTACTCTCACGGCTTTTTGCACCCAAAAAAGATGTATTTTTCATCCAAACGGACATTGTTGATTTTTTTTTTGTCAAACCTGATCTTTTCTGGCCTTTTGCTCCGAATGTTGTTACCAACCACAAAAATGGTATTTTTCGTCTGAAACACAAATTGTTGATTTTTCAGGTCAAATTTGGCCTCCCTAGGCATTTTTGGGAAGTTTTGCTATGATGGCCATTTCCACCCCAAAATATGGTATTTTTAGTCCAAAACAAACAAATTTAATATTTCAGGTCAAATTTGGTCTTTTTTTGCCATTGGAGGCATTTTACTCACACGACATTTTCCCCCCAAAAAAGTTGTATTTTTTGTTCAAACGGACACTGTTGATTTTTTTCATCAAACCAAGTCTTTTCGGGCCTTTTGCTCCAAAGGCCGTTACCACCCAAAAAAGTTATATTTTTCATCCGAAATGGACACTATTAACTTTTCAGGTCAAATTTGGTTTATTTGGGCATTTTATGGGCTTTTTGCTATGACGGTCATTTTCACCAAAAAATGTAGTATTTTTAGTCCAATAAGACACATTTAATGTGGACATTTTGCTCTAAAGGTCGTTTCCACCACAAAATGTGGTAGTTTTCATCCAAAACGGACAAAATTAATTTTTTTGGTCAAACTTGATCTTTTTTGGCCATTGGGGGGCGTTTTACTCACATCGCAATTTCCACAAAAAACAAATGGTATTTTTCGTCCGAAACGGACTCAGTTAATTTTTATGGTCAAACTTGGTCTTTCTAGGCCTTTTTGGGGCGTTTTACTCACACGACTGTTTCCACCCAAAAAAGTTATAATTTTCGTCCAAAACAGACATTGATAATTTTTTTGGTCAAACTTGGTCTTTTTAGGCATTTGGGGCGTTTTACTCACACGACTGTTTCCACCCAAAAAAATTGTATTTTTCGTCCAAAACAGACATTGATAATTTTTCTGGTTAAACTTGGTTTTTTTTTTTTTTTTTGCCTTTTGGCAGCGTTTTACTCACACGGCTGTTTCCACGCAAAAAAATTGTATTTTTCGTGAAAACGAACGTTGTTGATTTTTTTCGTCAAACGTTCTCTTTTCGAGTCTTGTGTGGGCCTTTTGGTCCGAATTCTGTTACCACCCTCAAAAATGGTATTTTTTGTCTGAAATAGATACTTTGATTTTCCCGGTAAAATTTGGCCTACTTAGGCATTTTCGAGACGTTTTGCTATGATAGACGTCTCCACCCCAAAATGTGGTATTTTTAGTCTCAAATGGACAAATTTAACTTTTCAGGTCAAATTTGGTCTTTTTTGGCCTTTGGGGGATGTTTAACTCAAACGACATTTTCCCCCAAAAAAAATTGTATTTTTCGTCCGAAACGGACACTGTTAACTTTTTAGGTCAAATTTGGTCTATTTGGGTATTTTGTTGGCATTTTGCTATGACGGTCGTTTTCACCCCAAAATGTAGTATTTTTAGTCCAATAAGGACACATTTAATGTGCACGTTTTGCTCCGAAGGTCGTTTCCACCACAAAATGTAGTAGTTTTCGTCCAAAATGGCAAAAGTTAATTTTCTGGTCAAACTTGGTCTTTTTTGGTCTTTGGACAGTTTCCACAATTTTTTTTTTCTATTTTTCGTCCAAAACGGACACATTTAATTCTTCTAGTCAAACTTGGTCTTTTTGGTCCATCGAGGTGCATTTTACTCACACGATAGTTTTCACCCATAAAAATTGTATTTTTTATCCAAAAAGATCACAATTAATTTTTTCGTTCAAACCTGGTCTTTTCGAGCTTTTCGCGTACATTTTGCAACGAAGGTCGTTTCCATCACAAAATGTGGTAATTTTCGTCCAAAACGGACAAAGTTAATTTTTCTAGTCAAACTTGGACTTTTTGGCCTTTTGAGGGCGTTTTACTCACATGGCAGTTTCCACCCAAAATGTGATATTTTCAGTCCAAAATGGACACAGTTAATTTTTCTAGTCAAACTTGGTCTTTCTATACCTTCGAGGTGTGTTTTACTCACACGACGATTTCCATCCAAAAAAGTTGTATTCTTCGTCCATAAGGGACACAATTGATTTTTTCGGTCAAACGCGGTCTTTTCGAGCTTTTGCGCACGTTTTGCTACGAAGGCCGTTTCCACCACAAAATATGGTATTTTTCGTCCAAAACGGACAAAGTTAATTTTTCTGGTGAAACTTGGTCTTTTTTGGCCATTGGGGGGCGTTTTACTCACATCGTAGTTTTTACCAAAAAAAAAATGTATTTTTCGTCCGAAACGGACTCAGTTAATTTTTATGGTCAAACTTGGTCTTTCTAGGCCTTTTTGGGGTGTTTTTCTCACACGACTGTTTCCACCCAAAAAAGTTATATTTTTCGTTCAAAACAGAAATTGATAATTTTTCTGGTCAAATTTGGTCTTTCTAGGCAGTTTTGGCGCGTTTTACTCACGTGACTATTTCCACCCAAAAAAATTATATTTTTCGTCCAAAACAGACATTGATAATTTTTCTGGTCAAACTTGTTTTTTTTTTTTTTTCCTTCTAGCGGTGTTTTACTCACACGGCTGTTTCCACCTAAAAAAGTTATATTTTTCGTCAAAACGGATGCTGTTGATTTTTTTTGTCAAACATGCTCTTTTCGAGTCTTGTGTTTACCTTTTGGTCCGAATTCTATTACCACCCTCAAAAATGGTATTTTTTGTCTGAAACAAATACTTTGATTTTTCCGGTAAAATTTGGCCTACTTAGGCATTTTCAGGGCGTTTTACTATGACGGACGTCTCCATCCCAAAATGTGGTATTTTTAGTCCAAAACGGACAAATTTAACTTTTCAGGTCAAATTTGGTCTTTTTTGGCCTTTTGGCGTCGTTTTACTCACACGGCTGTTTCCATCCAAAAACGTTGTATTTTCCTTCCAAACGGACACAGTTAATTTTTTAGGTCTAACTTGGTATTTTTGGGCCTTCAATGTGCGTTTTACTCACACAACAATTTTCACACAAAAAAAGTAGTATTTTTCGTCTGAAAGGGACACAATTGATTTTTTCGATCAAACCTGGTCTTTTTTAGCCTTTTGCGCACATTTTGCTACGAAGGTCGTTTCCACCACAAAATGTAGTCTTTTCAAGTCAAATTCAGTCAAACCTGGGCTTTTTGAACCTTTTGCACACGTTTTGCTACAAAGGCTGTTTCCACCACAAAATGTGGTATTTTTCGTCAAAAACGGACAAAAATAATTTTTCTAGTTGAACTTGTTCCTTTTGGCCTTTGGGGGCATTTTACTCAAATGGAAGTTTCCACCCAAATTGTGGTATTTTTAGTTCAAAACAGTCACAGTTAATTTTTTTTGTCAAACTTGGTCTTTTTGGGCCTTCGGTCAAACCTAGTCTTTTCGAGCCTTTTGCGAACGTTTTGTTTTGAAGGCCATTTCCACCACAAAATATGGTATTTTTCATCCAAAACGGACAAAGTTAATTTTCTTGGTCAAACCTTGTCTTTTTTTGCCATTGTGGGGCATTTTACTCACATTACAGTTTCACCCAAAAAAGTAATTTTTTTTTTGCCCAAAACGAACACAGTTAATTTTTATGGTCAAACTTGGGTTTTCTAGGCCTTTTGGGGACATTTTACTCGCACGGCTGTTTCTACCCAAAAACGTTATATTTTTCATCCAAAACGAACACTGTTAATTTTTCTTGTCAAATTTGGCCTACTTAGGCATTTTGGGGGTGTTTTGCTATGATAGCTGTCTCTACCCTAAAATGTGGCATTTTTAGTGCAAAACGGACAAATTTAATTTTTCTGGTCAAATTTGGTCTTTTTTGGCCTTTTGGCGTCATTTTACTCACACGGTTGTTTCCACCCAAAAACGTTGTATTTTCCTTTCAAACTGACACAGTTAATTTTTTAGGTCTAACTTGGTATTTTCGGGCCTTCGAGGTGCATTTTACTCACACGACAGTTTTCACAAAAAAAAAAGTAGTATTTTTCGTCCGAAAGGGACACAATTGGTTTTTCCGGTCAAACCTGGTCTTTTCGAGCCTTTTGCGCACATTTTGCTACAAAGGCCGTTTCCACCACAAAATGTGGTATTTTTTTATCCAAAACGGACAAAGTTAATTTTTCTTGTTAAACTGGGTCTTTTTTGGCGATTGGGGGGCGTTTTACACACATGGCAGTTTCCACCCAAAAAAGTGGTATATTTAGTCCAAAACGGACACAGTTAATTTTATGGTAAAACTTGGCCTTTCTAGGCCTTTTGGGGGCGTTTTACTCACACAGTTATTTTCACCGAAAAAAGTTGTATTTTTCATCCAAAACAGACACTGCTAATTTTTCTAGTCAAACTTGGTCTTTTTGGGCCTTTTGGCGGCGTTTTAATCACACTGTTGTTTCCACCGAAAAAAGTTGTATTTTTCATCCAAACAGACACTGTTGATTTTTTATGTCAAACCTGGTCATTTCGGGCCTTTTGTGGGACTTTTGCTCCGAATGTTTTTACCACCCTAAAAAATTATATTTTTCGTCTGAAATAGATACTGTTGATTTTTCAGGTCAAATTTGGCATACTAAGGCATTTTGGGGGCGTTTTACTATGAAGGCTGTCTCTACCCTAAAATATGGTATTTTTAGTCCAAAACGGACAAATTTAACTTTTCGGGTTAAACTGGGTCTTTTCTGGCCTTTGAGGAGCATTTTCTTGCATGGCAGTTTTCACCCAAAAAAATTGTATGTTTCGTCCAAACGGACACTGATGATTTTTTTTCGTCAAACCTGGTCATTTCAGGCCTTTTGCGGGCTTTTTACTCCTAAGGCCGTTACTACCCAAAAAAGTGGTATTTTTTGTCCGAAACGGACACTGTTAATTTTTCAGGTCAAATTTGATCTATTTGGGCATTTTGTGGGCTTTTTGCTAGGATGGTCGTTTTCACCTTAAAATGTGGTATTTTTAGTCCAAAACGGACACATTTAATGTGGACGTTTTGCTCTGAAAGTCGTTTCCACCAGAAAATGTAGTATTTTTCGTCCAAAATGGACAAAGTTAATTTTTTTTAGTCAAACTTGGTCTTTTTTGGCCTTTGGGGGGCGTTTTAATCACAGGGCAGTTTCCACCCCAAAAAAATTGTATTTTTCGTCCAAACGTACACATTTAATTTTTCTTGTCAAATTTGGTCTTTTTGGGCTTTCGAGGTGTGTTTTACTTACACGATAGTTTTTACGCAAAAAAAATGATATTTTTCATATGAAAATGTCACAATTGATTTTTTCGGTCAAACCTGGTCTTTTCGAGCCTTTTGCGGACGTTTTGCTATGAAGGCCGTTTCCACCACAAAATGTGATATTTTTCATCCAAAACGGATAAAGTCAATTTTTCTTGCCAAACTTGGTATTTTTTGGCCATTGGGGGGGCGTTTTACACACATGGCAGTTTCCACCCAAAAAAGTCATATATTTAGTCTAAAACGGATACAGTTAATTTTTGTGGTCAAACTTGATCTTTCTAGGTCTTTTGGGAGCGTTTTTCTCACACGGCTGTTTCTTCTAAAAAAAATTGTATTTTTAGTCAAAAACAGACACTGTTAGTTTTTCTGGTCAAATTTGGTCTTTCGGGCCTTTTGGCGGTATTTTACTCACACTGTTGTTTCCACCGAAAGAAGTTGAATTTTTTGTCCAAACGGACACTGTTGATTTTTTTTGTTAAACCTGGTCATTTCGGGCCTTTTGTGGGACCTTTGCTCCAAATTCTGTTACCACCCTCAAAAATGTTATTTTTCCTCCGAAACAGATACTGTTGATTTTTCAGGTCAAATTGGCCTACTTAGGCATTTTGGCGGCGTTTTACTCTAAGGTTGTCTCCTCCCTAAAATATGGTATTTTTAGTCCAAAACGGACAAACTTAACTTTTCTGGTCAAACTGGATCTTTTTTGGCCTTTTGGGAGCGTTTTCTTACATGATAGTTTCTACCCAAAAACGTTGTATTTTTCGTCCAAACGGACACTAATGATTTTTTTTTTATCAAACCTGGTCATTTCAAACCTTTTGCGGGCTTTTTGCTCCGAAGGCCGTTACCACCCAAAAAAATAGTATTTTTCGTTCGAAACGAACACTGTTGACTTTTCAGGTCAAATTTGGTCTATTTGGGCATTTTGTGGGCTTTTTGCGATGATAGTTGTTTCCAACCTAAAATGTGGAATTTTTAGTCCAAAACGGACACATTTAATGTGGACGTTTTGCTCCGAAGGTCGTTTCCACCAGAAAATGTGGTATTTTTTGTCAAAAAATGACAAAGAAATTTTTTCTGGCCAAACTTGGTCTTTTTTGGCATTTGGTGGGTGTTTTACTCATATGGCAGTTTCCACCCAAAAGAAATTGTATTTTACATCCAAAACGAACACATTTAATTTTTCTGGTCAAATTTGGTATTTTTCGGCCTTCGAGGTATGTTTTACTCACACGACAGTTTCCAACCAAAAAAGTTATATTTTTCATCCGAAAAGGTCACAATTGATTTTTTTGGTCAAACCTGGTCTTTTCAAGCCTTTTGAGGACGTTTTTCTTCGAAGTTCTTTTCCACCACAAAATGTGGTATTTTTCGTCCAAAATGGACAAAGTTAATTTTTCTAGTCAAACTTGGTCTTTTGGGCCTTTGGGGGGCGTTTTACTCAAATGGCAGTTTCCACACAAAATGTGGTATTTTTATCCAAAAAGGACACAGTTAATTTTTCTAGTCAAATTTGGTCTTTTTGGGCTTTCAAGGTGCGTTTTACTCACACGACAATTTCCACCTAGAAAAGTTGTATTTTTCATCCGAAAATGACATAATTGATTTTTTCGATCAAACTTGGTCTTTTCGAGTCTTTTGCAGGCGTTTTGCTACAAAGGCCGTTTCCACCAGAAAATATGGTATTTTTCGTCCAAAATGGACAAAATTAATTTTTCTAGTCAAACTTGGCCTTTTTGGGGGCGTTTTACCCACATGGCAGTTTTCACCCAAAATGTGGTATTTTTAGTCCAAAATGGATACAGTTAATTTTTCAGCGAAAACTTGGTCTTTTTGGGCCTTCGAGGTGCATTTTAGTCATAGGACAGTTTCCACCGAAAAAAAATTGTATTTTTCATTCGAAAAGGACACAATTGATTTTTTTGGTCAAATCTGGTCTTTTCGAGCCTTTTACGAATGTTTTGCTAGGAAGGTCGTTTCCACCACAAAATGTGGTATTTTTCATCGAAAATGAACAAAGTTAATTTTCTAGTCAAACTTGGTCTTTTTTGGCCTTTGGAGGGCGTTTTACTCACATGGCAGTTTTCACCCAAAAAAGTGTTATATTTAGTGCAAAACGGACACAATTAATTTTTATGATCAAACTTAGTCTTTCTAGGCCTTTTGGGGGCGTTTTACTCACATGGCTATTTCCACCCAAAAAAATTGTATTTTTTGTCTAAAACGGACATTGTTAATTTTTCTTGTCAAACTTGGTCCTTTTAGGCCTTTTGAGGGCGTTTTACTCACACTGTTGTTTCCACCCAAAAAAGTTGTATTTTTCCTCCAAACGGACACTGTTGATTTTTTTTTTTGTCAAACCTGGTCTTTTTAGGCCTTTTGCTCCGAATGCTCATACTACCCACAAAAATTGTATTTTTCATCCGAAACAGATACTGTTGATTTTTCAGGTCAAATTTGGCCTACTTAGGCATTTTGGGGTAGTTTTGCAATGATGGCCGTCTCCACCCCAAAACGTGGTATTTTTAGTCAAAATGGAACAAATTTAATTTTTCTTGTTAAACTTGATTTTTCTTGGCTTTTTGGGGAGGGGGGCGTTTTACTCACACGGCAGTTTCCACCCAAAAAAGTTGTATTTTTTGTCCAAACGGACATTTTTGATTTTTGGGTTTAACTATTGTAGATATGGGCTAAGTCTCTTGAATTAGCCCATTAAGTGCTGCAATGATTTTTCTTTGATCTTACCCTAATAATAGACCCAACTTAAACATATAACGAATCCTCTAATGGTGCCCATTGATTCTCATCAGGGGGGGCGTTTTACTCACATGGCAGTTTCCACCCAAAATGTGGTATTTTTAGTCCAAAACGGGCACAGTTAATTTTTCTAGTCAAACTTGGTCTTTTTGGGACTTCGAGGTGTGTTTTTACTCACACAACAGTTTCAACACAAAAAAGTTGTATTTTTCGTCCGAAAGGGACACAATTGAATTTTTCGATCAAATCTGGTCTTTTCGAGCCATTTGCGAACGTTTTGCTACGAAGACCGTTTCCACCACAAAATGTGGTATTTTTCGTCCAAAACGGACAAAGTTAATTTTTTTTTGTCAAACTTGGTCTTTTTTTGCCATTGGCGGGGGCGTTTTACACACGTGGCAGTTTCCACTAAAAAAAATCGAATATTTAGTCCAAAACGGACACAATTAATTTTTATGATCAAACTTGGTCTTTCTAGGCCTTTTGGGGGCGTTTTACTCACATGACTGTTTCCACCCAAAAAGTTATATTTTTCGTCCAAAACGAACACTGTTAATTTTTCTGGTCAAATTTAGTCTTTTTGGGCCTTTTGGCGATATTTTACTCACACTGCTGTTTCCACCGAAAAAAGTTGTACTTTTCGTCCAAACAGACAATGTTGACTTTTTTCGTCAAACCTTGTATTTTCGGGCCTTTTGCTCCGAAGGCCGTTACCACCCAAAAAAGTGGTATTTTTCGTCCGAAACAGACACTAATGACTTTTCAGGCCAAATTTGGTCCATTTGGGCATTTTGTAGGCTTTTTGCTATGATTGTCGTTTCCACCCCAAAATGTGATATTTTTAGTCCAAAACTGACAAATTTAATGTGGACGTTTTGGTCCGAAGGTCGTTTCCACCACAAAATATGGTATTTTTTTGTCTAAAATGGAAAAAATTAATTTTTTTGGTCAAACTTGGTCTTTTTTGGCCTGTAGGGGGTGTTTTTCTCACAAGGCAGTTTCCACCCAAAAAAGTTGTATTTTTCTTCCAAAACAGACACATTTAATTTTTTTGGTCAAATTTGGTCTTTTTGGGCCTTGGAGATACGTTTTACTCACACGACAGTTTCCACCCAAAAAAGTTATACTTTTCATCCGAAAAGGTCAAAATTGATTTTTTCGATCAAACCTGGTCTTTTTGAGCCTTTTCTGGGCGTTTTGCTACGACGACCATTTCCACCACAAAATGTGCTATTTTTCGTCCAAAACGGACAAATTTAATTTTTCTAGACAAACTTGGGCTTTTTGGGCTTTGGGGGGTTTTTTAATCACATGGTAGTTTCTACCCAAAATGTGGTATTTTTAATCCAAAACGGACATAGTTAATTTTTATCATGAAACTTGGTCTTTTTTGGCTTTTTTGGAGCGTTTTACTCACACGACAGTTTTCACCCAAAAAAGTAGTATTTTTCGCCCAAAACGGACACAGTTGATTTTTTTGGTCAAACTTAGTCTTTTCGAGCCTTTTGTGGACGTTTTGCTACGAAGGCAAACCCACAAAAATTGTATTTTTCGTCCGAAACAGATACTGTTGATTTTTCAGGTCAAGTTTGGTCTACGTAGGCATTTTGGGGAAGTTTTGCTATGATGGCCCGTCTCCACCCCAAAATGTGGTATTTCTAGTCCAAAATGAACGAATTTAATTTTTCTTGTCAAACTTGGTCTTTTGGGGCCTTTTGGGGGCATTTTACTCACACGACTGGTTCCTCCCAAAAAAGTTGTATTTTTCGTTCAAACAGACACTATTGATTTTTTTCGTCAAACCTGGTCATTTCGGGCCTTTTGCTTCGAAGGCCGTTACCCCCTTAGAAAGTGGTATTTTTCGTGCGAAACGTACACTGTTGACTTTTCAGGTCAAATTTGGTGGATTTGGGCATTTTGCCATGACGGTCGTTTCCACCCCAAAATGTGATATTTTTAGTCCGAAACAGACACATTTAATATGGTTGTTTTGCTCTGAAGGTCGTTTCCTCGACATTTCCTCGACAAAATGTGGTATTTTTCGTCTAAAATGGATAAAGTTAATTTTTCTGGTCAAATTTGGTTTTTTTGGGCCTTCGAGGTGTGTTTCACTCACACAACATTTTCCACCCAAAAAAGTTGTATTTTTCGTCCAAAACGGACACAAATGATTTTTTTTTGTCAAACCTTGTCTTTTCAGGCATTTTGTGGGCGTTTCGCTCCGAAGGCTGTTTCCACCTGAAAATATGATATTTTTCGTCCAAAATAGACAAAATTAATTTTTCTTGTCAAACATGGTATTTTTAGGCCAGGGCGTTTTACTCAAATGGTAGTTTTCACCCAAAAAAATGGTATTTTTCGTCCAAAACAGACAGTTAATTTTTATAGTCAAACTTGGTCTTTTTTTTCCTTTTAAGGGCGTTTTACTCACACAACAGTTTCCACCCAAAAAAGTGATTTTTTTGGTCCGAAACGGACACAATTGATTTTTTCGGTCAAACCTGGTCTTTTGTGGGTTTTTTGCTAAGATGGTCGTTTTCACCCAAACAATGTGGTATTTTTAGCCCAAAATGGACACATTTAATGTGGACGTTTTGCTACGAAGGTCATTTCCACCACTAAATATGGTATTTTTCGTCCAAAATGGTAAAAGTTAATTTTTGTGGTCGAACTTAGTCTTTTTTTGGCCTTTGGGGGGGCGTTTTACTCACATGACAGTTTCCACAAAAAAAGAAGAAGGGATTTTTCATCCAAAACGGACATAGATATGTTTTATGGTCAAACTTGGTTTTTTTGGGCCTTCGGGGGCTGTTTTACTCGCATGACAGTTTCCACACAAAAAGTGATATTTTTTGTTTAAAACGGACACGATTAATTTTTATGGACAACCCTGGTCTTTTTGGGCCTTTTGGGGGCATTTTACTTCCAAGGCAGTTTCTACCCAAAAAAAAAGTATTTTTCGTCCAAAACGGACATATTTAATTTTTCTGGTCAAACTTCGTAGCCTTTGTGGGGCGTTTTACTCACATGGCAGTTTCCACCCAAAACATTGGAATTTTTCGTCCACAACGGAGGCATTTAATTTTTTCAGTCAAACTTGGTTTTTTCAGACCTTTTGCAGGCCTCTAGCTCTGAAGGCCGTTATCCCCTCAAAAAAGTTGTATTTTTCGTCCGAAACAGACACTACTGATTTTTAAAGTCAAATTTGGTCTATTTAGGCATTTTGGGGGCTGTTTGTTATGATGGTCGTTTCCACCCTGAAAAGGTTGTATTTTTAGTGCAAAACAGACACAGTTAAATTTTCTGGTCAAAATTGGTCTGTTTGGGCCTTTGGGGTGCGTTTTACTCACACGGTAGTTTCCACCAAAAAAATGTATTTTTCATATAAAATAGACAAAGTTAATTTTTCTGGTCAAACTTGGTCTTTTTCGGACTTTGAGGACATTTTACTCACATGACAGTTTCCACCCAAAAAAATGATATTTTTCGTCCAAAACGGTCACAGTTAATTTTTAAAATCAAACTTGGTCTTTTTGGGCTTTTTGGGCCTTTCGGGGGTGTTTTACTCACATGGCAGTTTCCATCCAAAAAAGTTATATTTTTTGTCCAAAATAGACCAGTTGATTTTTTCGGTCAGACCTAGTTTTTTTGTGCCTTTTGTGGGCGTTTTGCTATGAAAGCCGTTATCACCCAAAAAAGTGTTATTTTTCGTCCGAAACGGACACTGTTGATTTTTCAGGTCAAATTTTGTCTATTTAGGCATTTTGGGGTCTTTTTGCTATGATGGTCGTTTCCACCCGAAAATGTGGTATTTTTAGACCAAAACGGACACAGTTAATTTTTCTAGTCAATTTTGGTATTTTTTGGCAGTTTGGTGGTGTTTTACTCACACAACTGTTTTCACCCAAAAAGTTGTATTTTTTCATCCAAAACGGACATAATTGATTTTCTTCGGTCAAACTTGGTCTTTTCGAGCCCTTTGTAGACGTTTTACTCCGGAGGCCGTTTTCACCTAAAAAATGTGTTATTTCTCGTCCAAAACGCACATAGTTAATTTTTCGTGTCAAACTTCGTCTTTTTAGGCCTTTGGGGGCATTTTACTTACATGACAGTTTCCACCTAGAAAAGTGATATTTTTCGTCCAAAACGGACATAGTTAATTTTTCTGGTCAAACTTGGTTTGTTTGGGCCTTTTGGGGTATTTTACTTACATGGTAGTTTCCTCCAAGAAAAATAATATTTTTCATTCAAACGGACACAGTTAATTTTTATGGTCAAACTTGGTCTTTTTAGGCCTTTTGGGGGCATTTTACTTACATGGCAGTTTCCACCCAGAAAAATGGTATTTTTCGTAAAAAATGGCACAGTTAATTTTTATGGTCATACTTGGTCTTTTTGGGCCTTTTGAGGGCGTTTTACTCACATGTCAATTTTCACCCAAAAAAATTGTATTTTTTGTCCAAAATAGACACATTTAATTTTTCTGGTCTAACTCGATCTTTTTGGGCCTTTCGGGGGGGCGGGGGGGGCGGGGGTGTTTTACTCACATGGCAGTTTCCACCCAAAAAAGTAGAATTTTTCGTCCACGACGGACACAGTTAATTTTTTTAGTCAGACTTGGTCTTTCGGGACTTTTGCGGGAGTTTTGCTACAAAGGTCGCTTACCACACAAAAAAATGGTATTTTCTGCCCGAAACGGACACTATTGATTTTGAGGTTAAATTTGGTCTATTTGGGCATTTTAGGGTCTTTTTGCTATGATGGTCATTTCTACCCCCAGAATATGATATTTTTAGTACAAAACAGACACAGTTAATTTTTCTCATCAAACTTGGTTTGTTTTGGTCTCTTGGGAGCGTTTTACTCACACGACAGTTTTACCCAAAAAAGTTGTATTTTTCGTCCAAAACGAACACAAATGATTTTTTCTGTCAAGCCTGGTCTTTTTAGTCCTTTTGTGCGTGTTTTTCTCCGAAGGCCGTTTCCACCTCAAAATATGGTATTTTTCGTCCAAGATAGACAAAGTTAATTTTTCTTGTCAAACATGGTTTTTTTGGGCCTTTGGAGGTGTTTTAATCAAATGACAGTTTCCACCAAAAAAAATGGTATTTTTCGTCCAAAACATATAGCTAATTTTTATGGTCAAACTTGGTCTTTTTGGGCCTTTTGGGGGCGTGCTACTCACACAACAGTTTCTATCCAAAAAAGTTGTATTTTTCGTCCAAAACGGATTAATTTAATTTTTCTCGTCAAACTTGGTTTTTTTTTTTTTTGGCCTTTTTGGGGCGTTTTACACATACGAAAGTTTCCACCCAAAAAAGTGGTATTTTTCGTCCTAAACGGACACAATTGATTTTTTTGGTCAAACTGGGCCTTTTGCTCCGAAGGCCATTACTACTCAAAAAAGTGGTATTTTTCGTCCGAAACGGACACTGTTGATTTTTTAGGTCAAATTTGGTCTATTTGGGCATTTTGTGGGCTTTTGCTATGATGACCATTTCCACTCGAAAATGTGGTATTTTTTGTCCAAAAAGGACAATTAATTTTTCTGTTCAAACTTTGTCTTTTTGGGCCGTCGAGGTGTGTTTTACTCACACGGCAGTTTCCACCCAAAAAAGTTGTATTTTTCGTCCAAAACGGATACAAATGATTTTTTTTTGTCAAACCTGGTCTTTTCAGGCCTTTTGTGGGCGTTTTGCTACAAAGACTGTTTCCACCTCAAAATATGGTATTTTTCGTCCAAAACAGACAAACTTAATTTTTCTTGTCAAACTTGGTATTTTTTGGCCTTTGTGGTGCTTTTTACTCACATGAAAGTTTCCACCCAAAAAAGTGTTATTTTTCGTCCTAATTGGACACAGTTGATTTTTTCGGTGAAACTTGGTTTTTTTGGGCCTTTTGCGGACCTTTTGCTATGAAGGCCGTTACCACTCAAAAAAATGATATTTTTCATCCCAAACGAACACTGTTGATTTTTCAGGTTAAATTTGGTGTATTTAGGCATTTTGTGGGCTTTTTGCTGTAATGGCCGTTTCCACCCGAAAATGTGGTATTTTTAGTCCAAGAAGGACACAGTTATATTTTCTCATCAAACTTGGTCTTTTCGGGCCTTCGTGGTGCATTTTACTCACACGGCAGTTTTTACCCAAAAAAAATTGTATTTTTCGTTCAAAATGGACACAGATGATTTTTTTCTTTTAAACATGGTCTTTTCAGGTTTTTTGTGGGCGTTTTGCTCCGAAGGCCATTTCCACCTCGAAATATGGTATTTTTCGTCCAAAATAGACAAAGTTAATTTTTCTTGTCAAACATGGTCTTTTTAGACCTTTGGGGGGTGTTGTACTTACATTGCAGTTTCCACCCAAAAAAATTGGTATTTTTCGTCCAAAATGAACACAATTAATTTTTATGGTCAAACTTGGTCATTTGGGGCCTTTTGGGGGCATTTTACTCGCAGGGCAATTTTCACCCAAAAAAGTTGTATTTTTCGTCCAAAACGGACACATTTAATTTTTACTTGGTCTTTTTGGCCTTTTGGTGGCGTTTTATTCACACGGCAGTTTCAATCGAAAAAAGTTATATTTTTCTTTCAAAACGAAAATAGTTAATTTTTTCGGTTAGACTTGGTTTTCGGGCCTTTTACTACGAAGTTAATTTTCTGCCGGAAACGGACACAGTTGATTTTTCAGGTTAAATTTGGTCTATTTGGGTATTTTAGGGTCTTTTTGCTATGATGGTCGTTTCCACCCTAAAAATGTGATATTTTTAGTGCAAGACAGACATAGTTAATTTTTGTCGTCAAACTTGGTCTGTTTTGGTCTCTTGGGGGCGCTTTACTCACACGACAATTTCCACACAAAAAAATGATATTTTTCATCCAAAACGGACACAATTGATTTTTTCGGTCAAACCTGGTCTTTTCGGGCATTTTGCTCTGAAGGCCGTTACCACCCAAAAAAGTGGTATTTTTGTCCAAAACGGACACTGTTGATTATTCAGGTCAAATTTGATAAATTTGGGAATTTTGTTGGCTTTTTTCTATGAAGGTCGTTTCTACCCGAAAATATGGTATTTTTAGTTCAAAGAGTAACAGTTAAATTTTCTGCTCAAACTTGGTCTTTTTAGGCCTTCAAGGTGCGTTTTACTCACACAACAGTTTCCACCCAAAAAAATTGTATTTTTTTGTCCAAAACGGACGTAGATGATTTTTTCTTTTAAACTTGGTCTTTTCAGGCCTTTTGTGGGCATTTTGCTCGAAAGGCCATTTCCACCTCAAAATATGGTATTTTTCGTCCAAAACAAACAAAGTTAAATTTTCTTGTCAAAGATGGCATTTTTGGGCCTTTGGGGGCGTTTTACTTACATTGCAGTTTCCACCCAAAAAAGTGATATTTTTCATCCAAAATGGACACAGTTAATTTTTTTGGTCAAACTTGGTCTTCTTTTACCGTTTGGGGGTGTTTTACGCATGGGACAATTTTTACCCAAAAAAAGTTGTATTTTTCGTCCAAAACGGACACATTTAATTTTTTTGGTCTAACTTGGTCTTTTTGGACCTTTGGGGGTCGTTTTACTCACATGCCAGTTTCCACCCAAAAAAGTGGAATTTTTTGTCCACAGCGGACATAATTAATTTTTACTTGGTCTTTTTTGGCCTTTTGGTGGCGTTTTATTCACACGGCAGTTTCAATTGAAAAAAGTTGTATTTTTCGTTCAAAACGGAAACAGTTAATTTTTTCGGTCAGACTTGGTCTTTCGAGCCTTTTGCGGGCCTTTTGCTACGAAGGCTGTTACCAACCAAAAAAGTAGTATTTTCTGTCGAAAACGGACATTGTTGATTTTTCAGGTTAAATTTGGTCTATTTGGGCATTTTTGGGTCTTTTTGCTATGATGGTCATTTCCACACCAAAATGTGACATTTTTAGTACAAAACAGACAGTTAATTTTTCTCGTCAAACTTGGTCTGTTTTGGTCTCTTTGGGGTGTTTTACTCACACGACAATTTTTACTCAAAAAAATGGTATTTTTCATCCAAAATGGACACAGTTGATTTTTTTGGTCAAACCGGGTCTTTTGGGGGCCTTTTGCTCCGAACGCCGTTACCACTCAAAAAAGTGATATTTTTCGTCCAAAACAGACACTGTTGATTTTTTAGGTCAAATTTGGTCTATTTGGGCATTTTGTGGGCTTTTTGCTATGATGACCATTTCCGCTCGAAAATGTGGTATTTTTTGTTCAAAAAGGGTAATTAATTTTTCTGTTCAAACTGTCTTTTTGGGCTGTCGAGGTGCGTTTTACTCACACGGTAGTTTCCACCCAATAAAATTGTATGTTTCGTCCGAAACGGACACAGATGATTTTTTCTGTCAAACTTGGTCTTTTTAGGCCTTTTGTGGGTGTTTTGCTCCGAAGGCCATTTCCACCTCAAAATCTGGTGTTTTTCATTCAAAATAGACAAATTTAATTTTTCTTGTCAAACATGGCCTTTTTGGGCTTTTGGGGGCGTTTTACTTACATTGCAGTTTCCACCTAGAAAAGTGGTATTTTTCGTCCAAAACGTACAGTTAATTTTTATAATCAAACTTGGTCTTTTTGGGCCTTTTGGGGGTGCTTTACTCTCATGAAAATTTTCACCCAAAAAAGTTATATTTTTCGTCCAAAATGGACACAGTTGATTTTTTCCGTCAAACCTAGACTTTTTGGGCATTTTGTGGGCCTTTTGCTATGAAAGCCGTTACCACACAAAAAAGTGGTATTTTTTGTTTGAAACAGACACGGTTGATTTTTCAGGTCAAATTTGGTCTATTTGGGCATTTTTGGGTATTTTTGCCACGATGGTCGTTTCCACTCCCAAAATGCGGTATTTTTAGTCCAAAACGGACACAGTTAATGTTTCGTGTCAAATTTGGTTTTTTTTTGCCTCTTGGGGGTGTTTTACTCACAAGGTAGTTTCCACCCGAAAAAATGGTATTTTTTGTTCAAAACAGACACTGTTGATTTTTTCGTTCAAACCTGGTTTTTTGGGTCTTTTGTGGGACTTTTGATCTGGAGGCCGTTACCACCCAAAAAACGGGTATTTTTCATCCAAAACGGACACTGTTGATTTTTCAGGTCAAATTTTGTTTATTTGGGCATTTTCTAGGCCTTTTGCTTTGATGGACGTTTCCACCCCAAAATTTGGTATTTTTATTCCAAAACGGGCAAAGTTAATTTTTATGGTCAAACTTTGTCTTTTTAGGCCTTTTGGGGGTATTTTACTCACACGGCTGTTTCTACCAAAAAAAGTGGTATTTTTATCCTAACAGCCACAATTAATTTTTATGGTTAAACTTGATCTTTTTGGATCTTAGGGGGGCGTTTTATTCGCATGACAGTTTCCACCCCAAAAGTGGTATTTTTCGTCGAAAACGAACACAATTAATTTTTATTATCAAATTTGGTCTTTTTGGGCCTTTTCGGGGGCGCTTTACTCACATGACAATTTTCACCCAAAAAAAGTTTTATTTTTTGTCCAAAATGGACACAGTTGATTTTTTCAGTCAAACCTGGTTTTTCGGCCCTTTTGCTACGAAGGTCATTACCACACAAAAAAATAGTATTTTTCGTTCGAAACGGACACGGTTGATTTTTCATATCAAATATGGTCTATTTGGGCATTTTGGGGGTGTTATTGCTATGATGGCTGTTTCCACCCCCAAAATGTGGTATTTTTAGTCCAAAACGAACAAAGTTAATTTTATGGTCAAACTTGGTCTTTCTAGGACTTTTGGGGGTGTTTTACTCACGGTTGTTTCTACCCAAAACAATGGTATTTTTCATCCTAAACAGCCACAATTAATTTTTATGGTTAAACTTGATCTTTTTGGATCTTAGGGGGGCATTTTACTCACATGACAGTTTTCACCCCAAAAGTGGTATTTTTCATCGAAAATGGTTACAGTTAATTTTTATTGTCAAACTTGGTCTTTTTGGGCCTTTTGGGGGGGGGGGGGGAGGGGCTTTACTCACATGACAATTTTCAAAAAAAGTTGTATTTTTCGTCCAAAATGGACACAGATGATTTTTTCGATCAAACCTGGTTTTTCGGGCCTTTTGCTATGAAGGTTGTTACCACACAAAAAAATAGTATTTTTCGTCCGAAATGGACACGGTTGATTTTTTAGATCAAATTTGGTCTATTTGGGCATTTTGGGGTGTTTTTGCTTTGATGGTCGTTTCCACCCCCAAAATGTGGTATTTTTAGTCCAAAACGGACACAACTAATTTTTCTGGTCAAATTTGGTCTTTTTGGGCCTTTGAGGGGCGTTTCACTCACACGGTAGTTTCCACAAAAAAAAATAATATTTTTGTCCAAAACGAACAAAGTTAATTTTATGGTCAAACTTGGTCTTTCTAGGACTTTTGCGGGTGTTTTACTCACATGGTTGTTTCTACCCAAAACAATGGTATTTTTCAACCTAAACAGCCACAATTAATTTTTATGGTCAAACTTGATCTTTTTGGATCTTAGGTGGGCGTTTTACTCGCATGACAGTTTATACCCCAAAAGTGGTATTTTTCATCCAAAACGGTCACAGTTAATTTTTATTGTCAAACTTGGTCTTTTTGGGCCTTTTGAGGGCGCTTGACTTACATGACAATTTTCACCAAAAAAAATTGTATTTTTCATCCAAAATGGACACAGTTGATTTTTTCGGTTAAACCTAATTTTTTCGAGCCTTTTGCTACGAAGGCCGTTACCACACAAAAAATAGTATTTTTCATTTGAAACGGACACGGTTGATTTTTTAGATCAAATTTGGTCTATTTGGGCATTTTGGGGTGTTTTTGCTAAGATGGTCGTTTCCACCCCCAAAATGTGGTATTTTTAGTCCAAAACGGACATAACTAATTTTTCTGGTTAAATTTGGTCTTTTTGGGCCTTCGAGGGGCGTTTCACTCACACGGCAGTTTCCACAAAAAAAAAAGATATTTTTGTCCAAAACGAACAAAGTTAATTTTATGGTCAAACTTGGTCTTTCTAGGACTTTTGCGGGTGTTTTACTCACACGGTTGTTTATACCCAAAACAATGGTATTTTTCATCCTAAACAGCCACAATTAATTTTTATGGTCAAACTTGATCTTTTTGAATCTTAGGGGGGCGTTTTACTCGCATGACAGTTTCCACCCCAAAAGTGGTATTTTTCATCGAAAACGGTCACAGTTAATTTTTATTGTCAAACTTGGTCTTTTGGGGGCGCTTTACTCACATGACAATTTTCAAAAAAAGTTATATTTTTCGTCCAAAATGGACATAGATGATTTTTTCGGTCAAACCTGGTTTTTCGGGCCTTTTGCTACGAAGGTCGTTACCACACAAAAAAATAGTATTTTTCGTCCGAAATGGACACGGTTGATTTTTTAGATCAAATTTGGTCTATTTGGGCATTTTTGGGGTGTTTTTGCTATAATGGTCGTTTCCACCCCCAAATTGTGGTATTTTTAGTCCAAAACGGACACAACTAATTTTTCTGGTCAAATTTGGTCTTTTTGGGCCTTCGAGGGGCATTTCACTCACACGGAAGTTTCCACAAAAAAAGTGATATTTTTCTTAAAAAACAGACAAACTTAATTTTTCTAATGAAACTTGGTCTTTTTGGGCCTTTTGGGGGCGTTTTACACATAGGGCAGTTTTCACCCCCAATAAGTTATATTTTTCGTCCAAAACAGACACATTTAATTTTTCTGGTCAAACTTAGTCTTTTTAGGCTTTTTGGGGGCATTTTACTCGCACGGCAGTTTCCGCCTAAGAAGTTGTATTTTTCGTCCAAACAAACACTGTTGATGTTTTTCGTCAAACCTGGTCTTTTCGGGATTTTTACGGGCATTTTTATCCAAAGGCTGTTACCACCCACAAAAATGGTATTTTTCGTCCGAACCGGACACTGTTGATTTTTCGGGTCAAAATTAGCTTACTTAGGCATTTTGGGGGCGTTTTGCGATGATGGGCGTCTCCAGTGCAAAATGTGGTATTTTACGTCCAAAACGGACGAAATTACTTTTTCTAGTCAAACTTGGTCTTTTTGGGCCTTTTAGGTGTTTTACTCACATGACACTTTCCACCTGAAAAAGTGGTATTTTTCTTCCAAAACGGGCATAGTTAATTTTTATTGTGAAACTTGGTCTTTCTGGGCCTTTTGGGGGCATGTTACTCACACGACAGTTTCCACCCAAAATCGTTGTATTTTTCGTCCAAAACGGACACAATTAAATTTTCTGGTCAAACTTAGTCTTTTCAGGGGCATTTTTTGTCCGAAACGGGCACTGTTAATTTTTTCAGGTTAAATTTGGCCTATTTGGGAATTATATGGGGCGTTTTGCTATGATGGTCGTTACCACCCCCAAAATGTGATATTTTTAGTCTAAAATGGACAAAGCTAATTTTTCTTGTCAAAATTGGTCTTTTTGAATTTTTAGGGGAGCGTTTTACTCATACTGCAGTTTTTACCAAAAAAAAGTTATATTTTTTGTCAAAAATGGACACAGTTAATTTTTCTAGTCAAACTTGATCTTTTTTGACCTTTTGGCGGTGTTTTACTCGCACGACAGTTTCCACAAAAAAAGTTGTATTTTTCGTCCTAACGGACACTATTGAATTTTTTTTTTCAAACTTGGTCTTTTCGAGTCTTTTGCGAGCCTTTTGTTCCGAAGGCTGTTACTACCCACAAAAATGGTATTTTTTGTCCGAAACAGATAAAGTTAATTTTTCTTGTCAAACTTGGTCTTTTTGGGCCTTTGGGAGCGTTTTACTCACAGGGCAGTTTCCACCCAAAAAAGTTGTATTTTTCGTCCAAAACGGACACAATTGATTTTTTCGGTCAAACCTGGTCTTTTCAGGCCTTTTGCTACAAAGGCCGTTACAATCCAAAAAAAATGGTATTTTTCGTTCGAAATGGACACAGTTGATTTTTTCGGTCAAATTTGGTCTATTTGGGCAATCTGGGGTCATTTTGCTATGATAGCTGTTTCCACCCCCAAAATATGTTAGTTTTTATCCAAAACGGACACAGTTAATTTTTCTCATCAAACTTGGTATTTTTTAGCCTTTTGGGGGCGTTTTACTCACATGGCAGTTACCACAAAAAAAAAAGTGGTATTTTTCGTCCAAAACAAACACTGTTGATTTTTCATTCAAACTTGGTTTTTTCAGGTATTTTGCGGGCCTTTTTCTCCAAAAGATGTCACCACCCAAAAAAGTGGTATTTTTCGTCTGAAACAGACATTATTTTGATTTTTCTGGTCAAATTTGATCATTTTGTGGGCTTTTTGCCATGATGGCTGTTTCCACCCCCAAAATGTGGTATTTTTAGTCCAAAGCGGACACAGTTAATTTTTCTGGTCAAACTTGGTCTTTTTGGGCTTTCGAGGTGCGTTGTACTCACCCAACAGTGGATCGAGGTGCGTTGTACTCACCTGACAGTTTTCACTAAAAAAAGTTGCATTTTTCATCCGAAAAGGGCACAATTAATTTTTTGGGTCAAACCTGGTCTTTTGGAGCCTTTTGCGGACGTTTTGCTACGAAGGCCGTTTCCACCACAAAATGTGGTATTTTTCGTCCAAAACGGACAAAGTTAATTTTTCTAGCCAAACTTGGTCTTTTTGGCCTTTTAGGGGCATTTTACTCACATGACAGTTTCTACCCAAAATATGGTATTTTTAGTCCAAAACGGACACAGTTGATTTTTCTGGTCAAACTTGGTCTTTTTGGGCCTGCGAGGTGCGTTTTACTCATACGACAGTTTCCACCCAAAAAAGTAGTATTTCTTGTCCGAAAAGGACACAATTGATTTTTTCAGTCAAACCTGGTCTTTTCGAGCCTTTTGCGAACGTTTTGCTAAGAAGGTCATTTCCACCAAAAAATGTGGTGTTTTTCGTCCAAAATGGACAAAGTTAATTTTTCTTGTCAAACTTGGTCTTTTTGGCCTTTGGGGGGGCATTTTATTCACATGGCAGTTTCCACTCAAACAAGTGGTATTTTCCGTCCAAAACGGACACAGTTAATTTTTTTTGGTCAAACTTGGTCTTTTAGTGCCATTTGGAGGCGTTTTACTCACAGGGCAATTTTCACACCAAAAAATTGTATTTTTCGTCCAAAACGGATACATTTAATTTTTATGGTCTAACTTGATCTTTTTGGACTTTTGGGGGGGGGGGGCGTTTTACTCACATGGCGATTTCCACCCAAAAAAAGTGGAATTTTTCGTCCACAACGAACACAGTTAATTTTTACGGTTAAACTTGGTCTTTTTGGGGGCGTTTTACTCACAAAACAGTTTTCACCCAAAAAAATTATATTTTTAGTCCAAAACGGATACAGTTAATTTTGACTTGGTCTTTTTTGGCCTTTTGGGGGCGTTTTACTCACATTGCAGTTTTAACCGAAAAAAGTTGTATTTTTTTTCAAAATGGAAACAGTTAATTTTTTCGGTCAGACCTGGTCTTTCGGGCCTTTTGCGGGCATTTTGCTACGAAGGTCACTATCACCCAAAAAAATGGTATTTTCTTCCCGAAACGGACACTGTTGATTTTTAGGTTAAATTTGGTCTATTTGGGCATTTTAGTGTCTTTTTGCTGTGATGGCTGTTTCTACCCCAAAATGTGATATTTTTAGTACAAAACAGACACAGTTAATTTTTCACGTCCGACTTGGTCTGTTTTGGTCTCTTGGGGGCGTTTTACTCACACGGCAATTTCCACCCAAAAAATGGTCTTTTTCTCTCAAAACGGACACATTTAATTTTTTCGGTCGAACCTGATCTTGCGGGCCGTTTGCGGGCATTTTGCTCCGAAGGCCGTTACCACCCAAAAATGTGATATTTTTTGTCCAAAAATGATAATTAATTTTTCTGGTCAAACTTGATCTCTTTGGGCCTTCGAGGTGCGTTTTACTCACACGACAGTTTCCACCTCCAAAAAGTTATATTTTTCGTCCGAAACAGATACAAATGATTTTTTCTGTTAAACTTAGTCTTTTCAGGCCTTTTGTGGGCATTTTGCTCCGAAGGCCGTTTCCACCTCAAAATATTGTATTTTTCGTCCAAAATAGAAAAAGTTAATTTTTCTTGTCAAACATGGTCTTTTTGGGCCTTTGGGGGCATTTTAACTCAAATGACAGTTTTCATTCAAAAAATGGTATTTTTCGTCCAAAATAGATATAGTTAGTTTTTATGGTCAAACTTGGTCTTTTTGAGCCTTTTTCACCCAAAAAAAATGGTATTTTTCGTCCTAATTTAACTCAGTTGATTCTTTCGACCAAACTGGGTCTTTTCGGGCCTTTTGCTACAAAAGCCATTACCACCCAAAAAAATGGTATTTTTTGTCCGAAACGGACACTGATGATTTTTCTGGTCAAATTTGGTCTATATGGGCCATTCCCTTTTTGCTATGAAGGTCGTTTCCACCCGAAAATGTGGCATTTTTTGTCCAAAAAGGACACGGTTATATTTTCTGCTCAAACTTGGTCTTTTTGGGCCTTCGAGGTGCATTTTACTCACACGACAGTTTCCATCCAAAAAAAATTGTATTTTTCCTCCAAAACGGACACAGGTGATTTTTTGTTTTAAACCTGGTCTTTTCAGGCCTTTTGTGGGCGTTTTTCTTGTCAAACTTTGTCTTTTTGGGCTGTTGGTGGCGTTTTACTGACATTGCAGTTTTCACCCATAAAAATGGTATTTTTCGTCCAAAACGGACACAGTTAATTTTTATTGTCAAACTTGGTGTTTTTGGGCCTTTTGTGGGCGTTTTGCTTCGAAGGTCATTTCCACCTCAAAATATGGTATTTTTCTTCCAAAACGGACACATTTAATTTTTCTAGTCTAACTTGGTCTTTTTGAGCCTTTGGGGGACGTTTTACTTATTTGGCAATTTTTACCCCAAAAAAATGGCATTTTTCGTCCACCACGGACACAGTTAATTTTTATGTTCAAACTTGGTCTTTTTGGGCTTGTTCAAACTTAGTTGTATTTTTAGTCCAAAACGGACACAGATAATTTTTACTTAGTCTTTTTTGGCATTTTACTCACACGGTAGTTTCAATCGAAAAAAGTTGTATTTTTTGTTCAAAACAGAAACAGTTAATTTTTTCGGTTAGACCTGGTCTTTCGGGCCTTTTGCGGGCCTTTTGCTACGAAGGCCGTTACAACCCAAAAAAATGGTATTTTATGTTCGAAACAGACACTGTTGATTTTTCAGGTCAAATTTTGTCTATTTGGGCATTTTAGGGTCTTTTTGCTATGATGGTCGTTTCCACCCCTGAAATGTGATATTTATAGTAGAAAACGGACACAGTTAATTTTTCTCGTCAAACTTGGTCTGTTTTGGTCTTTTGGGGGCGTTTTACTCACGCGGCACTTTCTACCCAAAAAAATGGTATTTTTCATCCAAAACAGACACAGTTGATTTTTTCGGTCAAACTTTGTCTTTTCGGGTCTTTTGCTCCGAAGGCTGTTATCACCCAAAAAAGTGGTATTTTTCGTCCGAAATGAACATTGTTGATTTTTCAGGTCAAATTTGGTCTATTTGGGCATTTTGTGGGCTTTTTGCTATGACGGCCGTTTCCACCCAAAAATGTGGTATTTTGTCCAAATAGGAAACAATTATATTTTCTGCTCAAATTTGGTCTTTTTTTGCCTTCGAGGTGCATTTTACTCACACGATAGTTTTCACCCAAAAAAATTATATTTTTCGTCCAAAACGGACACAAATGATTTTTTCTTTTAAACCTGGTCTTTCTAGGCCTTTTGTGGGCGTTTTGCTCCGAAGGCCGTTTCTACGTCAAAATATGGTATTTTTTGTCCGAAACAAACAAATTTAATTTTTCTTGTCAAAGATGGTCTTTTTGGGCCTTTGGGGGCATTTTACTTACATTGCAGTTTCCACCCAGAAAAGTGATATTTTTCGTCCAAAACAGACACAGTTAATTTTTATAGTCAAACTTGGTCGTTTTGGGTCTTTTCAGGGCGTTTTACTCACAAGGCAATTTTCACCAAAACAAGTTGTATTTTTTGTCCAAAACAGACACATTTAATTTTTCTGGTTTAACTTGGTCTTTCTGGTCCTTTTTAGGACATTTGACTCACATGACAGTTTACACAAAAACAAATGGTGTTTTCATCCAAAACGGACACAAATTAATTTTTATGGTCAAACTTGATCTTCTTGAATCTCTGGGGGGGGGCGTTTTACTTGCATGACAGTTTCCACCAAAAAAGTGGTATTTTTCGTCCAAAACGGACACAGTTAATTTTTATGTTCAAACTTGTTCTTTTTGGGCCTTTTGGGGGCGCTTTACTCACATGAAAATTTTCACCCAAAAAAGTTGTATTTTTCGTCCAAAACGGACATAGTTGATTTTTTTGGTCAAACCTGGTCTTTTGGGGCATTTTGTGGCCTTTTGCTACGAAGGTCATTACCACACAAAAAAGTGATTTTTTTGTCCAAAACGGACACGGTTGATTTTTCAGGTCAAGTTTGGTCTATTAGGGAATTTTGGGTTATTTTTGCTACGATGGTCGTTTTTACCCCCAAAATGTGGTTGTCTAGTCCAAAACGGATACAGTTAATGTTTCTCGTCAAACTTGGTCTTTTTTGGCTGTTTGGGGACGTTTTACTCACAAGGCAATTTTCACCCAAAAAAGTGGTATTTTTCATTCAAAACGAACACAATTGATTTTTAGATCAAATTTGGTCTATTTGGTCATTATGGGGTGTTTTTGCTATGATGATTGTTTTCACCCCCAAAATGTGGTATTTTTAGTCCAAAACCGACACAGCCAATTTTTTGGTCAAATTTGGTCTTTTTGGGCCTTCGAGGTGCGTTTCACTCACACAGCAGTTTCCACAAAAAAAGGTGATATTTTTGTCCAAAACGGACAAAGTTAATTTTATGGTCAAACTTGGTATTTCTAGGCCTTTTGGGGGCGTTTTACTCACACAGCTGTTTCCACCCAAAGAAGTGGTATTTTTCATCCAAAACGAACAAAGTTAATTTTTCTAGTCAAACTTGGTCTTTTGGGCCTCTCAGGGGCGTTTTACTCACAAGATAGTTTTCACCAAAAAAAAAAATGATATTTTTCGTCCAAAAGGATCACAGTTAATTTTTATGGTCAAACTTGGTCTTTTTGGGCCTTTTGGGGGAACTTTACTCACAGGGCAGTTTCCACCCAAAAAAGTTGTATTTTTCTTCCAAAACGGACACATTTAATTTTTCTGGTCAAACTTGGTCTTCTTTGGCCTTTTGGGGACGTCTTACTGATGCGGCAGTTTCCACCCAAAAATATCTTATTTTTCATCCGAAACGGACACAGTTAATTTTTTAGGTCAAATCTGGTCTTTTCGGGCCCTTTGCGGGCGTTTTTCTCTGAAGGCCGTTACCACCCATAAAAATGGTATTTTTCTTCCGAATTGGACACTGTTAATTTTTTAGGTCAAATTTGGCCTATTTGGGAATTACAGGGGTGTTTTGTTATGAGGGCAGTTTCCGCCCAAAAAAGTTGTGTTTTAAGTCAAAACGGACACATTTAATTTTTCGGGTTAAAATTGGTCTTTTGGGGCGTTTTTGAGGCGTTTTACTCTTACTGCAGTTTCCACCAAAAAAACTAGTATTTTCGTCCAAACGGACACTGTTGATTTTTCTTCGTCAAACCTGGTCTTTTCAGGATTTTTGCCGGCATTTTTCTCCAAAGGCTGTTACCACCCAAAAAAATGGTATTTTTCGTCCGAAACTGACACTATTGATTTTTCAGGTCAAATTTGGCCTATTTGGGAATTATGGGGGTGTTTTGCTATGATGGTCGTTTTCACCCCCAAATTGTGGTATTTTTAGTCTAAAACGGACAAAATTAATTTTTCTTGTCAAAATTGGTCTTTTTGAGTTTTCGGGTGAGCATTTTACTCATACTGTAGTTTTCACCCAAAAAAATTGTATTTTTCGTCCAAAATAGACAGTTAATTTTTCTAGTCATAGTTGGTCATTTTTGGCCTTTTGGGGGTGTTTTACTTGTACGACAGTTTTCACCCAAAAAGTTGTATTTTTCATCCTAACGAACACTATTGAATTTTGTCATCAAACTTGGTCTTTTCGGGCCTTTTGCTCCGAAGGCTATTACTACCCTCAAAAATAGTATTTTTCGTCCGAAATAGACAAAGTCAATTTTTCTTGTCAAACTTGGTCTTTTTGGGCTTTTGGGGGCGTTGTACTCACAAGGCAGTTTCCACTCAAAAAAGTGGTATTTTTCGTTCGAAATAGACACGGTTGATTTTTTCGGTCAAATTTGGTCTATTTGCGCAATCTCCGTTTCCACCCCAAAATATGGTATTTTTTGTCCAAAACGGACACAGTTAATTTTTATCATCAAGCTTGATCTTTTTTTTTGCCTTTTGGGGCATTTTACGGACACTGCAGTTTCCATAAAAAAATGATATTTTTCGTCCAAAACGGACACTGTTGATTTTTTCGGTCAAACTTGGTTTTTTTCGGGCCTTTTTCTCTAAAGGCTGTCACCACCCAAAAAAGTGATATTTTTCATCCGACAAAGACATTGTTGATTTTTCTGGTCAAATTTTGTCTATTTGGGCATTTTGTGGGCTTTTTGCTATGATGGTTGTTTCCATCCCAAAATGTCGTATTTTTAGTTCAAAGTTGACACAGTTAATTTTTCAGGTCAAACTTGATTTTTTGGGACCTTTCGAAGTGCGTTTTACTCACACGATAGTTTCCAACCAAAAAAATTGTATTTTTCATCCAAAAAGGGCACAATTTATTTTTTCGATCAAACCTGGTCTTTTGGAGCCTTTTGCGGACCTTTTGCTACGACGGCCGTTTCTACCCCAAAATGTGGTATTTTTCGTCAATAATGGACAAAGTTAATTTTTCTAATCAAACTTGGTCTTTTTGGCCTTTCAGGGGTGTTTTACTCACAGGACAGTTTCCACCCAAGATGTGGTATTTTTATTACAAAACGGACACAGTTAATTTTTCTGGTCAAACTTGGTCTTTTTGGGCGTTCGACGTACGTATTCAAGTGGCAGTTTCTACCCAAACAAGTGGTATTTTTCCTCCGAAAATGACACAATTGATTTTTTCGGTCAAACTTTGTATTTTTGGGCCTTTTGGGGGCGTTTTACTCACAGGGCAATTTTCACCCCCAAAAAGTTGTATTTTTCGTCTAAAATGAATACAATTAATTTTTCTGGTCTAACTTGGCCTTTTTGGGTCTTTCGAGATGAGTTTTACTCACACGGCAGTTTTCATTCAAAAAAGTTGTATTTTTCGTCCAAAACGGACACAAATGATTTTTTCAGTCAAACCTGGCCTTTTGTGGGCGTTTTGCTCCTAAGGCCGCTTCCACCTCAAAATATGGTATTTTTCGTCCAAAACAGACAAAGTTAATTTTTCTTTTCAAACATGGTCTTTTTGGGCCTTTGGGGGTGTTTTACTAAAATGACAGTTTTCACCCAAAAAAATGGTATTTTTTCGTCCAATACAGACAGTTAATTTTTTATTGTCAAACTTGGTCTTTTTTGGCCTTTTGGAGGCGTTTAACTCATACGACAGTTTCTACCCAAAAAAATTGTATTTTTCGTACTACTTGGACATAGTTGATTTTTTTAGTCAAACTGGGTCTTTTCGATGCTTTTGCTACGAAGGCCGTTACCACCCAAAAAAGTGATATTTTTCATTCGAAGCGGACAGTGTTGATTTTTCAAGTCCAAATTTGGTCTATTTGGTCATTTTGTGGGCTTTTTGCTATGATGGTTGTTTCCACCCAAAAATGTGGTATTTTTAGTCCAAAAATGACACAATTATATTTTCTGGTCAAACTTGGTCTTTTTGGGCCTTCGAGGTGCGTTTTACTCACACGACAATTTTCACCCAAAGTAATTGTATTTTTCATCCAAAACGGACACCGACGATTGTTTCTTTTAAACATGGTCTTTACAAGCCTTTGTGGGCGTTTTGCTCTGAAGGCCGTTTCCACCTCAAAATATGGTATTTTTCATCCAAAATAGACAAAGTTAATTTTTCTTGTCAAACATGGCCTTTTTGGGCCTTTGGGGGCGTTTTACTTACATTGCAGTTTCCACCCAAAAAAGTGGTATTTTTCGTCCAAAATGCACACAGTTAATTTTTATGGTTCAACTTGGTCTTTTTGGGCCTTTTGGGGTGTTTTACTCACAGGGCAATTTTTACCCAAAAAAATTGTATTTTTTGTCCAAAACAGACTCATTTAATTTTTCTGGTCTAACTTGGTCTTTTGGGGCCTTTGGGGGACGTTTTACTCACATGACAGTTTGTACCCAAAAAAGTGAAGTTTTTCGTCCACAACAGACAGTGTTAAGTTTTATGGTCAAACTTGGTCTTTTGGGCTTTTTGGGGGCATTTTACTCACAAGGCAGTTTCCACCCAAAAAAGTTCTAATTTTAGTCCAAAACGGACACAGTTAATTTTTACTTGGTCTTTTTTAGCCTTTTGGAGGCGTTTTACCCACACGGTAGTTTCAACCGAAAAAAAAAATGTATTTTTCATTCAAAACGGAAACAGTTAATTTTTTCAGTCAGACCTGGTCTTTCGGGCCTTTTGCGGCATTTTACTACGAAGGCCGTTACCACCCAAAAAAGTGGTATTTTTTGCCCAAACGGACACTATTGATTTTTCAGGTTAAATTTGGTCTATTTTGACAATTTAGGGTCTTTTTGCTATGATGGTCGTTTCCACCCCAAAATGTGATTTTTTTAGCACAAAACGAACATAATTAATTTTTCTCGTCAAACTTGGTCTGTTTTGATCTCTTGGGGGGTGTTTTACTCACACAACAATTTTCACCCAAAAAAATGGTATTTTTCATCCAAAACGGACACAGTTGATTTTTTCGGTCAAACCTGATTTTTTCGCGCTTTTTTGAATCGAAGGCCGTTACCACCCAAAAAAGTGGTATTTTTCGTCCGAAACGGACAATGTTGATTTTTCAGGTCAAATTTGGTCTATTTGGACATTTTGAGGACTTTTTGCTATGATGGTCGTTTCCAACCAAAAATTTGGTATTTTTAGTCGAAAGATAACACAGTTTATATTTTCTGCTCAAACTTGGTTTTTTTTTTTTTTTGCCTTCGAGGTGCATTTTACTCACACGGTAGTTTCCACCAAAAAAAATTGTATTTTTCGTCCAAAACGGACACAAATGTTTTTTTCTGTCAAACCTGGTCTTTTCAAGCCTTTTGTGGGCGTTTTGCTCCGAAGGTCATTTCCATCTCAAAATATGGTGTTTTTCGTCCAAAACAGACGAAATTAATTTTTCTTGTCGAACATGGTCTTTTTGGGCCTTTGGGGTCGTTTTACTTACATTGCAGTTTCCACCCAGAAAAGTGGTATTTTTTGTCCAAAATAGACACAGTTAATTTTTATGGTCAAACTTGGTCTTTTTGGGCCGTTCGGGGGCGTTTTACTCACGGGGTAATTTTCACCCAAAAAAGTTGTATTTTTCGTCCAAAATGGACACATTTAATTTTTTTGATCGAACTTGGTTTTCTTGGGCCTTTGGGGGTGTTTTACTCACATGGTAGTTTCCACCCAAAAAAGTGGAATTTATCGTCCACAACGGACACAATTAATTTTTATGGTCAAATTGATCTTTTTGGATGTCTGGGGGGGGGGGGCGTTTTACTCGCATGATAGTTTCCACTCAAAAAGTTGTATTTTTCATCCAAAACGGACACAGTTAATTTTTATTGTCAAACTTTGTCTTTTTGGGCCTTTTGGGGGCACTTTACCCACGTGAAAATTTCCACCCAAAAAAGTTATATTTTTCATCCAAAACGGACACAGTTGATTTTTTTGGTCAATCCTGGTCTTTTCAGCCATTTTGTGGGCCTTTTTCTACGAAGGCCGTTACTACACAAAAAAGTGGTATTTTTTATCCGAAATGAACACGGTTAGTTTTTCAAGTCAAATTTGGTCTATTTGGGCATTTTGGGGTGTTTTTGCTACGATGGTCATTTTCACCCCCAAAATGTCGTATTTTTAGTCCAAAATGGACGTAGTTAATGTTTATCGTCAAACTTGGTCTTTTTTGGCCTTTTGGGGGTGTTTTACTCACAAGGCAGTTTCTACCCAAAAAAATGGTATTTTTCTTCCAAAACGGACACAGTTGATTTTTTCATTCAAACCTAGTTTTTTTGGCCCTTTTGCGGGCCTTTTGATCTGGAGGCTCTTACCACCCAAAAAAGGGGTATTTTTCTCACGAAACGGACACGGTTGATTTTTCAAGTCAAATTTGGTCTATTTGGGCATTTTGGGGTGTTTTCGCTATGATGGCCATTTCCACCCCAAAAATGGGGTATTTTTAGTCCAAAACGGACAAAGTTAATTTTATGGTCAAACTTGGTCTTTTTAGGCCTTTTGGGGGCTTTTTACTCACATGGTTGTTTCCACAAAAAAAAATGGTATTTTTTGTCCAAAACGGCCACAATTAATTTTTATGGTCAAACTTGATCTTTTTGGATCTTTGGCGGGGCGTTTTTACTCACATGACAGTTTCCACAAAAAAAAAGTGGTGTTTTCGTCCAAAACGAACACGGTTAATTTTTATGGTCAAACTTAGTCTTTTTGGGGGCGCTTTACTCACATGACAATTTTCACCCAAAAAAGTTGTATTTTTCGTGAAAAACGGACATAGTTGATTTTTTCGGTCGAACCTGGTATTTTCGAGCCTTTTGTGGGCCTTTTGCTACGAAGGCTATGACCACACAAAAAAGTGGTATTTTTTGTACGAAATGAACGCGACTGATTTTTCTGGTCAAATTTGATCTATATGGGCATTTTGGGGTGTTTTTGCTATGATGACCGTTTCCACCCCAAAATGTGGTATTTTTAGTCCAAAACGGACCTAGTTAATTTTTCTCATCAAACTTGGTCTTTTTTGGCATTTTTGGGGCGTGTTACTCTCAAGGCAATTTTCACCCAAAAAAGTGATATTTTTGTCCAAAACGGGCACAGTTGATTTTTTCGTTCAAACCTGGTTTTTTTGGGCCTTTTACAGGCCTTTTGATCCGAAGGCCATTCCCACAAAAAAAGGGATATTTTTTGTCTGAAACGGACACTGTTGATTTTTCAGGTCAAATTTGGTTTATTTGGGCATTTTGTGGGCTTTTTGCTATGATGATCATGTCCATCCAAAAAATGTGGTATTTTTAGTCCACAACGGATACAGTTAATTTTTCTGCTCAAACTTGGTCTTTGATGGCCTTCGAGGGGCGTTTTTCTCACACAATAGTTTCTACCCAAAAAAATGATATTTTTTGTCCAAAATAGAAAAAATTAATTTTTATAGTCAAACTTGGTATTTTCTAGGCCTTTTGGGTGCATTTTTCTCACGCAACTGTTTCCACCCAAAAAAGTGGTATTTTTCGTACAAAACGAACAAAGTTAATTTTTTTGGTCAAACTTGATCTTTTTGGGCCTCTCGAGGGCATTTTACTCACATGACAGTTTTCACCCAAAAAAGTGCTATTTTTCGTCCAAAACGGGCACAGTTCGTTTTTATGGTCAAACTTGATCTTTTTGGGCCTTTTGGGGGCGCTTTACTCACAGGGCACTTTCTACCCCAAAAATTGTATTTTTCTTCCAAAACGAACACATTTAATTTTTCTGGTCAAACTTGGTCTTTTTTAGTCTTTTGGGGGCGGTTTTCCTAATGCAGTAGTTTCCACCCAAAAACGTGTTATTTTTCATCCAAAACGAACACAGCTGATTTTTAGGTCAAATCGGGTCTTTTCAGGCCCTTTGCGGGCATTTTTCTCTGAAGGCCATTACTACCCATAAAAATGGTATTATTTGTCCGAAACGGACACTGTAAATTTTTCAGGTCAAATTTGGCCTATTTGAGAATTATGGGGGCGTTTTTTTGTGATAACAGTTTCCACCCAAAGAAGTGGTATTTTAAGTCAAAACGGACACATTTAATTTTTCCTGTCAAAATTGGTCTTTTGGGGGCGTTTTACTCATACTGTAGTTTCTACCAAAAAAATTGGTATTTTTCGTCCAAACGGACACTGTTGATTTTTCTTCGTCAAACCAGGTCTTTTTGGGATTTTTGCCGACGTTTTTGCTCCGAAGGCTGTTACCACCCAAAAAAATGGTATTTTTCGTCCGAAACAGACACTGTTGATTTTTCAGGTCAAATTTGGCCTACTTAGGCATTTTTTGGGTGTTTTGCTATGATGGGCGTCTCCACCTCAAAATGTGTTATTTTTCGTAAAAAAAGTTAATTGTTTTGGTCAAACTTAATCTTTTTGGGCCTTTTGGGGGCGTTTTGCACATAGGGCAGTTTCCATCCCCAAAACGTTATATTTTTCGTCCAAAACGGACACATTTAATTTTTATGGTAAAACTTGGTCTTTTTGGGCCTTTTGGGGGCATTTTACTCACACGGAAGTTTCCACCCAAAAAGTTGTATTTTTCGTCCAAATGGACACTGTTGATTTTTTTCGTCAAACTTGGTCTTTTCAGGATTTTTACGGGCGTTTTTCTCCGAAGGCTGTATCCATCCACAAAAATGGTAAATTTCGTCCGAAACGAACACTGTTGATTTTTCAGGTCAAAATTGGCTTACTTAGGCATTTTGGGGGCATTTTTCTATGATGGACCTCTAGCGGAAAATGTGGTATTTTTCGTCCAAAACGGACAAAGTTAATTTTTCTAGTCAAACTTGGTCTTTTTGGGTCTCTGGAGGCGTTTTACTCACATGACAGTTTTCACTAAAAAAAAATAGTATTTTTTGTCCAAACAGGGCACAGTTATTTTTTATTGTCAAACTTGGTCTTTCTGGGCCTTTTGGGGGCGTTTTACTCACACTGCAGTTTCTACCCAAAAACGTTGTATTTTTCGTCTTAATGGAAACTGTTGATTTTTTTCGTCAAACCTGGTCTTTTTGGGCCTTTTGCTCCGAAGGCGGTTACCGTGTACAAAATGGTATTTTTCGTCCGAAACAGACACTGTCGATTTTTCACTGCAAATTTGGTCTATTTAGGCATTTTTGGGGCATTTTTCTATGATGGTCGTTTGCACACCAAAATGTGGTATTTTCACTCCAAAACGAACAAAGTTAATTTTTGAGGTCAAACTTGGTCTTTTTGGGCCTTTTGGGGGCGTTTTACTCACACGGGAGTTCCCACCCAAAAAATTTATATTTTTCGTCCTAATGGACACTGTTGATTTTTTCTGTCAAACTTTGTCTTTTCGGGCCTTTTGCTCTGAAGGTGGTTACCACCCATAAAAATGGTATTTTTTGTCCGAAACGGACACGGTTGATTTTTTCGGGCAAATTTGGCCTAATTTGGCATTTTTTGGACTTTTTGCTATGATGGTTGTCTCCACCCTAAAATATGGTATTTTTAGTCCAAAATAGACAAAGTTAAATTTTATGGTCAAACTCGGTCTTTTTGGGACTTTTGGGGGGGGGGGGGGGGGGGTTTACTCATACGGTAGTTTCCACACAAAAAAATGGGTCGAAAAAAAAAAGGACACGGTTGATTTTTAAGGTCAAATATGGTCTTTCCGGGCCTTTTACTTGCGTTTTGCTCTGAAGACCGTTACTAACCAAAAAAGTGGTATTTTTCATCCGAACGGACACTGTTAATTTTTCAGGTCAAATTTGGCCTATTTAGGTATTATGGGGACGTTTTGCTATAATGGTCATTTCCACCCCCAAAATGTGGTATTTTTAGTCCAAAACGGACAAAGTTAATTTTTCTGGTCAAAATTGGTCTTTTTGAGTTTTCGGGGGAGCGTTTTACTCATACTACAGCTTTCACCCAAAAAAATATAGTATTTTTCGTTCAAAACGGACACAGTTAATTTTTCTAGTCAAACTTGGACTTTTTTAGCCTTTTGGGGGTGTTTTACTCGCACGACAGTTTCCACCCAAAAAAATTGTATTTTTCGTCCAAACAGACACTGTTGATTTTTTCATTAAACTTGGTCTTTTGCTGGCCTTTTGCTCCGAAGGCTGTTACTACCCACAAAAATGGTATTTTTCGTCCGAAAAAGACAAAGTTAATTTTTCTTGTCAAGGGCCTTTCGGGGAGTTTTACTCACAGGGCAGTTTCTAGCCAAAAAAGTTGTATTTTTTGTCCAAAACGGACACAATTGATTTTTTCGGTCAAATCTGGCCTTTTCGGGCCTTTTGCTACGAAGGCCATTACAATCCAAAAAAGTGGTATTTTTTGTCCAAAACGGACACGGTTGATTTTTTTCGGTCAAATTCGGTCTATTTGGGGATTCTGGGGTCTTTTTGCTATGATAGTCGTTCCATCCCAAAATATGGTATTTTTTATCCAAAGGACATTGTTGATATTTTCGGTCTGGTTTTTTCGAGCCTTTTGCGGGCCTTTTTCTCTAAAGGCTATCACCACACAAAAAGTGGTATTTTTCGTCCGAAACAGACATTGTTAATTTTTCTGGTCAAAATTGGTCTATTTGGGTATTTTGTCGGCTTTTTGCTATGATAGCCGTTTTCACCCCAAAATGTTGTATTTTTAGTCCAAAGCAGACACAATTAATTTTTCTGGTCAAATTTGGTCTTTTTGGGCCTTCGAGTTGCATTTTACTTACACGACAGTTTTCACCCAAAAAAGTTGTATTTCTCGTCCGAAAAGGACTCAATTGAATTTTTCGGTCAAACCTGGTCTTTTCGAGCCTTTTTCTGAAGTTTTGCTATGAATGTCGTTTCCACCACAAAATGTGGTATTTTTCGTCCAAAACGGACGAAGTTAATTTTTCTTATCAAACTTGGGTCTTTTTGGCATTTGGGGGGGGGCGTTTTATTCACATGGCAGTTTCGACCCAAACAAGAGGTATTTTTTGTCCAAAACGGACATAATTAATTTTTATAGCCAAACTTGGTATTCCTAGGCCTTTTGGGGTCGTTTTACTCCCACGGCTGTTTTCACCCAAAAAAGTTGTAGCTTTCGTTCAAATCGGACACTGTTAATTTCTCTGGTCAAACTTGGTCTATTTGGGCCTTTTGGGGCATTTTAATCACATGGCGGTTTCTACCTAAAAAGTGATATTTTTTGTTCAAAACAAACGCTATTGATTTTTTCGGTCGAACTTGGTTTTTTCAAACATTTTGCTTCAAAGGCTGTTACCAAAAAAAAAGTGGCATTTTTCGTCCGAAACAGACACTGTTGATTTTTCTAGTCAAATTTGGTCTATTTGGGCATTTTGTGGGCCTTTTGCTATAATGGCCGTTTCCATCCCCAAAATGTCATATTTTTAGTCCAAAGCGGACACAGTTAATTTTTCTAGTCAAACTTCGTCTTTTTGGCCTTTGAGGTGCGTTTTACTCACACGACAATTTTCACCTAAAAAAATTGTATTTCTAAGCCGAGAAGGACACAATTGATTTTTCGGTTAAACCTGGTCTTTTCAAGCCTTTTCGGATGTTATGTTACGAAGGTCGTTTCCACCACAAAATATGGTATTTTTCGTCCAAAATGGACAAAGCTAATGTTTCTTGTCAAATTATCTGTTTGGCCTTTGGGGGGCATTTTATTCATATGGCAGTTTCCACTCAAACAAGTGGTATTTTTCGTCCAAAACGGACACAATTAATTTTTATGATCAAACTTGGTATTTCTAGGCCTTTCGGGGTCGTTTTACTCCCATGGTTGTTTTCTCCCAAAAGAGTTGTATCTTTCATCTAAACTGGACACTGTTAATTTTTCTGGTGAAACTTCATTTTTTCAGGCCTTTTTGCTTCGAAGGCTGTTACCACCCAAAAAAATGGTATTTTTTGTCCGAAACAGACACTGTTGATTTTTCTCGTCAAATTTGGTCGATTTGGGCATTTTGTGGGCTTTTTGCTATGATGGTCGTTTCTACCCCCAAAATGTGGATTTTTTTTTACAATAAGGACATTGTTAATTTTTTTGGTCAAACTTGGTCTTTTTGAGCCTTCGAGGTGCGTTTTACTGACACGGCAGTTTCCACCCAAAAAATGATATTTTTCGTCCTAAACAGACACAGTTGATTTTTTCAGTCAAACCGGGTTCTTTCGGGCCATTTGCTTCGAAGATCGTTAACCCAAAAAAATTATATTTTTCATTCAAAACGAACACCGTTTATTTTCAGGTCAAATTTGGTATATTTGGGCATTTTGTGTTTATTTTCAGGTCAAATGTGGTATTTTTTGTCCAAAACGGACACAGTTAATTTTTTTTGTCAAATTTGGTCTTTTTGGGCCTTTGGGGTACATTTTACTCACATTGTAGTTTCCACCCAAAAATGTGGTATTTTCGTCCAAAACGGACACAATTATTTTTTCTGGTCAAATTTGGTCATTTTAGGCCTTTTTGAGGCGTTTTACTCACACGGCAGTTTTCACCAAAAAAAGTTTTATTTGTCGTCCAAAACGGACATAGTTAATTTTTTTTGTCAAACTTGGTCTTTTTGGGCCTTTAGGAGGCGTTTTACTCACATTGCAGTTTCCACCCAAAAATGTGGTATTTTTCGTCTAAAACGGACAAAGTTAATTTTTCTGGTCAAACTTGGTCTTTTTGGCCTTAGGGGGCGTGATGAGAACCAACAAGCAATATCAAAGGACACATTTCATGTCCTGGGTGGGCCCATTACTAGGGTAAGATCCAAGATGATCGAAGAAGTGCTTAATGGGCTAATTCAAGAGCTTTGGGCTGAATCAAAAATAATAAAGCCCAAATTAGGCCCAAATGACGATCAAGGCCTAATCCATCTCATCAAAGCAAGTGAATGGGTTTACATGAACTCAAATGGACCAAAACACGAGGACCACGAAATTCTTAGCATATTTATTTTATTTATTTGTATTTTCATTTTAATTTAGGTTATTTATTTGATAATTTGTAAGGCATGATTGCCAAATTAGCCTTTTCCTTTTTAGATTAGGTGTAGGGTTTCCTTATTTCTCTAGGGTTTTTTTTTTTTTTTTTGTATTGTAGCTACACTATTTACCGCGCACTGTTCACCGCACTATTCATTACCTATTTAAGAAAGTTGTATCCCATGAAGAACATTAGATTATTTTGAATACAATTGTAAGAGTTTTTCTCTTAAGTTCTTTAACGAACTTTTCTTGAACTTATCAAGAATTTCTTGTGGCATTCAAACCCTATATCTTTGGTTCGTGATTCATTATAATCATTGGGTCAAGATCATTACTTATGCCATTGGTTCGCGTTTCGTTCATAAACGTTAGGTCAAGGTACTATCTTTCAATTTTTGTATTTTTAGTTCGTTCAAAATCTGATTTAGTTTCGATCTTCGCGAAGAAACCCTAAGTTGGTTTCGGGTCTCACTAATACTTAGTGAGGTTCACATCATTTGGTAATCAGAGCGATGTCTAAATCAGGTTTCATCTATCATTTTTCTTTTTCGTTAATTCATATCTATTCCTTCATAATTTTTTTTCTTGACCAAATTATATCATCAGATTTATTGCATTTTTTTTTGTTTTAATTCAAATCTGGTCCGATCTTTAAAAAAGAATGCGGTGTATATTTGTCCTGATCATATTTTTCGTTTAAATATTGTGCTTTTTCAAATCTCGATTTAAAGTTGTTGCTTTTCCAAAAAAAAAAAAAAGAGAAAAGAAAAGAAAAAAAAAACTGAAACAAAAAAAAAAAAAAAAAAAAAAAAAAAAAACAAAACAAAAAAGAGAAAATTCAGTAGCCCCCCCAATAAAAATTGAGAATAATTTCTTCTTGTTATATTTCATAAACTTTTCTTTGTGCTCTTCTTGTTCCCTTTGTTTCATTCCTAAAATCTCATTCTTAGTTAATCAAATTGGTGAGTTTGGATTGCTACAAGGAAATTTCTAATTGAGATTGGTTAAGTTCAATAAAGAACTAAAAGAAGGAATTAAAGAGTGGGAAAATGCAAGAGAGTGTAAGCTTTTAAGAGGGTAAAAGCTGAATTTGAGTGATACACGAGTGGAGTGACATAGTTTGAGTTCAAACACGTGAGGGAGTGTTTGTGAGGTTTGATAACTTTGTTTTGAAGGTTACTAAACATGTCTTGAGAAACAAACAAAGGCTCGTCCAGTGAAGCACATGAAAGGATGGACATAATGGACGTAAAAGTTTTCTACAAGACCTTGGAGCAAAAGTTTCAATAGTTGAACTTGCGGTTTGATAAAGTGCATGAGTGACTTGACAAAGTTGAATCTAGTGCACAAAAGGGACAGCCAAAAAGAGCTCCTAATGTGCAATGAAGAGGGAGGAATCAGCCTCGGTTCGAGTATGAAGATGATTATGGGGATGACCTATATGAAGACGATCGTGCCTCTAATGCAAGCTTGGGCAAATTTGGGAGTGGACATGGGAATAGAGGAGATAGACATGGGGAGTAGATTGATAATAACTTGGGAAGCATCAAGGTGAAGATACCCTCATTCCAAGGGAAAAACGATCCTGAAGCATACTTGGAGTGGGAGAAAAAGATAGAGTTGATCTTTGAGTATCACAACTACTCCGAGGAGAAAATGGTAATACTCGCTGTAATTGAGTTTATTGACTATGTTATAATATGGTGGGATTAACTTGTGATAAACAGGAGGAAGAACCATGAGAGGCCTATCCTGACGTGGGCAGAAATGAAGGCCATCATGAGGAGGTGGTTTGTCCTTAGTTACTACTATAGGGACTTGTATTAGAAATTACAAAGCCTTACGCAAGGCTATCGAAGCGTGGATGATTACTACAAAGAGATGGAGGTCGCTATGATCCAGGATAATGTCGAGGAGGATAGAGAAGCTACCATGACAAGGTTCTTGAATGGGCTGAATCGGGATATTGCCAACGTGGTGGAGTTGCAACATTACGTGGAGTTGGAGGACATGGTTCACATGGCCATAAAAGTGGAACGACATGTTAAAAGGAAATAAACTCGGTCATTTCAAAATTCAAGCTCCTCTAATTCATGGAGGCTGAATGGGAGGAATGACGAAGGGGCCGTTTTAAATTCCAAAACTGAACCCCCAAAAAAGAGAAATGATATTCCCATTGCCAACATAGGTAAAACCGAAACCCAAACTTGTAACCGTGATATTAAATATTTTCGTTGTTTGGGAGTAGGTCACATAGCTTCACAATGTCGAAATAAGAGGACAACGATTGCACGTGTTGATGGAGAGGTGGAAACCGAAAGTGAGAGTGATGATGACCAGATGCCCCAACTTGAGGATTCTTGTGATGATGATGTGGAGTACCCGGTGGAGGGAGAGTCACTTGTGGCAAGGCGTGCTCTAAGTGCCCAAGTTGCGGAGGATGACATGGAACAGCAAAAGGAGAATATATTTCATACTAGATGCCACGTCAACAACAAGGTATGTAGTATGATTATTGATGGGGGAAGTTTCACTAATGTGGCTAGCACTACTTTTGTAGAGAAACTGAATTTACCTACCTTGAAACAACCTAGACCTTATAAATTGCAGTGGTTGAATGATTGTGGGGAGGTTTAGGTAAATAAGCAAGTGTTAGTTTTCTTTTCGATTGGGAAGTACAATGATAAAGTACTTTGTGATGTTGTTCCAATGCATGCGAGTCACATATTGTTGGGTAAGCCATGGCAATTTGATAGGAAGGTTATTCATGACGGGTTCAAGAATAGGCATTCATTCGCCAAAGACAATAAAACCATTACTCTTGTGCCGTTGACTCCAAAACAAGTGTATGAAGATCAAATGAAATTGAAAAGAGAGAATGAGTTGAAAAAAACTTGTGAGACCGAGAGTTCAAAAAAAGATGAGGAAAAAAAGAGTGAAAACATAAAAGAGAGTGAAAAGCAAAAAAGAAGTGGAAAAAATGAGAGAAAAATAGATAAACAAGTGAGCTTTTATGCTAAGGCGATTGATATCAAGGGTGCTTTGTATGAAAATCGGCCTATATTTATACTATTGTACAAAGAGGCATGTTTTAGTGCTAACGAATTTGACCAATCTTTGCCTAGTATTATTGTTTATTTGTTGCAGGAATTTGAGGACGTGTTCCCTAACAATGTGCCTAGTGAATTGCCACCTATTCGAGTCATTGAGCATCAAATTGACTTTGTGCTGGGTGTAACAATTCCTGACCGACCAGCCTCTAGGAGTAATCCAGAGGAGACGAAAGAACTTCAAAGGCAAGTGGAGGAGTTGCTAGCCAAGGGACACGTAAGAGAGAGCATGAGTCCGTGCGCAATATCGTTACCACTTGTGCCTAGGAATGATAGAACTTAGCGTATGTGTGTTGATTGCCGAGTTATTAACAACATTACGGTAAAGTATCGATATTCCATTCCTAGGTTAGATAACATGTTAGATGAGTTGCATGGGTCATGTATTTTCACTAAAATTGATTTGAAAAGTGGGTATCACCAAATTAGGATGAAAGAAGGTGATGAATGGAAAACTACCTTTAAAACTAAATATGGATTGTATGAGTGGTTAGTAATGCCTTTTGGGCTAACTAATGCACCAAGTACATTCATGAGGTTAATGAATCATACATTGCGTGCGTTTATAGGCAAGTTTGTTGTGGTTTATTTTGATGATATTTTGGTGTATAGTAAGAGCTTAGATGAGCATATTGATCACTTGCATTGTGTGCTTGATGTTCTGAGAAAAGAAAAATTATATGCAAATTTAAAGAAATGTTCATTTTGCTTGGACAAAGTTGTGTGTCTTGGCTATGTTAGTTCGGAAGGAATTGCAGTGAATGAGGAAAAGGTGAAGGCTATTAAAGAATGGCCCACACCTAAGTCAATCATGGAGGTAAGAAGTTTTCATGGTTTAGCTAGTTTTTATCGTCGATTTGTTAAAGATTTTAGTACACTAGCCACACCACTCACTGAAATTGTCAAAAAATTCGTGGGTTTTAAATGGGGTATGGAGCAAGAGCGTGCATTTAATGAGATTAAAGAATGGTTATGTGGTGCTTCTTTATTAGCATTACCTAATTTTTCTAAAACTTTTGAGATTGAGTGTGATACTTCAAGAATAGGCATTGGAGCTGTTTTGATACAGTAAAATCGGCCAATAGCATACTTTAACGAAAAGCTAAATGGGGCAGCATTGAATTACCCAACATATGATAGGGAGCTTTTTGCGTCGGTAAGAGCATTGGAGACTTGGCAACATTACCTGTGGCCGAGAGAGTTTGTCATACATACCGATCATAAGTCCTTGAAGCACTTGAAGGGATAAGGTAAGTTAAATAGAAGGCATGCCAAGTGGATGGAATTCATTAAAACCTTCCCTTATGTAATCAAATATAAACAAGGTAAGGAAAATATTGTGGCTGATGCACTCTCCAGAAGGTACGCCGTTGTCTCTACATTAAATGCAAAACTACTGGGGTTTGAATATGTTAAAGAATTGTATGCTAATGATGATGATTTTGCTAGTGCGTTTGGTGCATATGAAAAGACAGTGTTTGGTAAGTTCTATAGACTAGATGGGTACTTGTTTAGAGAAAATAGATTTTGCGTGCCTAATAGTTCTATGTGTGAGTTACTCGTGCGTGAAGCACGTGAGGGTGGTCTGATGGGTTATTTTGGTGTGAGAAAGACTTTAGATGTGTTACATGAACACTTTTTTTGTCCAAAGATGAAACGTGATGTGGAGAGAGTTTGTGCTAGGTGTGTTACGTGTAGGCAAGCCAAATCTAGGGTCATACCACATGGATTATACACTCCTTTGCCCGTACGTAGTACGCCTTGGATGGATATTTCCATGGACTTTGTTTTAGTCTTTCCTAGGTCAAGGAAAGGTAGGGATTCGATTTTTGTGGTTGTTTATAGGTTCTCCAAGATGGCACATTTCATATCTTGTAATAAAACTGATGATGCGACCCACATCGCTGATTTGTTCTTTAGAGAGATAGTATATCTCCATTGTGTTCCTAAGAGTATTGTATCTAATCGTGATATTAAGTTCCTTATCTAGTTTTGGAAAGTCTTGTGAGGAAATATGGGAATTAAATTATTGTTCTCAACTACTTGTCACCCCCAAACGGATGGACAAATTGAGGTAGTAAATTGAACTTTATCTACTTTGTTGTGTACTATAATTCAAGAGAACTTAAAAAATTGGGAGGATTGTTTGTTGTTCATTGAATTTGCTTATAATCAGAGTGTTCATTCTGCTACTGGTTTTTCACCATTTGAGATTGTTTATGGCTGTAATCCACTAACTCCTTTGGATTTGTTACCTTTGCCAGTCAATGAGAGGGCTAGTTTGGATGGACAAAAGAAGGCTGAGATGGTGAAGAAACTCCATGAAAGTGTATGACAACACATAGAGAAGAAAAATGAGCAATATGCAAACAAGATTGCCAATTTAGCCTTTTCTTTTTTAGATTAGGAATTAGTCATTTCATTTTTAGATTAGGAGTAGGGTTTCCTTATTTCTCTTAGATTCCTTTGTCCTCTAGGGTTTTCTTTTATTTTAAGTGTGGCTGCTACTGTTCATGTATAGTTCACCCGGCACTGTTCACGTGTACTATTCATTAGCCTAGGGTTTTCTTTTATTGTTGGCCACCTATTTAAGAGACTTGTATCCCATGGGAAAAAAATAGATTATTTTTTATTAATAAAATTGTGAGAGTTTTCTCTTTAGTTCTTCAGAGAACTTTTCCAGAACTTATCAAGAGTTTCTTGTGGCGTTCAAACTTATATCTTTGGTTTGTGATTCATTATAATCATTGGGTCAAGATCATTATACCATTGGTTCGCGTTTCGTTCATAAACGTTGGGTCAAGGTAATCTATCTTTCAATTTTTGTATTTTTAGTTTGCTCAAAATCTGATTTAGTTTCAATCTTCGCAAAGAAACCCTAAGTTGGTTTCGGGTCTCACTAATCCTTGGTGAGGTTCGCATCATTTGGTAATCAGAGTAAGGTCTAAATCAGGTTTCATCTATATTTTTTTCTTTTTTGTTCATTCATATCTATTCATTCATAAATTTTTTTCTTGACCATATTATATCATCAGATCTATCGCGTAATTCAAATCTGGTCCGATCTGGGAAAAAAAAAACGGTACATCTTTATTCTGATCATATTTTTCGTTTAAATTTTGTGCTTATTCAAATCTCTATTTAAAGTTGCTGCTTTTAAAAAAAAAAAAAAAAACAGAAACAGAAACAGAAACAAAAAAAAAAAAAAAAGATAGAGAAAATTCAGCAGCCCCCCCAACAAAAATTGAGAATAATTTCTTCTTGTTCCATTCTATAAACTTTTCTTTGTGCTCTTCTTGTTCCCTTTGTTTCATTCCTAAAATCTTATTCTTAGTGAATCAAATTGTTGAGTTTGGATTGCTACAAGGAAATTTCTGATTGAGATTGGTTAAGTTCAATAAAGAACTAAAAGAGGGAACTAATGAGTGGAAAAAGGTAAGAGAGTGTGAGCTTATAAGAGGGTAAAATCTGAATTCAAGTGATACACGAGTGGAGTGACATAGTTTGAGTGCAAACACGTGAGAGAGTGTTTGTGAGGTTTGCTAACTTTGTTTTGCAGGTTACTAAACATGTCTCGAGAAACAAATAAAGGCTCATCCGATGAAGCACATGAAAAGATGGATATAATGGACGTAAAAGTTTTCAACAAGGCCTTGGAGCAAAAGTTTCAACAGTTGAACTTGCGGTTTGATGAAGTACATGAGCGACTTGACAAAGTTGAGTCTAGTGTACAAAAGGGGCAAGCACCTAAAGCTCCTAATATACAACGACGAGAGAGGAATCTGCCTCGGTATGGATATGAAGTTGATGATTGGAATGACATAGAGGAAGAAGATTGCGCCTCTAATGCGAGCTTGGGCAGATTCGGGCATGGATATGAGAATAGAAGAGATAGGAATGGGGAGCGGATCAATAATAACTTGGGAAGCATCAAGATGAAGATTCCATCGTTCCAAGGGAAGAACGAACCTGAAGCGTACTTGGAGTGGGAGAAGAAGGTGGAATTGATCTTTGAGTGCCACAACTACTCCGAGCATAAAAAGGTAAAACTCGTTGTAATTGAATTTGTTGATTATGCTATAATATGGTGGGATCAACTTTTGATGAACTTCTAACCATGAGATGCCTATCAAGACGTGGGCGGAAATGAAGGCCATAATGGGGAGGAGATTTGTCCCTAGTCACTACTATAGGGATTTGTACAAGAAGTTACAAAGTCTTACTCAAGGCTATCAGAGCGTGAATGATTACTACAAATAGATGGAGATCTCGATGATCCAGGCTAATGTCGAGGAGGATAGAAAAGCAACAATGGAAAGGTTCTTAAATGGGCTGAATCAGGAAATTGCCAATTTGGTGGAGTTGCAACACTACATGGTGTTGGAGGACATGGTGCACGTAGCAATAAAAGTGGAATGGAAAATTAGAAGGATGGGAACTCGATCATTTCAAAATCCGGGCTCCTCCACTTCATGGAGGCCTAATGGGATGAGAGGCAAAGGGGTTATTTTTTAGTCCAAAACCGAACCACCGAACATGAGAGATGACGTGCCCAATACCAACAAAGGTAAAATCGAAACCCAAATTCGTAATCGTGATATTGAATGTTTTTGCTGTTTGGGAGTAGGTCACATAGCTTCACAATGCCCAAATAAAAAGAACATGATAGTATATGTTGATGGAGAAGTGGAAACCGAAAGCGAGATGGATGATGACCAGATGCCACAACTTGAGGATGCTTGTGATGATGATGAAGTAGAGTACCCAGTAGAGGGAGAGATACTTGTGTCTTGGCATTGTCTAAGTGCTCAAGTTGCGGAAGATGACATGGAACAACAGAAGGAGAACGAGAATCAAATGAAATTGAAAAGAGAGAATGAGTTGAAAAAAACTTGTGAGATCGAGAGTTCAAAAAAAGATGAGAAAGAGAAGTGTAAAAAGAGAAAAGAGAGTGAAAAAGAGAAGGAGAGTGAAAAAAATTAGGGAAAAATAGAAAAACAAGTGAGTTTTTATGCTAAGGCGAGTGATGTCAAGAGGGTTTTTTTTATACAAATCAGCCAATATTTGTACTCTTATACAGAGAGACTTGTTTTACTACTAACGAAATTGACAAATATTTGCCTAGTGTTGTTGTTTATTTGTTGCAAGAATATAAGGACATGTTTCATAATGATGTGCATCGCGGATGTAAGACCCTGATTTCATACGTACGCCAATTTAGTTGCATTTTAAAGCATGTAAAAAAAAAATTTAAATTACGGGGTGAAATTGTGTTAATTAAATGTCAAATTAAAAATTTGAGGGGTCAATTTACAAAATTAAAAAACATTCAATCTAAAATTTGCATTTAACTTTTGAATTAAAACTTTTTGGGGTGAAATTAAAATTTCAGGAACTCTTAAAAGATGAATTGGATTAAAGTACAGATTTAAAGGAAGTTGGGGGAGGAAAGAGTAAATAAAACAAAAGATTTTTTTTAAAACATATATATATATATACATATATGTGTGTGTGTGTGTGTGTGTGTGTGTGTGTGTTTATCTGTGTGTCCTCCAGGAATTCAACCGAAACAGAAAGGAAGAGGAAGGGCGACGTGGCAAGATGAGATCAATTCCTAAACCACCATCTTCATGCATATATAAACTCACGCAAATCGTGATCAAGCATCTCAAAAATGAGAAATTCAAGAAAAAATCAAAAGAGAAAAATCTAGAAAATCTAGAGAGAGAGAGAGAATCGGAAGTGGGTTCTTCAGCATGCGGTGGATTTAGTGATTTTAAGGGTGCATGATCGATGTGTGGGTTCTGTGATTAGTTTTGTGGGTGTGATCAGTGTGAGTCGCCGACGGTAAGTGTTGCCATTCGGCTGTGTGTATGTGTGTGTGTGTATGTGTTTCGGTTGTTGCTTGTGTGTGTATTCCCTCGTTTGATTTGGTGAGAATACATGTGTAGGAATTTTGTTGGCAGTGTGTATGTGTGTGTGCTGTTCGTGTGGTCTGTTCAGGTGGACGATTGTGCGTGTTCTGTTTTTTCAACAATGGGTGTGTCTCTCCAGTCGTCTTTTTGACGGTCGTCAGTGGGTATATGTGTGTCGTTGTGCGTGTGTGGGTTTGATCGAAACGTGTGGGGGTGTGTGTGTTCTGATCGTCCGGTTAGTGTGTGTGTGTTGCCGTCGGTTAGTTTGGCCGGCAGTGAATGAGAGCAAGTGAGAGAGAGGGTGTTGTCGTCGAAGGTGATGGGTATCCCTCTTTTGGTCAGACCATGGGGGTGTGTATTCGGTGAGAGAGTGTATGTGCATGTCGCTTCTGTGGGTGTGGGTGTGATCGGAACAGGGTGATCGGTGGTGAGGGAGTGTATGATATCGTCGGTCGTCGGTGGCTGGGAGCAAACTGAACCAGAAACAGAAATAAACAGAAGAAAAAAGAAAGAAAAAAGGAAAGAAAAATGAAGTAAAGGAAAAATTGCACAAACAACCCTGATAAAAACAAAAAATCTACCTCGCGGCCTGTGAATGATTCGGAACAGGTAATATTTTCATCGGATATTAGTATCGATTAAATTAAATTGTTAAGCATTAAGATTTTTCACATTCATAATAATAATTGTTGTGGTCGTAATAATATTTTTATAATCGTTAATTTTAATAAACCGGTACAGTGAAGATTAACAGAGCAAAATTAACCGAATAATAATTTTTCATGATAAAATGTGGGGATGGAAAATTACGAAACTTAGGGCTTGCATTGCATGATTAGCATATTTTACATAAAATATTAATTTAGGCCATGTCACTATTAGGTTCGCAGGCACCGGAGTATCAGTAGAGGGTAGTCAGTAAAAGTTGTTCGGAGCGAATAACCAGGTGAGTGTACTGTCTTCTTGCTAAACTATTTTTCTATGTATATATATATATATATATGATGAAATATGTGATTATTTAAAATATATGAATTTATAAATGATATGGATCAAGCAGGATTTGAGTGAGTTGGTAGGCTGGATTTTCGAAAAATTTCGATAGTTTTTGAAAAGAAGTTGAAAATGTTTTTTTGTTGGATTTGGTGAAATTAGATGGTGTTTTTAAAACAGAATAGAAAACATCTATTTTTCTGAAAATGCCTGATTTTTTTTCTAAAAATAAAGGGTGGAAAAGTGGTTTTGATAAAAATCAGACGTTTTCTTTAAAAGAAAGTGTGAAATATGATTTTTGGATTTAAAAGTTGGTTTTGAGGAAAAGAGATAGGCGTGGTGATTTGACAATGTTGAGTAGACGATATTTATTGAGTTGTGATTCGATGATGCTGTATTTGATTTTGACGGTGCCATGGTTGTTCTTCCCGAAAAGGGTGTGGATTATATTTCTCCCCGTAAGGAGTGTGGATTCTTCCCATGGGATGTGGATAGTTCTCCCCGTAAGGGGTGTGGATTATATTTCTCCCCTATAGGGGTGTGGATATTTGTAGGAAGGCATTCCTACAGATGTTACGGTACCGTTGCAACTCCCGATCGTGAGGTTAAAACGATCACTATGGCTAGCCAGTGTGTGTTGTGGTTAAGTGGTGGTTTGAGATGTGTGTTTGAAATGTGATGTTTTACTTATATTGGGTAATTTATTATTTATTATGGTGATTGGTATTATTTTACTAGATGGCTTGGAATGGAACTTATATTTATTGCTTTATTTTCACTACTTATATTATGGAGAATTTTACTAGTTACGTGCTGTTTCTATACTCACGCTTGATTCATTTAGATGTTGTAGAATGAATTATTATTTTGAAAGTATTTTTACTAAGAAGGCAATACACTCGCAAGTAAAATAGCTAGGAGTCGGTCGGTCCCCTACTGGCACTAGATAGAGTTATGTGGGTCACGCAAAGAAATCATTTGAGGAAAATTTTGGAGACGAGATATCAGAAATGAAATCTAAGTAAGGTTCAGAGGATTTATTTGATTGTATTTATATTCAGGACGGTGTATCCCTATCATATGGGACTATTATATGTGTTGTATAGATTTACAATTTTGTTATTGACGTATTGAGGTTGGTTAGTCAGTTGGGCGGTGTCATGTCTACGTCACGCCAGCCCCACATGACGGGTATCTGGGGGGTGTGTGTGATAATTTTGGTATCAAAGCCTAGGTTATAGGTTATGTAGACTTACCAGTAGTTGTGTCAATAGAGGATCATGAGATAGGAAGACGTGTCAGTCGTCTAGTCAGTAGGGGACTTTGAGATAGGGTGTCGATAGATAGTGTCGAGCTAGTAGTGGACCATGAGATAGAGTATCGATAGGTGGATTCAGCACGTGAGTGATAGCTATTGCATTGCATTAGATAGTGCATTGGCATCGTGTATTGTTAATTGTTTTGTAAACAATCAGTGGGTGCGACGAAGTTGGGATACCGTTAGTAGGCGATTTGGGTGGTGTCGTTGGTAGTGGTAATGGGTGAATAACGATTGTGGGTGTGTTAGTCGTTGGGAATATTAGATTATAACTGATAAACAATCATATTCGCATTACTTGACGTTGGGATTCACTATCGGTAGCACCCAATATTTTAGTTGTTAAAACAGTAGATAGTGTGACAAAGCACACTTAAGTTGGAGTATTAAACGACACCCAAGGTATGTATGAAACTGCTTTCTAAGCAATACTAAGGAAACTTTATAATTCTATTAAAGGTGAAGTTCATATTATTGGAATAGGGGAAGATGATTTTTCTGTAGTATGGAAGTAAAAAAAATAAAAAAATAAAAATAAAATATATATATATATATATAAAATAAAAAAAAATTCAATGTTTAGTTCCGATTTGCTCCTAATTTGGTAAAAACGGAAGAGATGAGACGTAGACTAATATAGAAAATATTTAATTGGAAATACGTTTTAGGTTGACTAGCAATGCGGAATGGGAAAAACACAGTGAAATTAATAGAGATTGATGTGTAGGAGGTAGCCAAGAACTGTGAGTCCGTGTTAATAATTAGTGCGTATAAATATAGTTCACTTCGTATTGGTGGTAGGAAATTGTCGGTAGATCTATTACCCTTGAATATTTACGATTTTGATGTAATACTGGATATGGATTTGTTATTCGGTTGTCATGCCACGGTGGATTGTTTTAAGAAGAAAGTGACCTTTCAAATCTCAGGCGAGCCAGAATTTGTATTCTCGGGAGATATAATTATTACTACTGTCAGTTTGATTTTAGCCTTAGAAGCCAGGAGATTATTGAAGAAAGGATGTCAGGGATACGTCACGCACGTGATTGACACTAGTCCGAAAGAAGTTCAGACGGTGGATATTTCAGTGGTCAGAGATTTTCTCGACGTATTTTCCAAAAGAATGGCCAGGGTTGCCAGTAGATAGGGAGATGGAAGTCATTATTGAGTTGTTTCTATGAAGTGCTCCTATATCGATTCCTCCTTATCGTATGGTGCCTACCAAGCTGAAAGAATTGAAAGTGCAGTTGCAAGATTTTGTTGCAAGATTTATTAGATCGTAGATGTATCAAACCTAACGTTTCCCTATGGGTAGCCGCAGTCTGTTCGTGAAGAAGAAGGATGGCACATTGAGAATGTGTATCGACTATCGGCAGCTGAATAGGGTGATCGTCCGTAATAAATATCTATTACTTAGGATTGATGATTATCTCTAGAAGGCTAAAGTGTTTTTCAAGATAGATCTTCGATCGGGGTATCACCAATTGGAAGTCAGAGACAGTGATGTGGTGAAAATGGCGTTCCGTACGAGATATGGACACTATGAATTCTTGATTATGCCTTTCGGATTGACAAATGCTCCTACTGCCTTCATGGACTTGATGAATCGGGTCTTCCAACTTTATCTGAATCAATTTATTATCGTATTCATTGACGATATATTGATTTATTCCCAAAATAGAGACGAGCATACAGAACATCTTCGAATCGTGTTGCAAACGTGGCGGGAGAAGAGGCTATATGCGAAGTACAGTAAATGCAAATTTTGGTTAGATTATGTAGTATTTTTGTAGTATATTATTTTAGGAACAGTATTTAGGTGAACCCAAAGAAAGTTAAAGCTGTTGTTCAGTAAGAAAGACCGAAAAATGTGACTGGAATTCAAAACTTTTTAGGATTGGTGGGTTAATCTCAACGGTTTGTGCAGGGATTTTCTATTATAACTGCCCCGTTGACTCATCCAACCGCAAGGAATCCAAATTTGAGTGGACTGACAAATGCAAATAGAGTTTCCAGGAGTTGAAAAATAGATTGATATCGGCACCAATACTATCACTCCCGATGGAAGGGGTGGTTTTGTGTTTTATAGTGATGCGTCCTACCAAAGGCTAGGATGTGTTCTGATGCAAGATGGTCATGTAATCACATACGCATCTCGACAACTGAAGAATCATGAGTAAAATTACCCGACACATGATCTAGAGCTGCCATCGATTATTTTTGCCTTAAAGATTTGGAGACACTAGTTGTATGGCGAGACGTGTGGAATCTACATTGACCACCAAAGTTTGAAATATCTACAGAAGGAATTAAATTTGAGTCAAAGACGTTGGATAGAGTTGATTAGAGACTATGATTGCACTATCCACTATCACCCGGGAGAAGCTAATGTTGTAGCGGATGCGTTGAGTCAGGAATCGACGGGTTCGATTGTGCGTATTAGAGTCGTTCATACTAATTTGTATGCTGAATTGAGATCTTTGTGAGTTCGGTTGGCGGTTGGTCAGACGGCAGCGTTACTTATGACTTTGACTTTGATGCAAACGTTGATTGATCGTATTTTTGAAGCGTAGAAGTCAGACGTTCAATTAGAGAGAATTTGGGATAAAAATTTAAAAATAAAAATAAAAAAATAATTAAAAAAATATAAATAATAATAATAATAATAATAATAATAATAATAATAATAATAATAATAATAATAAATGATATATTGGAAAAAGCGCATGGTTTAGCGTATGCGATGCATCCAGGTAGTACCAAATTGTACCGAGATTTACGTGAACATTATTGGTGAATCGGAATGAAACAGAAAATCGCAGAATTCGTTGCCAGGTGTCTTGTTTGTCAATAAGTTAAGATTGAGCATCAACGTCCAAATGGGTTGTGGCAATCTTTACCTATTCCAAAGTGGAAGTGGGAGCATATCACGATGGATTTCGTTTCTGGATTACCCCGTACTCAAAAAAAAAAAAAAGAAAAAAAAAAGGGCATAATTCCATCTGGGTGATCATTGATCGGCTTACCAAGTCCGCTCATTTCTAGCCGTAAAGACGACGTATTCTCTTGAAAAGTATGCCCAATTGTATATCGATGAGATTACTAGATTGCATGGCGCACCGGCTTCCATAGTGTCAGGTAGAGATTCGAGATTTACTTCAAGGTTTTAGTCGAACCTCCAAACTGCTTTAGGTACCAAGCTAAAATTTAGCACCGCTTTCCATCTTCAGACAGACGGTTAATCAGAGCGTACGACTCAGACGTTGGAGGATATTAAGGGGATGTGTTCTAAAATTTCCTGGTAGCTGGGATAATCATTTGCCGTTGATGGAATTCGCCTACAACAACAGCTACCATTCGGCAATCGAGATGGCCCCGTATGAAGCATTGTATGGTAGGAGATGCAGAACCCCAGTCTGTTGGACTGAGATGGGTGAACGTAAATTATTGATGTCGGATATAGCTTAGGTAACAACAGATAAAGTAAAGGTGATTCGGGAAAGATTGGAAAATTGGTCAGAGTCGACAAAAGAGTTATGCAGACAAGCACCGGCGGGAGTTGGAGTTCGGAGTGGGGGATCATTTGTTCTTGCGTATTTCTCTGTGGGAAGGCATAATGAGGTTCAGGAAGAAAGGGAAATTGAGTCCAAGATACATCGAACCATATAAAATTTTAGATCGAGTTGACACGACAGCTTATAGACTTACTTTACCACTAGAGTTGTCTCGACTACACAACGTTTTCCATGTGTCGATGCTTGGGAAATATATGCCAGACCCTTCGCATGTTATGACTTCGTAGCCGATTGAATTTGAAATAGATTTGTCATACGTTGAAGAGCCAGTACAAATTCTAAGCCGTAAGGACCAGGTGTTGCAGATGAAAAAGATTCCATTAGTAAAGGTGTTGTGGCGCAGTCATACCATGGAAGAAGCAACGTGGGAGCGAGAAGACGAGATGAATAACAAATACCCGCATTTGTTCGACTAAGGTAACAAAAAATTTTGAGACGAAATTTCTTTTAGGAGGGAAGGGTTGTAAGACTCTGATTTCATACGTACGTCAATTTAGTTGCATTTTAAAGCATTTAAAAAAAATTAAATTAAAAGGAGTGAAATTGTGTTAATTAAAGGTCAAATTAAAAATTTGAGGAGTCAATTTACAAAATTAGAAAACATTCAATCTAAAATTTGCATTTAACTTTTGAATTAAAACTTTTTGGGGTGAGATTAAAATTTCAGGAACTCTTAAAAGATGAATTGGATTAAAGTACAGATTTAAAGGAAGTTGGGGGAGGAAAGAGTAAATAAAACAAAAGATTTTTTTAAACATATATATATATATATATATGTGTGTGTGTGTGTGTGTGTTTAACTGTGTGTGTCCGCCGGGAATTCAACCGAAGCAGAGAGGAAGAGGAAGGGCGACGTGGCAAGATGAGATAAATTCCTAAACCACCATCTTCATGCATATATAAACTCATGCAAATCATGATCAAGCATCTCAAAAATGAGAAATTCAAGAAAAAATCAGTAGAGAAAAATCTAGAAAATCTAGAGAGAGAGAGAGAGAATCGGAGGTGGGTTCTTCAGCATGCGGTGGATTTAGCGATTTTAAGGGTGCATGATCGGAGTGTGGGTTCTATGATTAGTTGTGTGGGTGTGATCAGCGTGAGTCACCAATGGTAAGTGTTGCCATTTGGCTGTGTGTATGTGTGTGTGGGTGTGTTTTGGTTGTTGCTTGTGTGTGTATTCTCCCGTTTGATTTGGTGAGAATACGCGTGTAGGAATTTTGTTGGCAGTGTGTATGTGTGTGTGCTGTTCGTGTGGTCTGTTCAGGTGGACGATCGTGGGTGCTCTGTTTTGTCAACAGTGGGTGTGTCTCTCCAGTCGTCCTTTCAACGGTCATCAGTGGGTATATGTGTGTCGTTGTGCGTGTGTGGGTTTGATTGAAACGTGTGGGTGTGTGTGTGTTCTGATCGTCCAGTTAGTGTTGCCGTCGGTTAGTTTGACCGGCAGTGAATGAGAGCAAGTGAGAGAGAGGGTGTCGTCGGCGAAGGTGATGGGTATCCCTCTTTTGGTCAGACCGTGGGGGTGTGTATTCGATGAGAGAGAGTGTGTGTGTGTCGCTTCTGTGGGTGTAGGTATGATCGGAAGAGGGTAATCTGTGGTTAGGGAGTATATGGTATCGTCGGTCGTCAGCGGCTGGGAGTAAACCGAACCAGAAACAGAAAGAAACAGAAGAAAAAAGAAAGAAAAATGAAGTAAAGGAAAAATTGTACAAACAATCCTGATAAAAACCAAAAATCTATCTTGCGACCTGTGAACGATTCGGAACAGGTAACATTTTCATCGGATATTAGTATCGATTAAATTAAATTGTTAAGCATTAAGATTTTTCACATTCATAATAATAATTGTTGTGGTCGTAATAATATTTTTATAATTGTTAATCTTAATAAACCGGTACAGTGAAGATTAACAGAGCGAAATTAACCAAATAATAATTTTTCATGATCAAATGTGGGGATGAAAAATTATGAAACTTAGGGCTTGCATTGCATGATTAGTATATTTTACATAAAATATTAATTTAGGCCCTGTCACTATTATGTTCGCAGGCACCGGAGTATCAGTAGAGGGTAGTCAGTAAAGTTGTTCGGAGCGGATAACCAGGTGAGTGTACTGTCTTCTTGCCAAACTATTTTTCTATGTATATATATATGATGAAATATGTGATTATTTAAACTATATGAATTTATAAATAATATGGATCAAGCAGGATTTGAGTGAGTTGGTAAGCTGGATTTTCAGAAAATTTCGATAGTTTTCGAAAAGAAGTTGAAAATGATTTTTTGTTGGATTTGGTAAAATTAGACGATGTTTTTAAAAGAGAATAGAAAACATCTGTTTTTCTGAAAATGCCTGATTTTTTTTCTAAAAATAAAGGGTGAAAAAGTGGTTTTGATAAAAATCAGACGTTTTCTTTAAAAGAAAGTGTGAAATATGATTTTTGGATTTAAAAGTTGGTTTTGAGGAAAAGAGATAGACGTGGTGATTTGACAATGTTGAGTAGACGATATTTATTGAGTTGTGATTCGATGATGCTGTATTTGATTTTGACGGTGCCATAGTTGTTCTTCTCGAAAGGGGTGTGGATTATATTTCTCCCCGTAAGGGGTGTGGATTCTTCCCATGGGATGTGGATAGTTCTCCCCGTAAGGGGTGTGGATTATATTTCTCCCCTATAGGGGTGTGGATATTTCGTAGGAAGGCATTCCTACGGATGTTACGGTACTGTTGCAACTCCTGATCGTGAGATTAAAAAACGATCACTATGGCTAGCCAGTGTGTGTTATGGTGGAATGGTGGTTTGAGATGTGTGTTTGAGATGTGATGTTTTACTTATATTGGGTGATTTATTATTTATTATGGTGATTGATATTATTTTACTAGATGGCTTGGAATGGAACTTATATTTATTGCTTTATTTTCACTACTTATATTATGGAGAATTTTACTAGTTACGTGTTGTTTCTATACTCACGCTTGATTCATTTATATGTTGTAGAATGAATTATTATTTTGAAATTATTTTTACTAAGAAGGCACTACACTCGCAGATAAAATAGCTAGGAGTCGGTCGGTCCCCTACTAGCACTAGATAGAGTTATGCGGGTCAGGCAAAGGAATCATTTGAGGAAAATTTGGAGACGAGATATCAGAAATGAAATCTAAGTAAGGTTCAGAGGATTTATTTGATTGTATTTATATTCAGGACGGTGTATCCCTATCAGATGGGACTATTATATGTGTTGTATAGATTTACAATTTTGTTATTGACGTATTGAGGTTGGTTAGTCAGTTGGGCGGTGTCATGTCTATGTCACGCCGGCCCCACATGACGGGTATCCAGGGTGGGGTGTGACAGCGGATGTCTTCCAAATAGAGGGATCGGGCATCAAATTGATTTTGTGGCCGGCACAATAATTCCTAACCAACCAGCCTATGGGCATAATTCGGAGGAGACAAAGGAACTTCAAAAGCAAGTTTGAGAAAGCATGAGTCTGTGTGCGGTACGAGTGCTACTTGTGCCTAGGAAGGATGGGAATTGGCTAATGTTTGATGATTGGCGAACTATTAAACAACACTATGGTGAAGATTCGAGGACAAATCCTTTTGAAGAAAGGGGGAATGATGAGAATCAACGAGCACCATCAGATGATCAACTACATGTTCCCGTTGGGCTTATTACTAGGGTAAGATCCAAGAAAATCAAAGCTATTTAATGGGCTAATTCAGGAGACTTGGCCCATATCTACAATAGTTAAGCTCAAATTAGGCCCATCGGACAATCAAGGCCTAATGCATCTCATCAAGGCAAGAAAATGGGCCTAGACATGAACTCAAATGGGCCAAGTCATGTGGACCACGGAATTCTCAGCATATTTATTTTATTTATTAGTGTTTTATTTTTAATTTAGGTTATTTTATTTGATAATTGGTAAGGCAAGATTGCCAATTTAGCTTTTTCTTTTTTAGATTAGGAATTAGTCATTTCATTTTTAGATTAGGAGTAGGGTTTCCTGATTTCTCTTAGATTCCTTAGTCCTCTAGGGTTTTCTTTTATTTTAAGTGTGGCCACTACTGTTCATGTACTGTTCACGTGCACTATTCATTAGCTTAGGGTTTTCTTTTATTGTTGGCCACCTATTTAAGAGATTTGTATCCCATGGGAAAAAAATACATTATTTTTTATTAATGAAATTATGAGAGTTTTCTCTTTAGTTCTTCAGAGAACGTTTCCTGAACTTATCTAGAGTTTCTTGTGGCATTCAAACTTATATCTTTGGTTCGTGATTCATTATAATCATTGGGTCAAGATCATTATACCATTGGTTCGCGTTTCGTTTATAAACGTTGGGTGAAGGTAATCTATCTTTCAATTTTTGTATTTTTAGTTTACTCAAAATCTGATTTAGTTTCGATCTTCGCGAAGAAACCTTAAGTTGGTTTCGGGTCTCACTAATCCTTGGTGAGGTTCGCATCACTACATCCTAGAGGGGATGGTCCATTTCAAGTCCTTTAGAGGATCAATGATAATGCGTACAAGTTGGATCTTCCAAGTGAGTATAAAGTTAGTGCTACATTTAATGTTTTTGATCTTTCTCCGTTTGATGTAGTTGAAGATTCGAGGTCGAATCCTTTTGAAGAAATGGGGGATGATGAGAACCAACAAATAACATCAAAGGACACATTGCGTGTCCCGGGTTGGCCCATTACTAGGGCAAGATTCAAGAAGATCAAAGAAGCGCTTAATGGGCTAATTCAAGAGCTTTGGGCTGAATCGAAAACAATAAAGCCCAAATTAGGCCCAAATGACGATTAAGGCCTAATCCATCTCATCAAAGCAAGTGAATGGGTTTAGACATGAACTCAAATGGACCAAAGCAAGAGGACCACGAAATTCTCAACATATTTATTTTATTTAATTGGATTTTAATTTTAATTTAGGTTATTTATTTGATAATTTGTAAGGCATGATTGCCAAATTGGCCTTTTCCTTTTTAGATTAGGAGTAGGGTTTCCTTATTTCTCTAGGGTTTCCTTTTGTTTGTATTGTAGTCGCACTATTCACCGCGCACTATTCACCGACACTGTTTACCGCACTATTCATTACCTATTAAGAAAGTTGTATCCCATGAGGAACATTAGATTATTTTGAATACAATTGTGAGAGTTTTTCTCTTAAGTTCTTTAACGAACTTTTCTTGAACTTATCAAGAATTTCTTGTGGCATTCAAACCCTATATCTTTGGTTCGTGATTCGTTATAATCATTGGGTCAAGATCATTACTTATGCCATTGGTTCGCATTTCGTTCATAAATGTTGGGTCAAGGTAATCTATCTTTCAATTTTTGTATTTTTAGTTCGTTCAAAATCTGATTTAGTTTCGATATTCGCGAAGAAACCCTAAGTCGGTTTCGGTTCTTACTAATACTTGGTGAGGTTCGTATCAGGGCGTTTTACTCACATAGCAGTTTTCACCCAAAATGTGGTATTTTTACTCAAAAACGAACACAATTAATTTTTTCAAGTCAAACTTGATCGTTTTGGGCCTTCGCGATGCGTTTTACTCACATGATAATTTCCACCCCAAAATGTGGTATTTGTCGTCCGTAAAGGACACAGTTAATTTTTCTTGTCAAACTTGGTCTTTTTGGCCCTTTTAGGTGCGTTTACTCACATGACAATTTTCACAAAAAAAGTTGTATTTTTCGTCTGACAAGGATACAGTTGAGTTTTTCGGTCAAACATAGTCTTTTCGAGCCTTTTGCGGACGTTTTGCTATGAAGGTCGTTTCCACCACAAAATGTGGTATTTTTCGTCCAAAAGGGACAAAGTTAATTTTTCTGGTCAAATTTGGTATTTTTGGGCCTTTTGGGGACATTTTACTCACATGACAGTTTCCACAAAAAAAATATTTTTGTCCAAAACAAACACAATTAATTTTTATGGTCAAACTTGATTTTTTTGGATCTCTTGGGGGTGGGGGGGGGGCCTTTCACTCACATCACAGTTTCCACCCAAAAAGTGGTATTTTTCGCCCATAACAGAGACACGATTAATTTTTATGGTCAAACTTGGTCTTTTTGGGCCTTTTGGGGGCGCTTTACTCACATAAAAAATTTCACCAAAAAAAGTTGTATTTTTCGTCCAAAACGGACATAGTTGATTTTTTTGGTAAAACCTGGTCTTTTCGGGCATTTTGTGGGCCTTTTGCTACGAAGGTTGTTACCACACAAAAAAGTGGTATTTTTTGTTCGAAACGAACACGGTTGATTTTTCAGGTCAAATTTGATCTATTTGGGCATTTTGGGGTGTTTTTGCTACGATGGTCATTTCCACCCCCAAAATACAGTATTTTTAGTCCAAAACGGACACAGTTAATTTTTATGGTCAAACTTGGTCTTTTTGGGCCTTTTGGGGGCGTTTTACTCACACGACAGTTTCTACCCAAAAAAATTATATTTTTCGTCCAAAATGGATAAAGTTAATTTTTCTCTTCAAACTTGGTCCTTTTTTTTTTCTTTTTGGGGCGTCTTACTCACACGACAGTTTTCACCCAAAAAAGTGATATTTTTCGTCCTAAGCGGACATAGTTGATTTTTTTGGTCAAACCGGGTTCTTTCGGGCCATTTGCTCCGAAGACCATTACCCCCGAAAAAATTGTATTTTTTGTTCAAAACGGACACTGTTGATTTTTAGGTCAAATTTGGTATATTTGGGCATTTTGTGGTCTTTTTGCTATGATGGTCGTTTTTATCCCAAAATGTGGTATTTTTTTTGTCCAAAACAGACACAGTTAATGTTTTTGTCAAACGTGGTCTTTTTGGGCCTTTGGGGGGGCGTTTTACTCACATTGCAGTTTCCACCCAAAAAAGTGGTATTTCTTTCTAAAACAGACACAATTATTTTTTCTAGTCAAACATGGTCTTTTAGGCCTTTTTGGGACGTTTTACTCCCCTGGTAGTTTCCACCCAAAAAAGTTTTATTTGTCATCCGAAACGGACATAATTGATTTTTTGGGTCAAATTTGGTCTTTTTGGGCCCTTTGCAAAAGTTTTGCTCCAAAGGCCGTTTCCACCTAAAAAATGTGTTATTTCTCCTCCAAAACAGACATAGCTAAGTTTTCTAGTCAAACTTGATTTTTTTGGCCTTTCAGGGGCATTTTACTTACATGGCAGTTTCCACCCAAAATGTGGTATTTTTAGTCCAAAACGAACACAATTAATTTTTCTGGTCAAACTTGATCTTTTTGGGCCTTTGAGGTGTGTTTTACTCACATGATAGTTTCCACCCAAAAAAGTTGTATTTCTCGTCCGAAAAGGAAACAATTGATTTTTTTGGTCAAACCTGGTCTTTTCGAGCCTTTTTATGACGTTTTATTACGAAGGTCATTTCCACCATAAAATGTGGTATTTTTTGTCCAAAACAGACAAAGTTAATTTTTCTTATCAAACGTGGTCTTTTTGGCCTTTGGGGGGCGTTTTATTCACATGGCAGTTTCCACCCAAACAAGTGGTATTTTTCAGCCAAAACGGACACAATTAATTTTTATCGTCAAACTTGGTATTTCTAGGCCTTTTGGGGGCGTTTCACTCACACTGCTGTTTTCACCCAAAAAAGTTGTATATTTTGTCCAAACTGGACACTATTAATTTTTATGGTCAAACTTGGTCTATTTGGGCCTTTTGGAGCCTTTTACTCATACGGCAATTTCCACCCAAAAAAGTGGAATTTTTCATCCAAAACGGACACTGTTGATTTTTTCGGTCAAACTTGGTTTTTTAGCCCTTTTGCAGGCCTTTTGTTCCGAAGAGTGTTACCACCCACAAAAGTGGTATTTTTCGTCCAAAACAGACACTATTGATTTTTCAGGTCAAATTTGATCTATTTTGGCATTTTGTGGGCTTTTTGCTATGATGGTCGTTTCCATCCCAAAATGTGGATTTTTTTTTTTACAAAAAGGACACAGTTAATTTTTCTGGTTAAACTTGGACTTTTTGGGCCTTTGAGGTGCATTTTACTCACATGGCAATTTCCACCGAAAAAAAATGTATTTTTTCTGTCAAACTTGGTCTTTTCAGGTCTTTTGTGGGCGTTTTGCTCCGAAGGCCGTTTTCACCTCAAAATATGGTCTTTTTCGTCCAAAACAGACAAAGTTATTTTTTCTTGTCAAACATGGTCTTTTTGGGCCTTTGGGGGCGTTTTACTCAAATGACAGTTTTTACCCGAAAAAATGGTATTTTTCGTCCAAAACAGACACAGTTAATTTTTATGATGAAACTTAGTTCTTTTGGGCCTTTTGGGGGCGTTTTACTCACATGACAATTTTTACCCAAAAAAGTTGTACTTTTCGTCCAAAATGGATAAAGTTAATTTTTCTCGTCAAATTTGGTCTTTTTTTGCCTTTTTGGGGCATTTTACTTACACGACAGTTTTCACCCAAAAAAGTGATATTTTCATCCTAAAAGGACACAATTGATTTTTTCGGTCAAACCGGGTTCTTTCAGGCCATTTGCTCCGAAGACCATTAACCCCCCCAAAAATTGTATTTTTTGTTCAAAACGAACACCGTTTATTTTCAGGTCAAATTTGGTATATTTTGGTATTTTGTGGTCTTTTTACTATGATAGCCATTTTATACCAAAATGTGGTATTTTTTGTCTAAAACAAACACTGTTATTTTATTTTATTTTGTCAAACTTGGTCTTTTTGGGCTTTTGGGGGGCGTTTTACTCACATTGTAGTTTCCACCCAAAAATGTGGTATTTTCGTCCAAAACGGACACAGTTATTTTTTCTGGTCAAACTTGGTCTGTTTAGGCCTTTTTGGGGCGTTTTACTCACACGGCAATTTCCACCCAAAAAAGTTTTATTTGTCGTCCGAAACGGACACAATTGATTTTTTCAGTCAAACCTGGTGTTTTTGGGCCCTTTGCGAACGTTTTGCTCCGAATGTCGTTTCCACCTACAAAAAGTGTTATTTCTCCTCCAAAATGGAAATAGTTAACTTTTCCGGTCAAACTTGGTCTTTTTGGGCCTTTGAGGAGCGTTTTACTCACTTGACAGTTTTCACCCAAAAAAGTTGTATTTTTCATCCAAAAATGACACAATTGATTTTTTTTTTTAGTAAAACCTGGTCTACGAAGGCCGTTTCTCGCACAAAATATGATATTTTTCATCTAAAATGGACAACGTTAATTTTTCTGGTCAAACTTGGTCTTTTTGGCCTTGGGGGGCGTTTTACACACATGACAGTTTCCACCCAAAATGTGGTATTTTTACTCAAAAACAGACACAGTTAATTTTTCTAGTCAAACTTGGTCCTTTTGGGCCGTCGAGATGCATTTTACTCACAAGACAGCTTCCACCCCAAAATGTGGTATTTGTCGTCCGAAAATGACAGTTAATTTTTCTTGTCAAACTTGGTCTTTTTGGGCCTTCTAGGTGCACTTTACTCACACAACAATTTCCACCAAAAAAAAGGTGTATTTTTCGTCTGAAAAGGACACAATTGAGTTTTTCGGTCAAACATGGTCTTTTCAAGCCTTTTGCGGACGTTTTGCTACGAAGGTCGTTTCCACCACAAAATGTGGTATTTTTCGTCCAAAAGGGACAAAGTTAATTTTTCTGGTCAAACTTGGTCTTTTTGGCCTTTGGGGGGCGTTTTACTCACATGGTAGTTTCCACCCAAAAAAATAGTATTTTTCGTCCAAAACGAACACTGTTAATTTTTCTGCCAAACTTAGTATTTTTGGGCTTTTGGGGACGTTTTACTCACAAGACAGTTTCCACAAAAAAAAAAAAAAAAGAAAAAAAAAGTGGTGTTTTCGTCCAAAATGGACACAATTAAGTTTTATGGTCAAACTTCATCTTTTTGGATCTCTGGGAGGGGGGGGCGTTTCACTCGTATGATAGTTTCCACCCAAAAAGTGGTAGTTTTTGTCCAAAACAGACACGGTTTATTTTTATGGTCGAACTTGGTCTTTTTGGGCCTTTTGGGGGCGCTTTACTCACATGAAAATTTCCACAAAAAAAAAAAGTTGTATTTTTCATCTAAAACAAACACAGTTGATTTTTTTCCATCAAATCGGGTCTTTTCGGGCATTTTGTGGGCCTTTTGCTACAAAGGTTATTACCACACAAAAAAATGGTATTTTTTGTCCGAAACGGACACGGTTGATTTTTCAGGTCAAATTTGGTATATTTGGGCATTTTTGGGTATTTTTGCTATGATGGTCGTTTCCACCCCCCAAAGTGTGGTATTTTTAGTTCAAAGCGGACACAGTTAATTTTTCTCGTCAAACTTAGTCTTTTTTGGCCTTTTGGGGCCGTTTTATTCACAAGGCAGTTTACACCCAAAAAAGTGGTATTTTTCGTTCAAAAAAAATAAAATTGATTTTTTCATTGTTCAAACTTGGATTTTTTGGACCTTTTGCGGGCCTTTTGATATGGAGGCCGTTACAACCCAAAAAATGGGTATTTTTCGTTTGAAACGGACACTATTGATTTTTCAGGTCAAATTTGGTTTATTTGGGCATTTTGGGGGCTTTTTGCTATGATGGCCGTTTCCACCCCAAAATATCGTATTTTTAGTCCAAAAGAGACACTGTTAATTTTTCTAGCCAAACTTGGTCTTTCTCGGCCTTTCGGGGGCGTTTTACTCACGCGGCTGTTTCCACCTAAAAAAGTAATATTTTTCATCCGAAACGGCCGCAATTAATTTTTTTTATCAAATTTGATCTTTTTGGATCTCGGGGGGGTGTTTTACTCGCATGACAGTTTCCACCCAAAAAGTGGTATTTTTCGTCTAAAACAGACACGGTTAATTTTTATGGTCAAACTTGGTCTTTTTGGGCCTTTTGGGGGCGCTTTACTTAGATAACAATTTTTACCAAAAAAACTTGTATTTTTCGTCCCAAACGGACACTGTTGATTTTTTCGGTCAAACCTGGTTTTTTCGGGCCTTTTGTGGGCCATTTGCTACGAAGGTCGTTACCACACAAAAGAAGTGGTATTTTTCATCCGAAACAGACACGGTTGATTTTTCAGGTCAAATTTGATCTATTTGGGCATTTTGGGGTATTTTTGCTATGATGGTCGTTTCCACCCCCAAAATGTGGATTTTTTTGTCCAAAACGGACACAACTAATTTTTCTGGTCAAATTTGGGCCTTCAAGGGGCGTTTCACTCACACGGCAATTTCCACCCAAAAAAGTGATATTTTTGTCCAAAACGGACAAAGTTAATTTTATGGTCAAACTTGATCTTTCTAGGCCTTTTGGTGGTGTTTTACTCACATGACTTCCACCCAAAAAAGAGGTATTTTTTGTCCAAAACGGCCAAAATTAAATTTTATGGTCAAACTTGATCTTTTCGAATCCCTGGGGGGGCATTTTACTCACATAACAGTTTCCATCCAAAAAAGTGGTATTTTTCATCCAAAAAGGACACGGTTAATTTTTATGGTCAAACTTGGTCTTTTTGGGCATTTTGGAGGCGCTTTACTCACATGACAATTTCCACCAAAAAAAGTTGTATTTTTCATCCAGAACGGATACAATTGATTTTTTGGTCAAACCTGGTATTTTCGAGCCTTTTGCTATGAAGGCCGTTACCACACAAAAAAGTGATAATTTTCGTCCGAAACGAACACGGTTGATTTTTCAGGTCAAATTTGGTCTATTTGGGCATTTTGGGGTATTTTTGCTATGATGGTCGTTTCCACCCAAAAAAGTGATATATTTGTCCAAAATGGACAAAGTTAATTTTATGGTCAAACCTGGGCTTTCTAGGCCTTTTGGGGGCGTTTTACTCACACGACTATTTCTACCCAAAAAAGTGGGTATTTTTCATCCAAAACGGCCACAATTAAATTTTATGGTCAAACTTGATCTTTTCGGATCTCTGGGGGGGCGTTTTACTCGCACGACAGTTTCCACCCAAAAAAGTGGTATTTTTTGTTCAAAACGGACACGGTTAATTTTTATGGTCAAACTTGGTCTTTTTGGGCGTTTTGGAGGCGCTTTACTCACATGATGATTTCCACCAAAAAAAGTTGTATTTTTCGTTCAGAACGGATACAGTTGATTTTTTTTGTCAAACCTGGTATTTTTGGGCCTTTTGCTACGAAGGCCGTTACCACACAAAAAAGTGATATTTTTTGTCCGAAACGAACACGGTTGATTTTTCAGGTCAAATTTGGTCTATTTGGGCATTTTGGGGTATTTTTGCTATGATGGTCGTTTCCACCTCAAAATGTGGTATTTTTAGTCCAAAACGGACACAACTAATTTTTCTGGTCAAATTTGGTTTTTTTGGGCCTTCAAGGGGCGTTTCACTCGCACGGCAATTTCCACCCAAAAAAGTGATATATTTGTCCAAAACGGATAAAGTTAATTTTATGGTCAAACTTGGTCTTTTTAGGCCTTTTGGGGGCGTTTTACTCACACGACTATTTCCACCCAAAAAAGTGGGTATTTTTCGTCCAAAACGGCCACAATTAAATTTTATGGTCAAACTTGATCTTTTCGGATCACTAGGGGGGCGTTTTACTCGCATGACAGTTTCCACCCAAAAAAGTGATATTTTTCGTCCAAAACGGACACGGTTAATGTTTATGGTCAAACTTGGTCTTTTTGGGCATTTTGGAGGCGCTTTACTCACATGACGATTTCCACCCAAAAAAATTGTATTTTTTGTTCAGAACGGATACAGTTGATTTTTTTTGTCAAACCTGGTATTTTTGGGCCTTTTGCTACGAAGGCCGTTACCACACAAAAAAGTGGTATTTTTCGTTCGAAACAAAAATGGTTGATTTTTCAGGTCAAATTTGGTCTATTTGGGCATTTTGGTGTGTTTTTGCTATGATCGCCTTTTCCACCCCAAAATATTTTTAATCCAAAACGGACCCAGTTAATTTTTCTCGTCAAACTTGGTCTTTTTTGGCATTTTGGGGGTGTGTTACTCTCAAACCTGGTTTTTTTGGGCATTTTGCGGGTCTTTTGATCTAAAGGTCGTTACCACCAAAAAGAGAAGTATTTTTTCATCTGAAACGGACACTGTTGATTTTTCAAGTCAAATTTGGTTTATTTGGGCATTTTGTGGGCTTTTTGTTATGATGGTCATTTCCACCCACTAAATGTGGTATTTTTATTCCAAAAGGGACACAGTTAATTTTTTTTTGTCAAACTTGGTCTTTTATGCATTCGTGAGGCGTTTTACTCACATGACAGTTTCCACCAAAAAAGTGATTTTTTTTGTCCAAAACGGACAAAGTTAATTTTTATGGTCAAACATGGTCTTTTTAGGCCTTTTGGGGGCGTTTAACTCACACATCTGTTTCCACGAAAAAAAAATGGTATTTTTCATCCAAAACGGACAAAGTTAATTTTTCTGGTCAAACTTGATTTTTTTGGGCCCTCTCGGGGGCGTTTTACTCACATGGCAGTTTCCACCCGAAATCGTGGTATTTTTCGTCCAAAATGGACACAATTAATTTTTCTGGACAAACTTGGTCGTTTTGAAGGCGTTTTACTCATACAGCAGTTTCCACCCAAAAACGTTGTATTTTTCGTCTTAACGGAAACTGTTGATTTTTTTTTTGTCAAACCTGGTCTTTTCGGGCATTGTGCTCCGAATGTGGTTACCACCCTAAAAATGGTATTTTTCGTCAGAAACAGACACAGTTGATTTTTTAGGGCTAATTTGGCATATTTAGGCATTTTTGGGACGTTTTGCTATGAGGTCAAACTCGGTTTTTTGGGCCTTTTGGGGGCATTTTACTTGCACGGCTGTTCCCGCCCAAAAAAAATTGTATTTTTCGTCCTAAGGGACACTGTTGAGTTTTTCCATCAAACTTGGTCTTTTGGGGCCTTTTGCACCGAAGTCGGTCAATACCCACAAAAATGGTATTTTTCGTCCGAAGCAGACACTATTGATTTTTTCGGGCAAATTTGGCCTCATTAGACATTTTTGGGGTGTTTTGCTATGATTGCCGTCTCCACCCCAAAATGTGGTATTTTTAGTTCAAAACGGACAAAGTTAAATTTTTTGGTCAAACTCAGTTTTTTAGGGCCTTTGGGAGGGGGATTACTCATACTGCAGTTTCCACCCAAAAGAAGGGTATTTTTCGTAAAAAAAAAACGGACACAGTTAATTTTTTAGGTCATATCTAGTCTTTCAGGGCACATTACAGGCGTTTTGCTCTGAAGGCAATTACCAACCAAAAAAATGGTATTTTTCGTCCGAAAAACAGGCAAAGTTAATTGTTCTGGTCAAAATTGGTCTTTTTGAGTTTTCAGGGGAGCGTTTTACTCATACTGGAGTTTTTACCCAAAAAAATGGTATTTTTCATCCAAAACGGACACAATTCATTTTTCTGGTCAAACTTTTTTTTTTTTTGGCCTTTTTGGGGCGTTTTACTCGCATGACAGTTTTCACCCAAAAAAATTGTATTTTTCGTCCTAATGGACACTGTTGATTTTTTTTGCCAAACTTGGTCTTTCCGGACCTTTTGCGTGCCTTTTGCTCCAAAAGCTGTTACTACCCACAAAAATGGTATTTTTCGTCCGAAACAGACAAAGTTAATTTTTCTTGTCAAACTTGGTCTTTGGGGGAATTTTACTCACAAGGTAGTTTCCACCAAAAAAAGTTGTATTTTTCGTCCAAAACGAACACAGTTGATTTTTTCGGTCACACCTGATCTTTTCGGGCCTTTTGCTAAGAAGGTCGTTACAATCCAAAAAAGTGGTATTTTTCGTCCGAAATGAACACGATTGATTTTTCCGGTCAAATTTGGTCTATTTTGGGCATTCTGGGGTCTTTTTGCTATGATAGTCGTTTCCACCTCAAAATATGGTATTTTTTGTCCAAAACGGACACAGTTAATTTTTCTCATCAAACTTGGTCTTTTTTTACCTTTTGGGGGCATTTTACTCACACGGCAGTTTCCACAAAAAAAAATGTGGTATTTTTCTTCCAAAACGGATGCTGTGGATTTTTTCGGTCAAACCTGATTTTTTCGGGCCTTTTTCTCCAAAGCCTATCGCCACACAAAAAAGTGGTATTTTTCGTTCAAAACAAACATTGTTTATTTTTCTAGTCAAATTTGGTTTATTTGAGCATTTTGTGGGCTTTTTGCTATGATGGCCGTTTCCACCCCCAAAATGTGGTATTTTTAGTTCAAAGCGGACACAGTTAATTTTTCTGGTCAAATTTGGTCTTTTTGGGCCGTCGAGGTGCATTTTACTACAGTTTCCATCCAAATAAGTGGAAGTTTTCGTCCAAAACGGACACAATTAATTTTTATGGTCAAACTTGGTCTTTCTAGGCCTTTTGGAGGCATTTTACTCACACAGCTATTTCCACCCAAAAAAGTTGTATCTTTCGTCCAAACTGGACACTGTTAATTTTTCTGCTCAAACTTGGTCTATTTGGGCTTTTTGGGGGCATTTTACTCACATGGCGGTTTCCACCCAAAAAAGTTATATTTTTCGTCCAAAACGAATACTGTTTAATTTTTCGGTCAAACCTAGTTTTTTCAAGCCTTTTGCTTCGAAGATCGTTATCCCCCAAAAAAAGCTGTATTTTTCGTCCGAAATGGACACCGTTGATTTTCAGGTCAAATTTGGTATATTTGGGCATTTTGTGGTCTTTTTGCTATGATGGCCTTTTTCATCCCAAAATGTGGTATTTTTTTTTCTAAAATGGACACAGTTAATTTTTTTGTCAAACTTGGTCTTCTTGGGCCTTTGGGGGGCGTTTTACTCATATTGCAGTTTCCACCCAAAAAAGTGGTATTTTCGTCCAAAACGGACACAATTATTTTTTCTAGTCAAACTTGATTTTTTTAGGCCTTTTTGGGGAGTTTTACTCACATGGCAGTTTACACCCGAAAAAGTTTTATTTGTCATCCGAAACGGGCACAATTGATTTTTTCGATCAAACCTGGTCTTTTTGGGCCCTTGTTTTGCTCCGAATGCCGTTTTCACCTAAAAAATATGTTATTTCTCCTCCGAAACGGACATAGTTAAGTTTTCTTGTCAAACTTGGTCTTTTTGGGCCTTTGAGGTGCGTTTTACTCACTTTACAGTTTTCGCCCAAAAAAGTTTTATTTTTAATCGGAAAGGACACAATTGATTTTTTTGGTCAAACCTGGTCTTTTTTAGCCCTTTGTGGACATTTTTCTACGAAGGCCGTTTCCCCCACAAAATATGGTATTTTTCGTCTAAAACGGACAAAGTTAATTTTTCTAGTGAAACTTGGTCTTTTTGGCCTTCGGGGGTGTATTACTCACACGACAGTTTCTACCCAAAATGTGGTATTTTTACTCAAAAACGTACACAGTTAATTTTCAGGTCAAACTTGGTCTTTTTGGGCCTTCGAGATGCGTTATACTCACACGATAGTTTTCACCCCAAAATGTGGTATTTGTCATCCGAAAAGGACACAGTTAATTTTTCTAGTTAAACTTGGTCTTTTTGGGCCTTCTAGGTACGTTTACTTACACGACAGTTTCCACCCAAAAAAGTTATATTTTTCATCCGAAAAGGACACAATTGAGTTTTTCGGTCAAACCTGGTTCTTTCGAGCCTTTTACGGATGTTTTGCTACGAAGGTCGTTTCCACCACAAAATGTGGTATTTTTCGTCTAAAAGGGACAAAGTTAATTTTTTGGGTCAAATTTGGTCTTTTTGGCCTTTGGGGGGCATTTTACTCGCATGGTAGTTTCCACAAAAAAAAAAATAGTATTTTTCGTCTAAAACGAACACTGTTAATTTTTCTGGCCAAATTTGGTATTTTTGGGCCTGGTGGGGATGTTTTACTCACAAGACAGTTTCCACAAAAAAAAAATGGTGTTTTCGTCCAAAACGGATACAATTAATTTTTATGGTCAAACTTGATCTTTTTGGAACTCCGGGGAGGGGGGCGTTTCACTCGCATGACAATTTCCACCCAAAAAGTGGTATTTTTCGTCCAAAACGAACACGGTTAATTTTTATGGTCAAACTTGGTCTTTTTGGGCCTTTTGGGCGCGCTTTACTCACATGAAAATTTCTACCAAAAAAAGTTGTATTTTTCATCCAAAATGGACACAAATGATTTTTTCGGTCAAACCAGGTCTTTTCAGACATTTTGTGGGCCTTTTGCTATGAAGGTTGTTACCACACAAAAAAATGGTATTTTTTGCCCAAAACGGATACAGTTGATTTTTCAAGTTAAATTTGGTCTATGTGGGCATTTTGGGGTGTTTTTGCTACGATGGTCGTTTCCACCCCCAAAATGTGGTATTTTTAGTCCAAAATGGACACAGTTAATTTTTCTCGTCAAACTTAGTCTTTTTTTGCCTTTTGTGGCCGTTTTACTCACAAGGCAGTTTACACCAAAAAAAAGTGGTATTTTTCATCCAAAAAGAATACAGTTGATTTTTTTCGTTCAAACCTGGTTTTTTTGGGCCTTTTGCAGGCCTTTTGATCTGGAGGCCATTACCACCCAAGATAGGGGTATTTTTCGTGCGAAACGGATACTGTTGATTTTTCAGGTCAAATTTGGTGTATTTGGGCATTTTGGGGGCTTTTTGCTACGATAGTTGTTTCCACCCCAAAATATGGTATTTTTAGTACAAAGTAAACACTATTAATTTTTCTAGCCAAACTTGGTCTTTATAGGCATTTTGGGGGTGTTTTACTCACACGGCTATGGACCACCCAAAAAAGTGGTATTTTTCGTCCAAAAGGGCCGCAATTAATTTTTTTTATCAAACTTGATCTATTTGGATCTCGGGGGGCGTTTTACTCGCAAGACAATTTTCATCCATAAAGTGGTATTTTTCGTCCAAAACGGACACGGTTAATTTTTATGGTCAAACTTGGTCTTTTTAGGCTTTTTGCGGGTGCTTTACTCACATGACAATTTCCACCCAAAAAAGTTGTATTTTTCGTCCGGAACGGATACAGTTGATTTTTTTCGTTCAAACTCGGTATTTTCAGGGCTTTTGCTACGAAGGCCTTTACCACACAAAAAAAATGGTATTTTTCGTCCGAAACGGACATGGTTGATTTTTCGGGTCAAATTTGGTCTATTTGGGCAGTTTGGGTTGTTTTTGCTATGATGGCTGTTTCCACCCCCAAAATGTGGTATTTTTAATCCAAAACAGACCCAGTTAATTTTTCTCGTCAAACTTGGTCTTTTTTCGCATTTTGGGGGTGTGTTACCCTCAAGGCAGTTTCTAACCAAAAAAATGGTATTTTTCGTCAAAACGGACACAGTTGATTTTTTCGTTCAAACCTGGTTTTTGCGGGCCTTTTGATCCAAAGGCCTTTACCACCAAAAAGATGAGTGTTATTCGTCTGAAACGGACACATACTGCAGTTTTGGAGCGTTTTACTCTGAAGGCCGTTACCAACCAAAAAAATGGTATTTTTCGTCCGAAAAACGGGCAAAGTTAATTTTTTTTTCTTTTTTATCAAAATTGGTCTTTTTGAGTTTTCGGGGGAGCGTTTTACTCATACTGCAGTTTTTACCCCAAAAAAATGATATTTTTCGTCCAAAACGGACACAATTAATTTTTTTTGTCAAACTTAGTCTTTTTTGGCCTTTTTGGGGCGTTTTACTCGCATGACAATTTTCACCCAAAAAAGTTGCATTTTTCATCCTAACGGACAATGTTGATTTTTTTCGTCAAACTTAGTCTTTTCGGGTCTTTTGCTCCGAAAGCTGTTACAACCCAAGGAAATTGTATTTTTCGTCTGAAACAGACAAAGTTAATTTTACTTATCAAACTTGGTCACTTTTGGCCCTTGGGGGAATTTTACTCACAGTGTAGTTTCCACCCAAAAAAGTTGTATTTTTCGTCCAAAACGGACACAATTGATTTTTTCGGTCATACCTGGTCTTTTCGGGCCTTTTGCTACGAAGGCCGTTAGAATCCAAAAAAGTGGTATTTTTCGTCCGAAACGAACATGATTGATTTTTTTGGTCAAATTTGGTCAATTTTGGGCATTCTGGCGTCTTTTTGCTATGATAGTCGTTTTCACCCCAAAATATGGTATTTTTTGTCCAAAACGGACACAGTTAATTTTTCTAATCTAACTTGGTCTTTTTTGGCCTTTTGGTAGCGTTTTACTCACACGACAGTTTCCACACAAAAAAATAGTATTTTTCCTCCAAAACGGATGATGTAGATTTTTTCGGTCAAACCTGATTTTTTTGGGCCTTTTTCTCCAAAGCCTGTCGCCACACAAAAAAGTGGTATTTTTTGCCCGAAACAGACAATGTTTATTTTTCCAGTCAAATTTAGTTTATTTGGGAATTTTGTGGGCTCTTTGCTATGATGGCCGTTTCCACCCCCAAAATGTGGTATTTTTAGTTCAAAGCGGACACAGATTTTCTGGTCAAATTTGGTCTTTTTGGGCCTTCGAGGTGCATTTTACTCACACGACAGTTTTCATGCAAAAAAGTTGTATTTTTCATCCGAAAAGGGCACAATTGATTTTTTCGGTCAAACCTGGTCTTTTGGAGCCTTTTGAGGACGTTTTTCTACGAAGACCGTTTCCACCACAAAATGTGGTATTTTTCATCCAAAACAGACAAAGTTAATTTTTCTAGTCAAACTTCGTCTTTTTGGCCTTTAAGGGGCGTTTTACTCATATGGCAGTTTCTATCCAAAATGGGGTATTTTTAGTCCAAAACGGATACCGTTAATTTTTTTAGTAAAACTTGGTCTTTTTGGGCCTTCAAGGTGCATTTTACCTACATGGCAATTTCCACCCAAATAAGTGGTAGTTTTCGTCCAAAACGGACACAATTAATTTTTACGGTCAAACTTGGTTTTTCTAGGCCTTTTAGGGGCGTTTTACTCACATAGCTATTTCCACCCAAAAAAGTTGTATCTTTCGTCCAAACTGGACACTGTTAATTTTTCTGGTCAAACTTGGTCTATTTGGGCCTTTTGGGGGCGTTTTATTCACATAGCGGTTTCCACCCCAAAAAGTGATATTTTTCGTCCAAAACGAACACTGTTTATTTTTTCGGTCAAACCTAGTTTTTTCAGGCCTTTTGCTCTGAAGACCGTTACCCACCAAAAAAGCTGTATTTTTCGTTCAAAATGGATACCGTTGATTTTCAGGTCAAATTTGGTATATTTGGGCATTTTGTGGTCTTTTTGCTATGATGGCCTTTTTCATCCCAAAATGTGGTATTTTTTTGTGTAAAATGGACACAGTTAATTTTTTTTGTCAAACTTGGTCTTCTTGGGCCTTTGGGGGGCGTTTTTCTCATATTGCAGTTTCTACCTAAAAAGTGATATTTTTCGTCCAAAACGAACACAGTTAACTTTTATGGTCAAACTTGGTCTCTTTGGACCTTTTGGGGGCACTTTACTCACATGAAAATTTTCACCAAAAAAAGTTGTATTTTTCTTCCAAAACGGACACAGTTGATTTTTTTCAGTCAAACTAGGTCTTTTCAGACATTTTGTGGGCCTTTTGCTATGATGGCTGTTACCACACAAAAAAGTGGTATATTTTGTCCGAAACAGACACAGTTGATTTTTCAGGTCAAATTTGGTCTATGTGGGCATTTTGGGGTGTTTTGGCTACGATGGTCGTTTCCACCCCCAAAATGTGGTATTTTTAGTTCAAAATGGACACAGTTAATTTTTCTCGTCAAACTTAGTCTTTTTTTGCCTTTTGGGGCTGTTTTACTAACAAGCCAGTTTACACAAAAAAAAAAGTGGTATTTTTCGTCCAAGAAGGATACAATTGATTTTTTTCGTTCAAACCTGATTTTTTTGGGCCTTTTGTGGACCTTTTGATCTGGAGGCCATTACCACCCAAAAAGGGGGTATTTTTCGTCCGAAACGGACATTGTTGATTTTTCAGGTCAAATTTGGTTTATTTGGGCATTTGGGGGCTTTTTGCTACGATGGTTGTTTCCACCCCAAAATATGGTATTTTTAGTCCAAAACGGACACAACTAATTTTTCTGGTCAAATTTGATCTTTTTGGGCCTTCGAGGGGCGTTTCACTCACACGACAGTTTCCACCCAAAAAAGTGATATTTTTGTCCAAAACGAACAAAGTTAATTTTATGGTCAAACTTGGTCTTTCTAGGCCTTTTGGGGGCGTGTTACTCACACGACTGTTTCCACCCAAAAAAATGGTATTTTTCGTCCAAAATGGCCACAATTAAATTTTATGGTTAAACTTGATCTTTTTGGATCTCTAGGGGGCTTTTTAGTCGCATAACAGTTTTCCCCCCAAAAGTGATATTTTTCGTTCAAAACGAACACGGTTAATTTTTATGGTGAAACTTGGTTTTTTTGGACCTTTTGGGGGCGCTTTACTCACAAACAATTTTCACCAAAAAAAATTGTATTTTTCGTCCGAAACGGATACAGTTGATTTTTTCGGTTAAACCAGATTTTTTCAGGCCTTTTGTGGGCCTTTTGCTATGGAGGTTGTTACCACACAAAGAAGTGAAATTTTTCGTCCGAAACGGACACAGTTGATTTTTCAATTCAAATTTAGTCTATTTGGGTATTTTTGGGTGTTTTTGCTATGATGGTTATTTCCACCCCCAAAATATGGTATTTTTAGTTCAAAACGAACACAACTAATTTTTCTGGTCAAATTTGGTCTTTTTGGCCCTTGAAGGAGCGTTTCATTCACACGACAGTTTCCTCCTAAAAAAGTGATATTTTTGTCCAAAACAGACAAAGTTAATTTTATGGTCAAACTTGGTCTTTCTAGGCCTTTTGAGGTGTTTTACTCACACGGCAATTTCTACCCAATAAAGTTGTATTTTTCGTCCAAACCGGATAAAGTTAATTTTTCTCGTCAAACTTGGTCTTTTTTGGCCTTTTTGAGGTGTTTTACTCACACGAAAATTTCCACCCAAAAAAGTGATATTTTTCGTTCTAAACGGACACAGTTGATTTTTTCAGTCAAACCGGGTTGTTTCAGGCCATTATCTCTGAAGACCGTTACCCCCCCAAAAATTGTATTTTTTGTTCAAAATGGGCACCATTTATTTTCAGGTCAAATTTGGTATATTTGGGCATTTTGTGGTCTTTTTGCTATGATGGCCGTTTTTATCCCAAAACGTGGTATTTTTTGTCCAAAACGGACACAGTTAATTTCTGGGGCGTTTTGCTTTGATGGCCATCTCCACCCGAAAATATGGTATTTTTAGTTCAAAACAGACAAAGTTAAATTTTCTTGTCAAACTCGGTCTTTTTGGGCCTTTGGGGGGCGTTTTACTCACATTGCAATTTCCATCCAAAAATGTGGTATTTTCGTCCAAAACGGACACAATTATTTTTTCTGCTCAAATTTGGTCTTTTAGGCCTTTTTGGGGCGTTTTTACTCACAAGGCAGTTTTCACCCAAAAAAGTTATTTTTTTTGTAAAAAACGGACACAGTTGATTTTTCCGGGCCTTTTGTGGGCCTTTTGCTATGAAGGCCGTTTTCACACAAAAAAATGATATTTTTCATCCGAAATGGACACAGTCAATTTTTCAGTTCAAATTTGGTCTATTTGGGTATTTTGTGGTGTTTTTGCTATGATGGCCGTTTCTACCCCCAAAATGTGGTATTTTTAATCCAAAATAAACACGGCTAAATTTTTTTCTAATCAAATTTGGTCTTTTTGGGCCTTCGAGGGGTGTTTCCCTCACACGGCAATTTCCACCCAAAAAAGTGGTATTTTTATCCAAAACGGACAAAGTTAATTTTACGATAAAACTTGGTCTTTCTAGACCTTTTGAGGGCGTTTTACTCACACGGCTGTTTCCACCCAAAAAAATTATCTTTTTTGTCCAAATCGAACACAGTTGATTTTTTCGGTCAAGCCTGATCTTTTTCGGTGCTTTTGCTCTGAAGGCCATTACCACCTAAAAAAGTAGTATTTTTCGTTCGAAACAGACACTGTTGATATTTCAGGTCAAATTTTGTCTATTTGGGCCTTTTGGGGGCATTTTATTCACAGTGCAGTTTCCACCCAAAAAAATTGTATTTTTCGTCCAAAACGTACACATTCAATTTTTTTTGGTCAAACTTGGTCTTTTTGGGTTTTTTGGGGGCGTTTTACTCACACGACAATTTCCACCCAAAAAAGTGGTATTTTTCGTCCAAATCGGATGCAATTGATTTTTTCGATCAAACCTGATCTTTTTCGGGCGTTTTTCTTCGAAGGGCGTTACCACCCAAAAAAGTAGTATTTTTCGTCCGAAATAGACACTGTTGATATTTCATGTCAAATTTTGTGATGAGAATATATTAACTGCACCAAGAGATCCATTGCATGTCCCAGCTGGCCCAATAACAAGGACAAGGGCAAAAAGATTCAAAGAAGCACTTAATGGGCTTATTCTAGAGATTGGGGCCAAAACTACAATGGTGAAGCGTAAATTAGGCCCATCGGACAATCTAGGCCTAGTCCACCTCATCAAGGCAAGCGAATGGACTTAAAGCGTGATCCTGAACGGGCCAAGAATGAGACCCACGAATTTTATTTTATTATTTTAAAGTCTTTTAATTATTTTTAGGCTGATTGCTAAGTAAATCTTTTCCTTTTCCAACTAGGAATGTAAGGTAAATTAGGAAGCTTCCTTATTCTTATTTAGCAATTAGATTTTAGGGTTTCCTTTTTACTCCATGTAGACCCACGAATTTCTAAGTGTACTAGGATTTCTTTCTTATTATCTTGGCCGCCTATTTAAGGGGCTTTGTAGACCTACGAATTTGACACTTTTGATATTAATTAATATATTTTGGGAGAGTTTTCTCTTGAGTTCTTCAAAGAACTTTTTTGAACTTATCAAATTTTCTTGTGGCGTTCAATCTCTTTGGTTCGTGATTATCTTGTAATCATTGGGTCAAGGATTCTCTTATAACTTTGGTTCACGTTTCATTCATAAACGCTGGGTCAAGGTAATCTATCAACTTTCTGTATTTTCTTGTGTTCTTCGTTTTCAAATCTGAATTTAGATTCGATCATTTGTGAAGAAATCCTAAATTGGTTTCGGGTCTCACTAATCCTTGGTGAGGTTCGCATCATTTTGTCTATTTGGGCATTTTGGGGGTGTTTTACTATCATATGGCCGTTTCCAACCCCAAAATGTGGTTTTTTTGGTCCAAAACGGACATAGTTAATTTTTCTTGTCAAACTTCGTCTTTTTGAGCCTTTGGGGCTAATTTACTCACACTGTAGTTTTCACCCAAAAAAGTTGTATTTCTCGTCCAAGGTGGACACAGTTGATTTTTTCGGTTAAACCTGGTCTTTTTGGGCCTTTTGCGAGTGTTTTTCTTCGAAGGTTGTTACCACCCAAGAAAGTGGTATTTTTCATCCGAAAAGAACATTGTCGGTTTTTTAGGTCAAATTTTGTTTATTTGGGTATTTTGGCGGCTTTTTGCAATGATGGTCGTTTCCACCCCAAATTGTGGTATTTTTGTTTAACACGGACACAATTAATTTTTCTGGTCAAACTTGGTCTTTTTAGGCCTTTGAGGTGCGTTTTACTAACACGGCAGTTTCCACCTAAAAAGGTTGTATTTTTCGTCCAAAACGGACACAGTTGATTTTTTCGATCAAACCTGGTCTTTTCGATCCTTTTGCCCCATTTTGCTCCGAAGGCCGTTACCACACAAAAAAATAGTATTTTTTGTCTGAAACGGACACTGTTGATTTCTCAGGTCAAATTTAGTCTATTTGGGTATTTTGTGGGTTTTTTGCTATGATGGCCGTTTCCACACTAAAATGTGGTAATTTTAGTCCAAAACGGACAAAGTTAATATTTTTGGTCAAATTTGGTCTTTTTGGGCCTTTGAGGTGCGTTTTACTCAAATGGCAGTTTCCATCCAAAAAAGCTATATTTTTCGTCTAAAACGGACACAATTGATTTTTCGGTCAAACCTGGTCTTTTCAGGCCTTTTGCGGACGTTTTGCTCCGAAGGCCGTTTCCACCTCAAAATGTAGTATTTTTCGTCCAAAACGAGCAAAGTTAATTTTTCTGATCAAAATTGGTCTTTTTAGGCCATTGGGGGGACGTTTTACTCACATGGCAATTTCACCCAAAAAAGTGGTATATTTCGTCCAAAATGGGCATTTTATGGTCAAATTTGGTCTTTCTAGGCCATTTGGGGGTGCTTTACTCACACGACAGTTTCGACCCAAAAAATTTGTCTTTTTCGTCCAAAACGGACACAGTTAATTTTTTCAGGTCAAATTTGGTCTTTTTGGGCCTTTTGTGATCGTTTTACTCACACGATAGTTTCCACAAAAAAAAAAAAAAGTGATATTTTTCGTTCAAAACAGACACATTTTATTTTTCGGTCAAACTTGGTCTTTTCGGGTTTTTTCCGGATCTTTTGCTCTGAAGGCAGTTACCACCCAAAAAATCATTATTTTTCGTCCGAAACGGACACTATTGAATTTTCAGGTCAAATTTGGTCTGTTTGGACATTTTGTGGACTTTTTGCCATGATGGTCGTTTCTACACAAAAATGTGGTATTTTTAGTCCAAAATAGACAAAGTGAATTTTTCTAGTCAAACTTGGTCTTTTTGGGCCTTTGGGGCCAATTTACTCACAAGGCTGTTTCCACCCAAAAAATGGTATTTTTTGTCCAAAATGGACATAGTTAATTTATGGTCAAATTTGCCATTTTTGGGCCTTTTGGGGACGTTTTACTCACAAAGCAGTTTTCACCCCCAAAATGTGTTATTTTTAGTCCAAAACGGAACAATTAATTTTTCTGGTCAAACTTGGTCTTTTTGGGCCATCGTGGTACATTTTACTTACACGGTAGTTTTCACAAAAAAAAAGTTGTATTTTTCATCCAAAACGAACACAATTGATTTTTCTTGTCAAACCTTGTCTTTTCAGGCCTTTTGTGGGCGTTTTGCTCCGATGGCCGTTTCCACCTCAAAATATGATATTTTTCGTCCAGAACAGACAAAATTAATTTTTTTTGTCAAACTTGGTCTTTTTGGGCTTTTGGGGGCCGTTTTACTCACAAGACAGTTTCCACCCAAAAATGTGATTTTTTTGTTCAAAACGGATACAATTAATTTTTTTGGTCAAACTTAGTCTTCTTGGGCCTTTGGGGGGGCATTTACTCACAAGATTGTTTCCACCCAAAAAAATGGTATTTTTCGTCCAAAACGGATATAGTTAATTTTTCTGGTCAAATTTGATTTTTTTGGACCTTTTGGGGGCGTTTTACTAGCACGACATTTTTTAGCCAAAAAAATTGTATTTTTCGTTCAAAATGGACACAATTGATTTTTTTTGTCTGACTTGGTCTTTTCAGGCCTTTTGCTATGAAGGTCGTTACACCGAAAAAAGTGATATTTTTTGTCCAAAACAGACACTATTGATTTTTTAGGACAAATTTGGTCTATTTGGGCATTTTGGGGTCTTTTTCCTTTGATGGTCGTTTCCACCCAAAAAACTGGTATTTTTAGCTTTTTGGGGGCGTTTTTACTCATACGGTAATTTCCACCCAAAAAATTGGTATTTTTCATCCAAAACGGACACAATTGGATTTTTCAGTCAAACCCAATTTTTTTGAGCCTTTTATGGGCCTTTTCCGATGGCCGTTACCACCCAAAAAAATGGAATTTTTCGTACAAAACGGACACTGTTTATTTTTTAGGGCAAATTTCGCCTACTTAGGCATTTTGGGCGCATTTTGCTATGATGGCCGTCTCCACCCCAAAATGGGGTATTTTTAGCCCAAAAGGGACAGTTAATTTTTCTGGTCAAACTTGGTCTTTTTAGGCCGGTGGGGGATGTTTTACTCAAATGACAGCTTCCATCCAAAAAAATGGTATTTTTCGTCTAAAATAGACACATTTAATTTTTCTGGTCAAACTTTATCTTTTTGGGCCTTTTGGGGGTATTTTACTCACACGGCAGTTTCCACCCAAAAACTTTGTCTTTTTGGGCCTTTTTGTGGGTCTTTTACTCTGAAGGCCGTTACCACCCAAAAAAGTAAAAAATTTCGTCCGAAATAGACACTATTAATTTTTCTGGTTAAATTTGGCCTATTTGGAAATTGTGGGGGCATTTTGCTATGATGGTCGTTTCCACCCCTAAAATGTTGTATTTTTTGTTCAAAATGGATAAAGTTAATTTTTTTGGTCAAAATTGGTGTTTTTGAACCTTTGGGGGAGGGCGTTTTACTCATACTACAGTTTTCACCCAAAAAGTGGTATTTTTCATCCAAAGCGGATATAGTTGATTTTTTTGGTCAAACGTTTTCTTTCAGGCCTTTTGTGAGCGTTTTGCTCCGAAGGCCGTTACCACCGAAAAAAGTGATATTTTTCGTCCGAAACGGACACTGTTGATTTTTCAGGTTAAATTGGGTCTATTTGGGCATTTTGGGGGCTTTTTGCTATGATGGCCATTTCCACCCCCAAAATGTGGTATTTTTAGTGCAAAACGGACACAGTGATTTTTTCTGGTCAAACTTGGTCTTTTTGGGCCTTCGGGATGCGTTTTATTCACATGGCAGTTTCCACAAAAAAAAGTTGTATTTTTCATCAGAAATTGGCACAATTGATTTTTCTGGTCAAACCGGGTATTCTTAGGCCTTTTGCGGGCGTTTTGCTCCGAAGGCCGTTACTACCTAAAAAAGTGGTATTTTTCGTTCGAAGTTGACACTGCTGATTTTTCAGGTTAAATTTCGTCTATTTGGGCATTTTGGGGGCTTTTTGTTATGATGGCCGTTTTCAGCCCCAAAATGTGGTATTTTTAGTGCAAAACGAACACAATGATTTTTTCTAGTCAAACTTGGTCTTTTTGGGCCTTTGGGATACGTTTTACTTACACGACAGTTTCCACCCAAAAATGTTACATTTTTCGTCCGAAATGGACACAATTAATTTTTTCGGTCAAACCTGATCTTTTCGGGCCCTTTGCGGACGTTTTGCTCGTAATTTCATTTCCACATAAAAAAACTGCTATTTCTCGTCCAAAATGAACATAGTTAATTTTTCTGCTCAAACTTGTTCTTTTTGGGCCTTTGGGGTGCGTTTTACTCACAGGGTAGTTTCTACCCAAAAAGTTGTATTTTTCGTCCAAAACAAACATAGTTAATTTTTACGAAAAAATACATTTTAAACCCTTTAACTATTGACATATTTATAAGTGGTCCATCTCCGTTTAAGCGTTTTATTTTAAACCCTCTATGCATCTACACATTTTTATTTGGTCCTTCTGTCAAAAAATCCGTCCAAATTAATTGAATATTGAGGGCAAAATTGCCATTTTATATTTTATATTTTTTAATTATTTTTCTTTTCTTTTCTTTTCTTTTTTATTTTTCTTTTTCTTTTTCTTTTTGCATCTCCCTCTCCCGCTCAACTCTCTCTCTCTTCCCCCCTCTCTCTCTCTCTCAACACTCCCTCTAAGAGTTACCACTCTTCATCTCTCCCACAACCTCAGAAAATCTCAAAAACATGATAGCCATCTAACCAAAAACATAATTTTATATCCAATTATATTTATTCATACTCTGATATAATCGAAATAAATAATACTCATAAGAAAATGAAGCAGATTAATAATCAAGAAGAAGCTTACAGTACTTCAAAAATGTCTAAAAATGATCAGCGCTTCATTCTTCTTGCTTCCTCGTTTTCAAGCTTTTGTCCGAACAACTTTGTCGCAATAACATTGTCATCAAAGTACGGTGCATACGGGTGTTCTTTAGGGAAAAGACTCCGGTACTTCTCGAAGCTCTTTTCAACTTCATCTCTCTTCCTTAACAGAGTATAGATCATGCCTTGACACAGATATGGCCGGAAATCTTTGGGTTCTTCCTTCACCAATTGCTGGTAAATCTTTAACGCTTCTTTAAAATTCCCATTAATGACCTGAATTTGAGCAATTAAGAGCTTGAATCCTCCCAGATCGTTGTTTTTGTTCTCCTATGTTGCCAAAATATTCATCTCCTCCATTCGTTGCTTGATTTGGTTCAATTTGGTGTCGTCTTGCGTCACCGCGATGATTAATCCGTGATAGATCGTTAGAGTAGATATGCATTTGGGATTTCAAGAGCGCCCATTCTTTGTCGTGGGGTTGGAGCTTTACGAGATTTTCGATGATTTTAATGGTATCCTGGGACTTTTTTATTTATGATTTTGACTTCCATTAGGGTTCGAAGGGTTTCATTGTCGTCTTGGTTGGATTTCAGCTGATTTTATAACTTCCTTTCTCTCTCTTCCCCCGAATCGGCTTCGGCGAAGGCAGTTTTGACGGTCGACGGAAGTGAATTGGGTTGGTGATGGCCAGTTTGAGTTAAAATTGGGCCAGGAAGAGAGCGGCGACTGTGATGGCCACAATGGAGGCGGTTCTATCGATGGAGAAAGGAATCGCGTTTAGGGTTTTGAGCGGTTCCGATTCAGGACCTCTGGAAGACGGTAATTGAAGGGATGAAAACGAAGGTTTAGCAGAGTGATGAGAATCAACGAGCACCATCAACTACATGTTCCACTTGGGCCTATTACTAGGATAAGATCCAAGAAAATCAAAGCAGTACTTAATTGGCTAATTCTGGAGACTTGACCAATATCTACAATAGTTAATCCCAAATTAGGCCCATCGGACAATCAAGACATAATCTATCTCATCAAGGCAAGCAAATGGGCTTAGATATGAACTCAAATGTGCCAAGTCATGTGGACCACGAAATTCTCAGTATATTTATTTTATTTATTAGTGCGTTATTTTTAATTTAGGTTATTTTATTTGATAATTTGTAAGGCAAGATTGCTAATTTAACCTTTTCCTTTTCAGATTAGGAATTAGTCCTTTCCTTTTTAGATTTGGAGTAGAGTTTTCTTATTTCTCTTGGATTCCTTAGTCCTCTAGGGTTTCCTTTTATTTTAAGTGTGGCCGCACTGTTTATGTACTGTTCACTGACACTGTTCACGTGTACTATTCATTTGCCTAGGGTTTTATTTTATTATTGGCCACCTATTTAAGAGACTTGTATCCCATGGGATAAAAATACATTATTTTTTATTAATAAAATTGTGAGAGTTTTCTCTTTAGTTTTTCAGAGAATTTTTCCTAAACTTATCAAGAGTTTCTTGTGGCGTTCAAACTTATATCTTTATTTCGTGATTTATTATAATCATTGGATCAAGATCATTATACCATTGGTTTGCGTTTCATTCATAAATGTTGGGTCAAGGTAATCTATCTTTCAACTTTTTGTATTTTCTTGTGTTCTTTGTTTTCAAATCTGAATTTAGATTCGATCTTCTGCGAAGAAACCCTAAATTGGTTTCGGGTCTCACTAATCCTTGGTGAGGTTAACATTATTTGATAATTAGAGTAAGGTCTAAATTAGGTTTCATCTATCATTTTTATATATTTTTCTCTTTCCTTCATTGTAATCAGTTCATTCATATGTTAAAATTTTCTTGGCCGAACTATATAATCAAATTTGGTCAATTTTCATTTTTTTCTTAGTGTGCATCTTCAAATCTCAATTTAAAGTTGCTGTATTCGGAAAAAAAAAAAAATAGAAACAGAAAAAAAAACAAAATTCAGTAGCCCCCCCCCCCAAAAAAAAAATTGAGAATTATTTCTTCTTGTTCTATGCCATAAACTTTTCTTTGTGCTCTTCTTGTTCGCTTTGTTTTCGTTCCTAAAATCTAATTCTTAGTAAATCAATTCGTTTAGTTTGGATTGCTATAAGGAAAATTTTGATTGAGATTGATTAAGTTCAATAAAGAACTAAAAGAGTGAACTAAAGAGGGAAAAAAAGGCAAGAGAGTGTGAGCTCGTAAGAGGGTAGAAGCCGAATTTGAGTGAAACACGATCCTGAGTGCCATCAATCTTGAGGGAAACACGTGAGGGTTTGTTTGTTAGGTTTGCTAACTTTGTTTTGCAGGTTATTAAACATGTCCCAAGAAAAAACCAAGGCTTGTCCAATGAGCCCCAGAAACGTTAGATTTCAAACTTTTCTTCAAATCCTTGGAGAAAAGGTTTGGACGATTGAACTCACGATTTGATGAAGTGCATGAGCAACTAGACAAAGTTGAGTCTAGTTTACAAAGGGGGCAACCACCTAAAGCTCCTAATGTACAACGACGAGAGAGGAATCTGCCTCGGTATAGATATGAAGTTGATGATTGGGATCACGTAGAGGAAGAAGATCACACATCTAATGCGAGCTTGGTAGATTCGGGCATGGATATGGGAATAGAGGAGATAGGTATGGGGAGCGGATCGATAATAACTTGGGAAGCATCAAGATGAAGATTCCATTATTCCAAGGGAAGAATGATCCTAAAGCATACTTGGAGTGGGAGAAGAAGGTGGAATTGAACTTTGAGTGCCACAACTACTCTGAGCATAAAAATGTAAAACTCGTTGTAATTGCATTTGTTGATTATGCTATAATATGGTGGGATCAACTTGTGATGAACAAAAGGCGAAACCATGAGAGGCCTATTGAGACGTGGACTGAAATGAAGGCCATAATGAAGAGGAGGTTTGTCCCTAGTAACTACTATAGGGATTTATACCAGAAGTTACAAAGTCTTACTCAAGGATATCGGAGCGTAGATGATTACTACAAGGAGATGGAGAGCGCTATGATTCGGGCTAATGTCGAGGAAGATAGAGAAACTACTATGGTAAGGTTCTCGAATAGGCTGAATTGGGAGATTGCCAACATGGTGGAGTTGCAACATTATGTGGAGTTGGAAGACATAGTGTAATACAAACCTCACCAAGTATTAGTGAGACCCGAAACCAACTTAGGGTTTCTTTGCAAAGATCGAAACTAAATCAGATTTTGAGCAAACTTAAAATATAGAAATTGAAAGATAAATTACCTTCACCCAACGTTTATAAACGAAACACGAACCAATGGTATAATGATCTTGACCCAATGATTATAATGAATCACGAACCAAAGATATAAGTTTGAACGCCACAAGAAACTCTTGATACGTTTAGGAAAAGTTCTCTGAAGAATTAAAGAGAAAATTCTCACAATTTTATTAATAAAAAATAATGTGAAATTCGTAGGTCTACAAAGCCCCTTAAATAGGTGGCCAAGAGAATAAGAAAGAAACCCTAATACCCTTTGAAATTCGTGGGTCTATATAGAGATAAAAGAAAACCGTAAAATCTAATTGCTAAATAAAGAATAAGGAAGCTTCTTAATTTGCCTTACAGTTCTAGTTAGAAAAGAAAATGATTTACTTGGCAATCAAGCCTTACAAATCAGCCTAAAAATAATTAAAAGACTTAAAATAATAAAATAAAATTCGTGGGTCTCATTCTTGGCCCTTTAGGATCACGCTTTAAGCCCATTCACTTGCTTGATGAGGTGGACTAGGCCAAGACTGTCCGATGGGCCTAATTTAGGCTTCACCATTGTAGTTTCGGCCCCAATCTCTCTAATAAGCCCATTAAGTGCTTCTTTGAATCTTTTTGCCCTTGTCCTTGTTATTGGGCCAACTGGAACATGCAACGAATCTCTTGGTGCAACTGATATATTCTCATTATTCCCCCCCTCTTGAAAATGATTTATCCTCAAATCTTCACCTACACCAAACGGAGACAAGTCAGTCACATTAAAAGTAGCACTTATATTAAACTCACCTGGAAGGTCTAATTTGTAGGCGTTATCATTGATTCGTTCTATCACTTGAAATGGGCCATCTCCTCTTGGAAGTAGCTTAGAACACCTTTGTTGGGGAAACTGCTCCTTCCTCATATGCAACCAAACTCAATCTCCAGGTTCAAATACAACCTTCTTGCGCCCCTTATTAGCTTGGTTGGCATATTTCTCAGTTCTCCTCTCAATATTTTGTCGGGCCTTCTCATGGATCTGCTTAACAAAATCAGTCTTCTTCTTCCCATCTAAGTTGACACGCTCATGCATAGGTAAAGAAGTTAAATCCAAAGAAGTTAATGGATTAAAACCATACACAATTTCAAATGGTGAAAACTTAGTTGCAGAATGTACACTCCTATTATATGCAAACTCTATATGCGACAAACAATCTTCCCATGTTTTCAAATTCTTTTGTATTATAGCATGCAATAAAGTAGATAAAGTCCTATTAACTACTTCGGTTTGACCATCAGTTTGTGGGTGACAAGTAGTAGAAAATAAAAGTTTAGTTCCAAGCTTACCCCCACAAAGTCTTCCAAAAATAGCTTAAGAACTTAGCATCTCTATCCGAAACAATAGTCTTAGGCATGCCATGCAACCTAACTATTTCCTTGCAGAACAAATCATCATCAACACGTGATGCATCATCGGTTTTATGACATGGAATAAAATGAGCCATCTTAGAAAACCTATCTACAACCACATATATAGAATCTCGACCTCTTTTTGACCTAGGCAAACCTAACACAAAATCCATAGAAATATCAGTCCAAGGTTCACTAGGTATAGGCAAAGGAGTATACAAACCATGAGGTTTAACCTTAGACTTAGCTTGCCTACAAACAATACACTTCTCACAAATTCTCTCCACTTCACGTTTCATATGAGGCCAAAAGAAGTGTTCATACAAAACATCTGAAGTCTTAGATATGCCAAAATGCCCCATTAAACCACCCCTATGAGCTTCTTTAACAAGCAAATCACGCAATAAACATTTAGGCACACAATTTATTTTCCTTGAACAAAAATCCATTATGCATAAAGAACTTACCAAATGCCATTTTCTCACATGCATTGAATACATTACAAAAATCAGAATCATCAACATACAAATCCTTAATTTACTCAAAACCAAACAATTTAGCATCTAAGGCAGAAAGTAAGACGTACCTTCGAGATAATGCATCCGCCACAACATTTTCCTTACCGTGCTTGTACTTGATCACATAAGGAAACATTTCGATAAACTCCTCCCACTTGGCATGTTGCTTGTTCAGCTTTTGTTGACCCTTCAAATGCTTCAAAGATTCATGATCTGTGTGAATCACAAATTCTTTCGGCCAAAGATAGTGTTGCCAAGTCTCCAATGCCCTAATCAACGCATACATCTCTTTGTCATATGTAAGGTAATTCAAGGTTGTGCCACTTAGTTTTTTACTAAAGTAGGCAAGCAGACGCCCTTCCTGCATTAGAACAGCTCCAATACCTATTCCTGAAGCATTGCATTCAATCTCAAAAGTTTTTGTGAAGTTAGGTAAAGCAAGCAAAGGTGCATTAGTCAATTTTTCCTTAATCAAATTAAATACCTTTTCTTGCTCATCACCCCACTTAAAACCTACATTCTTTTTGACAACTTCAGTTAAAGGTGCGGCGAGACTACTAAAATCTTTCACAAACCTCCGATAGAAGCTAGCCAGCCCATGGAAACTTCTCACCTGTCCCACACTTGTAAGTTTTGGCCACTCCTTGATTGCCTTAACCTTTTGTTCATCCACCTCAATTCCCTTAGCACTAACAACAAAACTAAGAAATACAAGCTTATCCGTGCAAAATGTACACTTTTTGAGGTTAGCAAACAACTTTTCTTTTCTCAAAACATCTAAAACAAGTTTTAAATGTTCAACATGCTCATCTAAGTTTTTGCTATAAATCAAAATGTAATCAAAGTATACAACCACACATTTCCCAATAAAAATACGCAAAACATGGTTCATTAATCTCATGAACGTACTAGGTGCATTGGTTAACCCAAAAGGCATAACCAACCACTCATATAAACTATATTTTGTTTTGAATGCGGTTTTCCACTCATCACCTTCCCTCATCCTAATCTGATGATATCCACTTTTAAGATCAATTTTAGTAAACATACAAGAACCATGCAATTCATCAAGCATATCATCTAATCTAGGAATGGGATGTCGATACTTTATCGTGATATTGTTGATGGCGCGACAATCCATACACATTTTCCACATACCATCTTTCTTAGGAACAAGCAATACGGGAACCGCACAAGAACTCATGCTTTCACGTACATACCCTTTCTCCATAAGCTCACTAACCTGCCTTTGAAGCTCCTTTGTTTCCTTGGGATTGCTTCTATATGCGGGTCTGTTTGGAATGGATGCTCCAGGTACGAAATCAATTTGATGCTCAATTCCCCTTATTGGTGGCAAACCATTTGGCACCTCTTCGGGAAACACATCATCAAAATCCTGTAAAAGAGAAACAACAACACTAGGAAGATAAGAGTTAAGATCGTTAGTGGAAAAACAAACCTCTTTGTACAAAAGTACAATCAAAGGTTGGTTTGAAAACAAAGCTTTTTTTATCTCACTCTCTCTCGCATAAAAACTCACTTGTTTCTTCTTTTATTTTCCCTCGCATTTTGAATTTTTTTCTCTCTCTCTTTTTTTTTTCTCTCAATCTCTTTTTTCTTGTCACTCTCTCTCTTTTTAACCTCACTTGATTATCATACACTTGCCTTGGTGATGATGGTACAAAAGTAATTGGCTTTTTATTAAGTACAAAGGAGTATCTATTGGTATAACCATCATGAGTTACTTGCCGATCAAATTGCCATGGTCTTCCCAAAAGAATATGTCCCGCATGCATTGGCACCACATCACACAAGTCCTCATCTTTATACTTCCTAATTGAGAACGATACGAGCTCCTGTTTAGTCACTTTAATTTCTCCACAATCATTCAACCATTGTAACTGGTAGGGGGCATTTTTGCGCACGCCTACTTACGCTCGCAAGTATACGAGGTCTAAAGTTTTAATATAGTGGATCTTTGAAGATCGGATATCATTCCCACAGAGAAAAGTGTGAATAATTGAATTGAATACCGCAATTGACGTAGTCTCGTGTTATCTTGACAACGGAAGACGTGAATTAAAATTAAACTAAGCTAAATTACAATTAGTGGGTTAATCCTAACTAAGTTGATTAATTAAGGATTGATTTTGTTCACTTAATACACATTTGATTTCGTTCGGTTAACAATAACAGAGTTTAGGTATCCGACAATCTCGATTCGTAAACTCCTCCGCCACCTTTTCCGAGTGTAAGACGAGGGAATATGCGACTTTCGTGTCAACGAAGAGGTCCCCCTCAATGTCTTAACGACTCTAGGTCGCGTGAGTCTTGACCCAACGTCATCAATTGCATACTAACTAACGCTCTCCCGGGTCGTTAGGTCGTAACGATGTGTTTACCCTAGTCCGAATCCAGGGTTACCTCTCCCGAGTGTCAAACCCTAGATTCTCAAATCCAACCCTAATATCGTTATAAGCATAATAAGATCATCATCAAATGATAAACACAATTGGACTTAAAATAACAACCGTTAAAGAAACGTATATTAAACCAAACGAGTATTTACACAACTACACATTTTCCTAACTAATCTCTAAATTACACTAACATGTTCTTAGCTAATACAACATTTAATCAAGAGGAGATCATCATTACCAACTATAAATATTATATACAAAGATGGAAACAAGGGAAGAAAAGCCAAATCTCAAAGTGGAGTAGTCCACTTTCGCCAAAGAACGATCCTCCCGAGCTTCCTCTTCTCGCTTGATGAACTTCCTCTTCTAGCTCTTCAAGGATTGGCCAAGAACACTCTTTACAACTAATCTAATCTACTTCCTAAATTAATCTAATCTAACTAAGGTGGAAGAGAGTTCCTAAGAACAACCGGAGCCTCCTCTCATGTCTAAGGGGTCCTCCTCTTTTAGGTTTGGTGGAGAAATGGGTTTTATAGGCAAGGTTTGGAAATATCTTCAAAATATTTGAAAATAGATATTTCTGTGCAGAGTGTCACCACCTAAGCGGTGGACTTAAGTCGGTTAAATCTGTCAGTAACTTCGCCTAAGCGGTGGTTTTTTTTGCTTAGGCGGTGGCTGCTGGCAAGATATTCTGTTGTTTTCTCGCCCAAGCGGTGATTTTCTCGCCTAGGTGATAGTTCATCCCTTCAGCACTCCAACATTCTGCCTCTTTTCTGCCTAAGCAGTGGAACTTCCGCTTAGGCGGTGGTCTTCATTCACCAAAACCCTGTTTTGCACATTTTGTTCACCGTTTCTCCACCGTTTTCACTTGTTTCTCGCCCTTTGACGTCCTTTCACCTGTTCTACACTAAAACACACTAAAACACAATTAAATATAACTAAAAGGCTTGAGAACTAACAAATCCGGTTTAGAAATAGATAGGTTTTTCACACCTATCAGTAACTTATATGGCCTAGGATGTTTTAAAGTTGGTAAATTCAACTTCTCCACCAAACTAGTGCTAGCCCATTAGTACAACTCCCCCCATCAATAATCATGCTATATACCTTATCATTGACATGGCATCTAGTATGAAAGATGTTATTTCGTTGTATCGTCTCATCTTCTTTGACTTGCACTGAGAGCTCTTCTTGCAACCAAGAGCTCTCCATCAACCGGGTATTCAAAATCATGTGTATTCTCCAAATGTGGCATCGAATCATCATCCGTCTCATCTTCGGTCTCAATACCTCCATCATCCCTCATAATCATCACTCTCTTATTCGGACATTGAGATGTAATATGACATGTTCCCAAACACTTAAAGCATTTAATTTCTCTATTCCTATAAGGTTGGGAATCGGTTTTACCTTGGTTCAGTGTACCTCCAGTTTTGTGAATTTTGGGAGGTTCGGCCTTGGGCTGAAAATTAGGTTTCTATTCCCTTTTGCTCCAATTCGGTTTCCAATAAGAAGAAGAACCCGATTGCTGCCCAACTCGTGTGGAACCCTTTTCGCTTTAATTGTTGCTCCACTTTGATGGCTATGTACACCATGTCACTCAACTCAACATAATGTTGCAACTCCATCACATTTGCAATGTCACAATTTAGCCCGATTAGAAACCTAGCCATAGTTGCTTCTCGGTCCTCTTCCACATTGGCTCGGATCATGGCTACTTTCATCTCTTTATAGTAGTTTTCCACACACTTAGAACCTTGTGTAAGACTTTGCAATTTCTGATATAAGTCCCTATAGTAGTGACTAGGGATAAACATTTTCCTCATTATGGCCTTCATTTCAGCCCACGTCTCAATAGGCCTCTCATGGTTTCGCCTTCTGTTCATCACAAGTTGATCCCACCATATTATAGCATAATCAACAAATGCAATTACAATGAGTTTTACCTTTTTATGCTCAGAGTAGTTGCAACACTCAAAGTTCAATTCCATCTTATTCTCCCACTCCAAGTACGCTTCAGGGTCGTTCTTTCCTTGAAACGATGGAATCTTCATCTTGATACTTCCAAAGTTATTATCGATTTTCTCCCCATATCTATCTTATCTATTGCCATATCTACGGCCAAATCTGCCCAAGCTCGCATTAGAGATACGATCCTCTTAATCTAGGTCATCCCCATCATAATCTTCATATTCATACCGAGGCAGATTCCTTTCTCGTCATTGTACATTAGGAGCTTTAAGTGGTTGTCGTGAACTAGACTCAGCTTTATCTAGTCATTCATGCACTTCATCAAATCTTGAGTTCAATTGTTCAAACTTTCGCTCTAAGGCTTTGTAGAAAACTTTGACATCCACGACGTCCATCCTTTCCGGTTCTTCATTAGATAAGCCTTTATTTGTTTCTTGAGACATATTTAATAATCTGCAAAACTAAGTTAGCAAACCTCACAAACACTCCCTCACAAGTTTCCCTCAAGATTTATGGCACTAGCGCTCGTGTTTCACTCAAATTCAGATTTTACCCTCTTATGAGCTCACACTCTCTTGCCTTTTTCCACTCTTTAGTTCACTCTTTTAGTTCTTTATCGAACTTAACCAAACTCAATCAGAAATTTCTCATGATAATTCAAACTCAACAAATCAATTTAACTAAGAATGAGATTTAGGACAAAAGTAAAGTGAACAAGAAGAGCACAAAGGATAAATTTGCGGAATAGAACAAGAAGAAATAAATTTCGAATTTTGGAGCTGCGGGATTTTTTTTTTTTGATTCTGTTTCTTTTTTTTTCTTTCTTTCTTTCTTTTTTTTTTTTTTTTTTTTTTTTTTTTTTTTTTTTTGCAGCAACTTAAATCAAGAATGAAGATACTCAGTACCAAAGAAAAAAAAAACGAAAAATTTAACCAAATATAAATATTTCGGCCAAGAAAGTTCAAGTAAGAAGAATAAAGAGGATAGGTGAAACCTGATTTAGACCTTGCTTAGATTACCAAATGATGCGAACCTCACCAAGGATTAGTGAGACCCAAAACCAACTTAGGGTTTCTTCGCGAAGATCGAAACTAAATCAGATTTTGAGCAAACTAAAAATACAGAAATTGAAAAATAAATTACCTTGACCCAACCTTTATGAACGAAACGCGAACCAATGGTATAATGATCTTGACCCAATGATTATAATGAATCACGAACCAAATATATAAGTTTGAACGCCACAAGAAACTCTTGATAAGTTCAGGAAAAGTACTCTGAAGAACTAAAGAGAAAACTCTCACAATTTTATTAATAAAAAATAATATGAAATTCGTAGGTCTACAAAGCCCCTTAAATAGGCGGCCAAGAGGATAAGAAAGAAACCCCAATACACTTTGAAATTCGTGGGTCCACATGGAGGAAAAAGGAAACCCTAAAATCTAATTGCTAAATAAAGAATAAGGAAGCTTCCTAATATGCCTTACATTCCTAGTTGGAAAAGGAAATAATTTACTTGGCAATCAAGCCTTACAAATCAGCCTAAAAATAATTAAAAAACTTAAAATAATAAAATAAATAAAATAAAATTCATGGGTCTCATTCTTGGCCCGTTCAGGATCACGCTTTAAGCCCATTCACTTGCTTTGATGAGGTGGACTAGGCCAAGACTGTCCGATGGGCCTAATTTAGGCTTCACCATTGTAGTTTCGACCTCAATCTCTCGAATAAGCCCATTAAGTGCTTCTTTAAATCTTTTTGCCCTTGCCCTTGTTATTGGGCCAACTGGAACATGCAACGGATGTCTTGGTGCAGCTGATATATTCTCATTATGGTGCACATGAAAATAATGGTGGAACAACAACTTAAAAGGAAGGGAACTTGGTCATTACAAAACTCGGGCTCCTCCACTTCATGGAGGCCTAATAGGAGGGAAAATGAAGGGGCTGCTTTTGTTCCCCAAACCGAACCGCCGAACATGAGAGATTATGTGCCACAATACCAACAAAGGTAAAACTGAAAGCCAAACTATTAATCGTGATATTGAATGTTTTCGCTGTTTGGGAGTAGGTCACATAACTTCACAATGCCTAAATAAAAAGACCATGATAGTACATGTTGATGGATAAGTGGAAATCGAAGGTGAGAGTGATGATGACCAGCTGCCACAACTTGAGGATGCTTGTGACGATGAAGTGGAGTACCTGGTAGAGGGAGAGATACTTGTGACTTGGCATGCTCTAAGTGCTCAAGTTGCGGAAGATGACATGGAACAACAAAAAGAGAATGAGAATCAAATGAAATTGAAAAGAGAAAATGAGTTGAAAAAAACTTGTGAGATGAGTTCAAAAAAAGATGAGAAAGAGGAGTGTGAAAAGAGAAAAGAGAGTGAAAAAGAGAAAGAGAGTACAAAAAATTAGGGAAAAATAGAAAAAAAAGTGAGTTTTTATGCTAAGGCGAGTGATGTCAAGCGGTTTTTTTTTATACAAATCAACCTATATTTGTACTCTTGTACAAAGAGGCTTGTTTTACTACTAACGAAATTGACAAATATTTGCCTAGTGTTGTTGTTTATTTGTTGCAGGAATATAAGGACATATTTCATAATGATGTGCATAGCAGATGTCTTCTTAATAGAGGGATCGGGCATCAAATCGATTTTGTGGCCATCATAATGATTCCTAACCAACCAGCTTATGGGCATAGTTTGGAGGAGACAAAGGAACTTCAAAAGCAAGTTAAGGAGTTGATGGCCAAAGGACACATACGAGAAAGCATGAGTCCGTGTGCGGTACGAGTGCTACTTGTGCCTAGGAAGGATGAGACTTGGGTAATGTTTGATGATTGCCGAACTATTAACAACACTAGGGTGAAGATTCGAGGATCAATCCTTTTGAAGAGAGGGGGAATGATGAGAACCACGAGCACCATCAGATGATCAGCTACATGTTCCAGTTAGGCCTATTACTAGGGCAAGATCCAAGAAAATCAAAGTAGTACTTAATAGGCTAATTCAGGAGACTTGGCCCATATCTACAATAGTTAAGCCCAAATTAGGCCCATCGGATAATCAAGACCTAATCCATCTTATCAAGGCAAATGGGCTTAGACATGAACTCAAATGGGCCAAGTCATGTAGACCACGAAATTCTCAGCATATTTATTTTATTTATTAGTGTTTTATTTTTAATTTAGGTTATTTTATTTGATAATTTGTAAGGCAAGATTGCCAATTTAGCCTTTTCCTTTTTAGATTAGGAATTAGTCATTTCCTTTTTAGATTAGGAGTAGGGTTTCCTTTTATTTCAAGTGTGGCTGTCACTATTCATGTACTGTTCACCGACACTATTCACGTGCACTATTCATTAGCCTAGGTTTTTTTTTTTTTGGCCACCTATATAAGAGACTTGTATCCCATGGGAAAAAAATACATTATTTTTTATTAATAAAATTGTGAGAGTTTTCTCTTTAGTTTTTCAAAGAACTTTTTCTGAACTTATCAAGAGTTTCTTGTGGTGTTCAAACTTATATCTTTGGTTCGTGATTTATTATAATCATTGGGTCAAGATCATTATACCATTGATTCGCGTTTCGTTCATAAACGTTAGGTCAAAATAATCTATCTTTCAACTTTCTGTATTTTCTTGTGTTCTTTGTTTTCAAATCTGAATTTAGATTCGATCATTTACGAAGAAACCCTAAATTGGTTTCGAGTCTCACTAATCCTTGGTGAGGTTCACATAAAAGAGCGATGCTGAAGCTTCAAATGAGAGAGAGAGAAGTTAAAGAAGAAAAAAGAAAAAGAAAAAGAAAAAATAATTAAAAAAAATGATCAAAAATGAAAAATATAAAATGACAATTTTACCCTCATTATTTGGTTAGTTTGGATGGATTTTTAACAGAATGACCAAAAAAAATGTGCTGATACAAAGAGGGTTTAAAATGAAATGATCAAACGGAGAGAGACCACTTAGAAATATGTCAATAGTTAGAAGATTTAAAACATACTCTTCCCTAATTTTTATGGTTTAACTTTGTCTTTTTGGGCCTTTTGGGAGCGTTATACTCACAAGGCAATTTCCACCCAAAAAAGTTGTATTTTTCGTCCAAAACGTACACATTTAATTTCTCTGGTCAAACTTGGTCTTTTTGGGTCTTTTGGGGGCGTTTTATTCACACGACAGTTTCCACCCAAAAAAGTTGTATTTTTCGTCCAAATCGAACACAGTTGATTTTTTCAGTCAAACCTGGTCTTTTTCGGGCCTTTTGCTCCGAAGGGTGTTACCACCCAAAAAAGTAGTATTTTTTGTCCGAAACAGACACTGTTGATATTTCAGGTCAAAATTTGTCTATTTGGGCATTTTGGGGGCGTTTTACTATGATGGCCATTTCCAACCCAAAAATGTGATATTTTTGGTCCAAAACGGACATAGTTAATTTTTCTTGTCAAACTTGATCTTTTTGAGCCTTTGGGGGTAATTTACTCACACTGCAGTTTCCACCCAAAAAAGTTGTATTGCTCGTTTAAGGCGGACACAGTTGATTTTTTTGGTCAAACTTGGTCTTTTTGGGCCTTTAGAGGGCGTTTTTCTTCGAAGGTCGTTACCACCCAAGAAAGTGGTATTTTTCATCCGAAAAAAACATTGTCGGTTTTTCAGGTCAATTTTTTTTATTTGGGTATTTTGGTGGCTTTTTGCTATGATGGTCGTTTCCATCCCAAAATGTGGTATTTTTGCCTAACACGGACACAGTTAATTTTTCTGGTCAAACTTGGTCTTTTTTGTCCTTTGAGGTGTGTTTTACTAACACGACAGTTTTCACCTAAAAAAGTTGTATTTTTCGTCCAAAATGGACACAGTTGATATTTTTCGGTCAAACCTGATCTTTTTGAGCCTTTTGCCCCCTTTTTCTCCGAAGGCCATTACCACCCAAAAAAGCAGTATTTTTCGTCCGAAACAGACACTGTTGATTTTTCAGGTCAAATTTGGTCTATTTGGGCATTTCGTGGGTTTGCTATGATGGTCGTTTCCACACCAAAATGTGGTATTTTTAGTCCAAAATAGACGAAGTTAATTTTTCTGGTCAACTTGGTCGTTTTGGGCCTTCAAGGTGTGTTTGACTCAAATGGTAGTTTTCACCCCCAAAAAGTTGTATTTTTCATCCAAAACGGACACAATTGATTTTTCGGTCAAACCTGGTCTTTTCAGGCCTTTTGCGGGCATTTTGCTCCTAATATCGTTTCCACCTCAAAATGTGGTATTCTTCGTCCAAAATGAACAAAGTGAATTTGTTTAGTCAAATTTGGTCTTTTTGGGCCTTTGGGGGGGCATTTTTCTCACTTGGCAGTTTCATCCAAAAAAATGGTATTTTTCGCCCAAAACGGACATAATTAATTTTTATGGTCAAACTTGGTCTTTCTGGGCCTTTTGGGGGCATTACAATCACACGGCAGTTTTGACCCAAAAAAGTTCATCCAAAATGGATGGTGGCCGCTAATTAAACGCTGCCACATTCACCGCAAGCGTACGGATCAAGTTTTTGTATAATGGACCTTTTGGTCGAGTATCGTAGCCACAGGGATTGGTTGAGATTACTATCGAGTATCGCGATTGTCATAATCCGACTTTATCTAGGCAACAAAAATGGAATATAAAATTAATACTAATATTAAAATACTAATTTAACTATACTAATTACTAGTACGAGATAGTTATGGGATGGATTATCTAGGGATTAATTTTATTTACTTAAACGCGTTTGATATCATTTAGTTCACAATAATGGTGTTCGACCTATTTGACAATCTCGATATCTAAAACTCCTCTACCACCTCTCCCGAGTGTAAGACGGGGGATGTAACGCAACTTCGTGTCAACGAAGAAGTCCCCCTCAATGTCTTAACAACCCTAGGTTGCGTGAGTCTTGGCTCAACCTCATTGATCACACACAAAATCTCAGTTCGTAAATTCCCTCGCCACATCTCCTAAGTATAAGACGAGGGATATAATGTGACTTCGTGTCAACAAAGAAGTCCCCCTTAACGTCTTAACGACTCTAGGTCACGTGAGTCTTGCCCCAACGCCATTAATTTCATGCGTTGTGTTTACCCTATCGACAATCTCCATTCTAAAACTCCCTCGCCACCTCTCCCGAGTGTAAGACGAGGGAATACGTGACTTTGAATCAATGAAGAAGTCCCCCTCAACGTCTAACGACCCTAGGTTGCGTGAGTCTTGCCCAAACGTCATAGATTGTCCACAATCCTAACCCCAACCGGGTTAATGGATCGTGGTGTTTGTTTATTCTAATCCAAATCCGGGATTTGTCAAACCCTGTATTCTCGATATATAAATCTAAACACAATAAACAAACAATATGATAAACACACTCAAACATTGAAGAACAATCATCAAAGAAATGCAACTAAACCAAAATCACGTTTTTATAAACGATATTAATCCCATACATAATCCACGTTTAACCTATGGCCATAGCCTGTTTATACAATTGAAACTAGGAAAAACATGCTTAGAAGATAAGAAATAAAAGGTAAAACGGATGAACTTAGCCGATATCCGAAGATTAGCCGCTAAAACCGTCCACCGAACGATTCTTCTTCTCCGCGTGATGATCTTCTCCTTCTGATATGTTTGAGCACTCCCCATACTCTCTCTATATCCTAACCTAAGCCTTAAGGGCTATAATGGCCGGAAGGGATCAAAGGAGGAAGGACGAAAGGGGTATAAATAGACAAAATATCTAAATAAATATCTACACTGCACAGCGGCTGACTGCCGCGGCGGTGGGATTCATCACCGTGGTCGTGAAGTATGTCGGTTAAGATTTCGCTGAGGCGATGGAGACAGCGGTGACTTGGGAGAATTTTCTGCTGGATTTTCGCCTAGGCGATGGAATTTCTGCCTAGGCCGAGGGCAGTCAGCAGCAATTTGTTCTTCTCAGCATCTTCACCGCCGCAGCGATGGTCTGGACGCCGCGACGATGAGCTTGTTTGCAGAATCTTGTCGTCTTGCTCATTTTTTCACCGTTCTCAATACGAATTGATCGTTTATACTCCGATTTCATACCTTTTCACCCCCATGCACCTGTTTTTATACAAAAAGAATAAAAATGTATTAAAATATATAAAAATAACTATAAACATACTCGAAAACTAACAAATTCAGGTTGGAAATAGCTAGGTAATTTACACCTATCAACGAACACAGTTAATTTTTTCTTGTCAAATTTGGTCTTTCTGGGCCCTTTGCGGGCATTTTACTCACACGGCAGTTTTCACTTGAAAAAGTGGTATTTTTTGTCCAAAACGAACACAGTTGATTTTTTTGGTCAACCCTGGTCTTTTGGGGTCTTTTGCTCCGAAGGCCATTACCACAGAAAAAAAAAATTGTATTTTTCATTTGAAACAGGCACAATTGATTTTTCAGGTCAAATAAGGTCTATTGGGCATTTTGTAGGTTTTTTGCTATGATGACCGTTTGCACCTGAAAATGTGGTATTTTTTAGTCCAAAACGGACACAGTTAGTTTTTCTAGTCAAACTTTATCTTGAGGTGCGTTTTACTCACATGGCAGTTTCCACCCAAAAACGTTGTATTTTTCGTCCAAAACGAACACAATTGATGTTTTCTGTCAAACCTTGTCTTTTGAGGCCTTTTGCAAGCGTTTTACTCCGAAGGCCGTTTCTACCTGAAAAAGTGGTATTTTTCGTCCAAAAGGGACACAATTAATATTTATGGTCAAACTTGGTTTTTCTAGGCCTTTTTGGGGCGTTTTACTCACAGATAATTGTCCAAAAAAGTTGTATTTTTTGTCCAAAACGGACACAAATAATTTTTTCTGGTCTTTTGGGGCCGTTTTACTCACACGGCAGTTTCCACAAAAAAAAGTTGATATTTTTCATCCAAAAGGGGGCACCGTTGATCTTTTCGGTCAAACTTGGTCTTTTCGGGCCTTTTGCTCCGAAGGTCGTTACCACCCAAAAAAATAGTTTTTTTTGTCTGAAATGGATGCTGTTGATTTTTCAAGTCAAATTTGGTCTATTTTGGCATTTTTTGGGCTTTTTGCTATGATGGTCGTTTCCACACCAAAATGTGATATTTTTAGTCCAAAACGAACAAAGTTATATTTTCTGGTTAAACTTGGTCTTTTTGGGCTTTTGGGGGTAATTTACTCACAAGGCAGTTTTCACCCCCAAAATGTAGTATTTTTAGTCCAAAACGGACACAGTTAATTTTTTTGGTCAAACTTGGTCTTTTTCGGTCTTCGCGGTGCGTTTTACTCGCACGACAGTTTTCACCCAAAAGAGTTGTATTTTTCATCCAAAACAGACACAATTGATTTTTCTCATCAAACCTGGTCTTTTTAGGCCTTTTACAGGTGTATAGCTTCGAAGGTCGTTTCCATCTCAAAATATGACATTTTTCGTGCAGAACGGTCAAAGTTAACTTTTTTTGTCAAACTTGGTCTTTTTGGGCCTTTAGGGGGGCATTTTACTCACAAGACAGTTTCCACAAAAAAAATGGTATTTTTCATTCAAAACGGACACAGTTAATTTTTCTCATCAATTTTTTTTTTTTTTTTTACATTTTGGGGGTGTTTTACTCACACGGCAGTTTCCACTCAAAAAAGTGATATTTTTCATCCAAAACAAATAGAGTTAACATTAGATTATTTTGAATACAATTGTGAGAGTTTTTTTCTTAAGTTCTTTAACGAACTTTTCTTGAACTTATCAAGAATTTCTAGTGGCGTTCAAACCCTATATCTTTGGTTCGTGATTCATTATAATCATTGGGTCAAGATCATTACTTATGCCATTGGTTCGCGTTTCATTCAGAAACATTGGGTCAAAGTAATCTATCTTTCAATTTCTGTATTTTTAGTTCGTTCAAAATCTGATTTAGTTTCGATCTTCGCGAAGAAACCCTAAGTTGGTATCGGGTCTCACTAAAACTTGGTGAGGTTCGCATCATTTGGTTATCAGAGCAAGGTCTAAATCAGGTTTCATCTATCCTTTTTCTTTTTCATTCATTCATATCAATTCCTTCATAATTTTTTTTCTTGACCAAATTATATCATCAGATCTATTGCGTTTTTTTTTTCGTTCTAATTCAAATCTGGTCCGATCTTGAAAAAAAAACGCGGTGCATCTTTGTTCTGATCATATGTTTCGTTTAAATATTGTGCTTCTTTAAATCTCGATTTAAAGTTGCTGATTTTAAAAAAAAAAAAGAAGAGAAAATTCAACAGCCCCCCTTCCCAAACAAAAATTGAGAATAATTTCTTCTAGTTCTATTCCATAAACTTTTCTTTGTGCTCTTCTTGTTCCGTTTGTTTTGTTCCTAAAATCTCATTCTTAGTGAATCAAATTTTTGAGTTTGGATTGCTACAAGGAAATTTCTTATTGAGATTGGTTAAGTTCAATAAAGAACTAAAAGAGAGAACTAAAGAGTGGAAAAAGGCAAGAGAGTGTGAGCTTATAAGAGGGTAAAAACCGAATTTGAGTGATACACGAGTAGAGTGACATAGTTTGAGTGCAAACGCGTGAGGGAGTGTTTGTAAGGTTTGCGAACTTTGTTTTGCAGGTTGCTAAACATTTCTCGAGAAACAAACAAAGGCTCGTCCGATGAAGCACATGAAAGGATGGACATAATGGACGTAAAAGTTTTCTACAAGGTGATAAGAACCAACAAGCAACATCAAAGGATACATTGCATGTCCCGGTTGGGCCCATCACTAGGGCAAGATCCAAGAAGATCAAAGAAGCGCTTAATGGGCTAATTCAAGAGCTTTCGACTGAATCGAAAAAAATAAAGCCCAAATTAGGCCCAAATGACGATCAAGGCCTAATCCATCTCATCAAAGCAAGCGAATGGGCTTAGACATGAACTCAAATGGACTAAGGCTTGAGGACCACAAAATTCTCAGCATATTTATTTTATTTATTTATATTTTAATTATAATTTAGGTTATTTATTTGATAATTTGTAAGGCATGATTGCCAAATTAGCCTTTTCCTTTTTAGATTAGGAGTAGGGTTTCCTTGTTTCTCTAGGGTTTCCTTTTTTTGTATTGTAGTCGCATTGTTCACGAGCACTGTTCATCGACATTGTTCACTGCACTATTCATTACCTATTTAAGAAAGTTGTATCCCATGAGGAAGAACACATTACTTTGATTAATAAAATTGTGAGAGTTTTCTCTTTAGTTCTTCAGAGAACTATTCCTGAACTTATCAAGAGTTTCTTGTGGCGTTCAAACTTATATCTTTGGTTCGTGATTCATTATAATCATTGGATTAAGATCATTATACCATTGGTTCGCGTTTCATTCATAAACGTTGGGTCAAGGTAATCTATCTTTCAATTTCTGTATTTTTAGCTCGTTCAAAATCTAATTTAGTTTCGATCTTCACGAAGAAACCCTAAGTTGGTTTCGGGTCTCACTAATTCTTGGAGAGGTTCGTATCATTTGGTAATCAGAGTAAGGTCTAAATCAAGTTTCATCTATCCTTTTTCTTTTTCCTTCTTTCATATCTATTCCTTCATAAATTTTTTTTCTTGACCAAATTATATCATCAGATCTATTGCGGGTTTTTTTTTTCTTTTTGTTCTAATTCAAATCTGGTCCAATCTTGAAAAAAAAAAACGCAGTGCATCTTTGTTCTGATCACATTTTTCGTTTAATATTGTACTTCTTCAAATCTCAATTTAAAGTTGCTCGTTTTCAAAAAAAAAAAAAAACCAGAAAAGAAAAAAAAAAAGAACAGAAACAGAAAAAAAAAAAAATTAAGAAAATTCAGCAGCCCCCCCAACAAAAATTGAGAATAATTTCTTCTTGTTCTATTCTATAAATTTTTCTTTGTGCTCTTCTTGTTCCCTTTATTTCGTTCCTAAAATCTCATTCTTAGTTAATCAAATTGTTGAGTTTGAATTGCTACAAGGAAATTTTTGATTGAGATTGGTTAATTTCAATAAAGAACTAAAAGAAGGAACTAAAGAGTGGAAAAAGACAAGAGAGTATGAGCTGATAAGAGGGTAAAAGCCGAATTTGAGTGATACACGAGTGGAGTGACATAGTTTGAATGCAAACACGTGAGGGAGTGTTTGTGAGGTTTGCTAACTTTGTTTTGCAGGTTACTAAACATGCCTCAAGAAACAAACAAAGGCTCGTCCAATGAAGCACGTGAAAGGATGGACATAATGGACGCAAAAGTTTTCTACAAGGCCTTGGAACAAAAGTTTCAATAGTTGAACTTGCGGTTTGATGAAGTGCATGAGCGATTTGACAAAGTTGAGTCTAGCGCACAAAAGGGGCGGCCACCGAGAGCTCTTAATGTGCAACGAAAAGAGAGGAATCATCCTCGGTTTGAGTATGAAGATGATTATGGGGATGACCTAGATGAAGACGATCGTGCCTCTAATGCAAGCTTGGGTAGATTTGGGAGTGGACATGGGAATAGAGGAGATAGACATGGAGAGCGGATTGATAATAACTTGGGAAGCATCAAGGTGAAGATACCCTCATTCCAAGGGAAAAACGATCCTGAAGCATACTTGGAGTCGGAGAAGAAGGTGGAGTTGATCTTTGAGTGCCACAACTACTCCGAGAAGAAAAAGGTAAAACTCGCTATGATTGAGTTTATTGACTATGCTATAATATGGTGGGATCAACTTGTGATAAACAGGAGAAAGAACCATGAGAGGCCTATCGTGACGTGGGCAGAAATGAAAGCCATCATGAGGAGGCGGTTTGTCCCTAGTCACTACTATAGGGACTTGTATCAGAAATTACAAAGCCTTACGCAAGGCTATCGGAGCGTGGATGATTACTACAAGGAGATGGAGGTCGCTATGATCCAGGCTAATGTCGATGAGGATAGAGCTACCATGGCAAGGTTCTTGAATGGGCTGAATCGGGACATTGCCAACATGGTGGAGTTGCAACATTACGTGGAGTTGGAGGACATAGTTCACATGGCCATAAAAGTGGAACGACAGCTTAAAAGGAAAGGAACTCAGTCATTTCAAAATTCAAGCTCCTCTAATTCATGGAGGCCAAATGAGAGGAAGGACGAAGGGGCTGTTTCAAAGTCCAAAACCGAACCCCCAAAAAGGAGAGATGATGCTCCCATTGCCAACAAAGGTAAAATCGAAACCCAAACTCATAACCGTGATATTAAATGTTTTCATTGTTTGAGAGTAGGTCACATAGCCTCACAATACCCAAATAAGAGGACTATGATTGCACGTGTTGATAGAGATATGGAAACCGAAAGTGAGAGTGGTGATGACCAGATGCCCCAACTTGAAGATGCTTGTGATAATGATGTGGAGTACCCGGTGGAGGGAGAGTCACTTGTGGCAAGGTGTGCTCTAAGTGCCCAAGTTGCAGAGGATGACATGGAACAGCAAAGGGAGAATATATTTCATACTAGATGCCACGTCAACAACAAGGTATGTAGTATGATCATTGATGGAGGGAAGTTGCACTAATGTGGCAAGCACTACTTTAGTAGAGAAACTGAATTTACATACCTTGAAACTCCCTAGACCTTATAAATTGCAGTGGTTGAATGATTGTGGGGAGGTTCGGGTAAATAAACAAGTGCTAGTTTCATTTTTGATTGGGAAGTACAAGGATAAAGTACTTTGTGGTGTTGTTCCAATGCATGTGGGTCACATATTGTTGGGCAGGCCATGGCAATTTGATAGGAAGGTTATTCATGACGGGTGCAAAAATAGGCACTCATTCGTCGAAGACAATAAAACCATTACTCTTGTGCCGTTGACTTCAAAACAAGTGTATGAGGATCAAATGAAATTGAAAAGAGAGAATGAGTTGAAAAAAACTTGTGAGACCGAGAGTTCAAAAAAAGATGAGAAAAAAGAGAGTGGAAACATAAAAGAGAGTGAAAAGCAAAAAAGAAATGAAAAAAATAAGAGACAAACAGAGAAACAAGTGAGCTTTTATGCTAAGGCGAGTGATATCAAGGGTGCTTTGTATTCAAACCAGCCTATATTTGTACTATTGTACAAAGAGGCATGTTTTAGTGCTAACGAATTTGACCAATCTTTGCCTAGTGTTGTTGTTTTTTTGTTGCAGGAATTTAAGGATGTGTTCCCTAACGATGTGCCTAGTGGATTGCCACCTATTCGAGGCATTGAGCATCATATTGACTTTGTGCCGGGTGCAACCGACCAGCCTATAGGAGTAATCCAGAGGAGACGAAGGAACTTCAAAGACAAGTGGAGGAGTTGCTAGCCAAGGGACACGTAAGAGAGAGCATGAGTCCGTGCGCAGTACCGGTACTACTTGTGCCTAAAAAGGATGGAACTTGGCGTATGTGTGTTGATTGCCGAACTATTAACAACATTACGGTAAAGTATCGACATCCCATTCCTAGGCTAGATGACATGTTAGATGAGTTGCATGGGTCATGTATTTTCAATAAAATTGATTTGAAAAGTGGGTATTACCAAATTAGGATGAAAGAAGTTGATGAATGGAAAATTGCCTTTAAAACTAAATATGGATTGTATGAGTGGCTGGTAATGCCTTTTGGGCTAACTAATGCACCAAGTACATTCATGAGGTTAATGAATCATGCATTGCGTGCGTTTATAGGCAAGTTTGTTGTGGTCTATTTTGATGATATTTTGGTGAATAGTAAGAGCTTAGATGAGCATATTGATCATTTGCATTGTGTGCTTGATGTTTTGAGAAAAGAAAAATTATATGCAAATTTAAAGAAATGTTCCTTTTGCTTGGACAAAATTGTGTTTCTTGGCTATGTTGTTAGTTCGGAAGGGATTGCAGTGGATGAGGAAAAGGTGAAGGCTATCAAAGAATGGCCCACACCTAATTCAATCACGGAGGTAAGAAGTTTTAATGGTTTGGGTAGTTTTTATCGTCGATTTGTTAAAGATTTTAGTACACTAGCTGCACCACTCACTGAAATTGTCAAAAAAATCCTTGGAACAACATCACAAAGTACTTCATCCTTGTACTTCCCAATCGAAAAGGAAACTAACACTTGTTTATTTACTCGAACCTCCCCACAATTATTCAACCACTGCAATTTATAAGGTCTAGGGTGTTTCAAGGTATGTGAATTCAGTTTCTCTACTAAAGTAGTGCTAGCCACATTAGTGCAACTTCCCCCATCAATGATCATACTACATACCTTGTTGTTGACATGACATCTAGTATGAAATATATTCTCCCTTTGCTGTTCCATGTCATCCTCTGCAACTTGGGCACTTAGAGCACGCCTTGCCACAAGTGACTCTCCCTCCACCGGGTACTCCACATCATCATCGCAAGCATCTTCAAGTTGTGGCATCTGGTCATCATCACTCTCACTTTCGGTTTCCACCTCTCCATCAACACGTGCAATCATGGTCCTCTTATTTGGGCATTGTGAGGTTATGTGACCTACTCCCAAACAACGAAAATATTTAATATCACGGTTACGAGTTTGGGTTTCGATTTTACCTTTGTTGGAAATGGGAACATCATCTCTCCTTTTTGGGGGTTCAGTTTTGGACTTTGAAACAGCCCCTTTGTCCGTCCTCCCATTCGGCCTCCATGAATTAGAGGAGTTTGAATTTTGAAATGACCGAGTTCCTTTCCTTTTAAGCTGTCGTTCTACTTTTATGGCCATGTGAACCGTGTCCTCCAACTCCACGTAATGTTGCAACTCCACCACGTTGGCAATGTCCCGATTTAACCCATTCAAGAACCTTGCCATGGTAACTTCTCTATCCTCCTCGACATTAGCCCAGATCATAGCGACCTCCATCTCCTTGTAATAATCATCCACACTCCGATAGCCTTGCGTAAGGCTTTGTAATTTCTGATACAAGTCCCTATAGTAATGACTAGGGACAAACCGCCTCCTCATAATGGCCTTCATTTCCGCCCACGTCACGATAGGCCTCTCATGGTTCTTTCTCCTGTTTATCACACGTTGATCCCACCATATTATAGCATAGTCAATAAACTCAATCACAACGAGTTTTACCTTTTTCTCCTCGGAGTAGTCGTGGCACTCAAAGATCAACTCCACCTTCTTCTCCCACTCCAAGTATGCTTCAAGATCGTTTTTCCCTTGGAATGAGGGTATCTTCACCTTGATACTTCCCAAGTTATTATCAATCCGCTCCCTATGTCTATCTTCTCTATTCCCATGTCCACTTCCAAATCTGCCCAAGCTTGCATTAGAGGCCCGATCGTCTTCATCTAGGTCATCCCCATAATCATCTTCATACACGAACCGAGACTGATTCCTCTCTCTTCGTTGCACATTAGGAGCTCTCGGTGGCTGCCCCTTTTGTGCATTAAACTTAACTTTGTCAAGCCAATCATGCACTTCATCAAACCGCAAGTTCAACTGATGAGAACCAACAAGCAATATCAAAGGACAAATTGCATGTCTCGGTTAGGCCCATTACTAGGGCAACTTCCAAGAAGATCAAAGAAGTGCTTAATGGGCTAATTCAAGAGCTTCGGCTGAATCGAAAACAATAAAGCCCAAATTAGGCCCAAATGACGATCAAGGCCTAATCCATCTCATCAAAGCAAGTGAATGGGTTTAGACATGAACTCAAATAGACCAAGGCTTGTGGACCACGAAATTCTTATCATATTTATTTTATTATTTTAAATCTTTTAATTATTTTTAGCCTGATTTGTAAGCTTAATTGCCAAGTAAATCATTTCCTTTTCCAACTAGGAATGTAAGGCAAATTAGAAAACTTTCTTATTCTTTATTTATCAATTAGATTTTAGGGTTTCCTTTTTTCTCCATGTAGACCCATGAATTTCAAAGTGTATTAGTGTTTCTTTTCTTATTCTCTTGGCCACCTATTTAAGGGGCTTTGTAGACCTACGAATTACACATTTACTTTGATTAATAAAAATTGTGAGAGTTTTCTCTTTAGTTCTTCAAAGAACTTTTCCTGAACTTATCAAGAGTTTCTTGTGGCGTTCAAATTTATATCTTGGATTCATGATTCATTATAATCATTGGGTTAAGATCATTATACTATTGGTTCGCGTTTCGTTCATAAATGTTGGGTCAAGGTAATCTATCTTTCAATTTCTGTATTTTTAGCTCGTTCAAAATCTGATTTAGTTTCGATCTTCGCGAAGAAACCTGAAGTTGGTTTTGGGTCTCACTAATCCTTGGTGAGGTTCGTATCATTCGGTAATTTGAGTAAGGTCTAAATCAGGTTTCACCTATCCTCTTTATTCTTCTTCATTCATCGTTTTCTTTTCCTTCATACTTGAACTTTCTTGGCCGAAATATTTATATTTGGTTAAATTTTTCATTTTTTTTTTCTTTGGTACTGAACATCTTCATTCTCAATTTAAAGTTGCTGGTTTTAAAAAAAAAAAAAAAAAAACAGAAAAGAAAAAAAAAACAGGAACAAAAAAAAAAAAAAAAAAACAGAAGCAGAAATAGAAAAAAAAATTTGAGAAAATTCAGCAGACCCCCAAACAAAAATTGAGAATAATTTTTTCTTGTTCTACTCTATAAACTTTTCTTTGTGCTCTTTTTGTTCCCTTTATTTCGTTCCGAAAATCTCATTCTTAGCGAATCATATTGTTGAGTTTGGATTGCTACAAGGAAATTTCTGATTGAGATTGGTTAAGTTTAATAAAGAACTAAAAGAGAGAACTAAAGAGTGGAAAAAGGCAAGAGAGTGTGAGCTTATAAGAGCGTAAAAGCCGAATTTAAGTGATACATGAGTGGAGTAACATAGTTTGAGTGCAAACACGTGAGAGAGTGTTTTTGAGGTTTTCTAACCTTGTTTTGCAGGTTACTAAACATGTCTCGAGAAACAAAGGCTCGTCCGATGAAGCACATGAAAGGATGGACATAATGGACGCAAAAGTTTTCTATAAGGCCTTGGAGCCAAAGTTTCAACAGTTGAACTTGCGGTTTGATGAAGTGCATGAGCGGCTTGACAAAGTTGAGTCTAGCGCACAAAAGGAGCAGCCACCGAGAGCTCCTAATATGCAACGAAGAGAGAGGAATCAGCCTCGGTTCGTGTATGAAGATGATTATGGGGATGACCTAAATGAAGACGATCGGGCCTCTAATGCAAGCTTGGGCAGATTTGGGAGTGGACATGGGAATAGAGGAGATAGACATGGGGAGCGGATTGATAATAACTTGGGAAGTATCGAGGTGAAGTTACCCTCATTCCAAGGGAAAAACGATCTCGAAGCATACTTGGAGTGGGAGAAGAAGGTGGAGTTGATCTTTGAGTGCCACAACTACTCCGAGGAGAAAAAGGTAAAACTCGCTGTGATTGAGTTTATTGACTATGCTATAATATGGTGGGATCAACGTGTGATAAACAGAAGAAAGAACCATGAGAGGCCTATCGTGACGTGGGCGGAAATGAAGGCCATCATGAGGAGGCGGTTTGTCCCTAGTCACTACTATAGGGACTTGTATCAGAAATTACAAAGCCTTACGCAAGGCTATCGGAGCGTGGATGATTACTACAAGGAGATGGAGGTCTCTATGATCCGAGCTAATGTCGAGGAGGATAGAGAAGCTACCATGGCAAGGTTCTTGAATGGGTTGAATCGGGACATTGCCAATGTGGTAGAGTTGCAACATTACGTGGAGTTGGAGGACACGGTTCACATGGCCATAAAAGTAGAACGACAGCTTAAAAGGAAAGGAACTCGGTCATTTCAAAATTCAAGCTCCTCTAATTCATGGGGCCGAATGGGAGGAAGGACGAAGGGGTTGTTTCAAAGTCCAAAACCGAACCCCCAAAAATGAAAGATGATGCTCTCATTGCCAACAAAGGTAAAATCGAAACCCAAACTCATAACCGTGATATTAAATGTTTTTGTTGTTTAGGAGTAGGTCACATAGCCTCACAATGCCCAAATAAGAGGACCATGATTACACGTGTTGATGGAGAGGTGGAAACCGAAAGTGAGAGTGATGATGACCAGCTGCCACAACTTGAAGATGCTTGTGATGATGATGTGGAGTACCCGGTGGAGGGAGAGTCACTTGTGGCAAGGCGTGCTCTAAGTGCCCAAGTTGCGGATGATGACATAGAACAGCAAAGGGAGAATATATTTCATACTAGATGCCACGTCAACAACATGGAATTTGAGGACGTGTTCCCTAACAATGTGCCTAGTGGATTGCCACCTATTCGAGGCATTGAGCATCAAATTGACTTTGTGCCGGGTGCAACAATTCCTAACCGACCAACCTATAGGAGTAATCCAGAGGAGACGAAGGAACTTCAAAGGCAAGTGGAGGAGTTGCTAGCCAAGGGACACGTAAGAGAGAGCATGAGTCCATGCGCAGTACCGGTACTACTTGTGCCTAAGAAGGATGGAACTTGGCGTATGTGTGTTGATTGCCGAGCTATTAACAACGTTACGGTAAAGTATCGACATCCTATTCCTAGGCTAGATGACATGTTAGATGAGTTGCATGGGTCATGTATTTTCACTAAAATTGATTTGAAAGTGGATATCACCAAATTAGGATGAAAGAAGTTGATGAATGGAAAACTGCCTTTAAAACTAAATATGGATTGTATGAGTGGTTGGTAATGCCTTTTGGGCTAACTAATGCACCAAGTACATTCATGAGGTTAATGAATCATGCATTGCGTGCGTTTATAGGCAAGTTTTTTGTGGTCTATTTTGATGATATTTTGGTGTATAGTAAGAGCTTAGATGAGCATATTGATCATTTGCATTGTGTGCTTGATGTTTTGAGAAAAGAAAAATTATATGCAAATTTAAAGAAATGTTCCTTTAGATTTAAAGAAAAATTATATACAAATTTTTCACCATTTAAGATTGTTTATGGTTTTAATCCACTAACTCCTTTGGATTTATTGCCTTTGCCAGTCAATGAGAGGGCTAGTTTGGATGGACAAAAGAAGGCTGAGATGGTGAAGAAACTCCATGAAAGTATACGACAACACATAGAGAAGAAAAATGAGCAATATGCAAAGAAAGCAAATAAGGGCCGTAGACGAGTCATCTTTGAACCGGGTGATTGGGTTTGGGTGCATATGAGAAAAGAAAGATTTCCAGCCCATAGACGGACCAAGCTACATCCTAGAGGGGATGGTCCATTTCAAGTCCTTCAGAGGATCAATGATAATGCGTACAAGTTGGATCTTCCAGGTGAGTATAAAGTTAGTGCTACATTTAATGTTTCTGATCTTTCTCCGTTTGATGTAGGTGAAGATTCAAGGTCGAATCCTTTTGAAGAGAGGGGGGATGATGAGAACCAACAAGCAACATCAAAGGACACATTGCATGTCCCGGTTGGGTCCATTACTAGGGCAAGATCCAAGAAGATCAAAGAAGCGCTTAATGGGCTAATTCAAGAGCTTTCGACTGAATCGAAAACAATAAAGCCCAAATTAGGCCCAAATGATGATCAAGGCCTAATCCATCTCATCAAAGCAAGCGAATGGGCTTAGACATGAACTCAAATAGACCAAGGCTTGTGGACCATGAAATTCTTATCATATTTATTTTATTATTTTAAATCTTTTAATTATTTTTAGGCTGATTTATAAGATTAATTGCCAAGTAAATCATTTCCTTTTCCAACTAGGAATGTAAGGCAAATTAGGAAACTTTCTTATTCTTTATTTAGCAATTAGATTTTAGGGTTTCCTTTTTCCTCCATGTAGACCCACGAATTTCAAAGTGTATTAGGGTTTCTTTTCTTATTCTCTTGGCCACCTATTTAAGGGGCTTTGTAGACCTACGAATTACACATTTACTTTGATTAATAAAAATTGTGAGAGTTTTCTCTTTAGTTCTTCAAAGAACTTTTTCTGAACTTATCAAGAGTTTCTTGTGGCGTTCAAACTTATATCTTGGATTCGTGATTTATTATAATCATTGGGTCAAGATCATTATACTATTGGTTCGCGTTTCGTTCATAAATGTTGGGTCAAGGTAATCTATCTTTCAATTTCTGTAGTTTTAGCTCGTTCAAAATCTGATTTAGTTTTGATCTTCGCGAAGAAACCCTAAGTTGGTTTCGGGTCTCACTAATCCTTGGTGAGGTTCGCATCATCAACTGTTGAAACTTTTGCTCCAAGGCCTTGTAGAAAACTTTTGCGTCCATTATGTCCATCCTTTCATGTGCTTCGTCGGACGAGCCTTTGTTTGTTTCTCGAGACATATTTAGTAACCTGCAAAACAAAGTTAGCAAACCTCACAAACACTCCCTCATGTTCTTTTATTGAAACGGTCGTGTGAACAAAATTCCCCAAAAGGACCGAACAGACGAAGTTTGACTTGAAAAACCAATAGTGCCCGTTTTAGACAAAAAAGACCATTTTTTTGGAAGGAAACGACCGTCATGGAAAACAGCTTCAAAAGGCCCAAAAAGCCCAAGTTGGACCTGAAATATCAACACTGTCTGTTTTGGACGAAAACTACCAGTTATTTGGGTTGAAGCGGACGTGTGTCAAAGCGCTCCCCAAACGCCTAAAAAGACCAAGTTTCACTAGAATAATCAACAATGTTCGTTTTCTGTGAAAAATACCACTTTTTCCAAGTTGAAACGATCGTGTGAGCAAAATACCCCCCAAAAGACAAAAAGTCCAAGTTTGACCCGAAAAATCAACAGTGCCCGTTCCGGACAAAAAATACCTTTTTTTTTTTTTTTTTTTTTTTTGTGTGTGGAAATGGTTGTCTTAGCATAATGCCCCCTAAAGGCCAAAAAAGACCAAGTTTGGCTAGAAGGATTAAATGTGTCAATTTTGGACAAATAAATACAATTTTTTTGGATGGAAACGGCCGTATGAGCAAAATGCCCCCCAAAAGTCCAAACAGACCAAATTTGACCTGAAAAATTAACGGTGTCCGTTTTGAGCGAAAAACACTACTTTTTGGGGGTAGAAACAATAATCCTTGCAAAACGCCCCAAAAATTCCGAAATAAACCGAATTTGACCTGAATAATCCACAGTGTCCATTTTGGACGAAAAATACTAGGTTTTTTTGTTGAAACAATCGTGTGAACAAAATGCCCCAAAAGGACCGAATAGATAAAGTTTGACTTGAAAAACCAATAGTCCCGTTTTAGACAAAAAAAAATACCATTTTTTTTAGAGGAAACGACCGTCTTGGAAAACGGCTTCAAAGGGCCCAAAAAGACCAGATTGGACCTCAAAAATCAACACAGTCCGTTTTAGACGAAAACTACCAGTTATTTGGGTTGAAGCGGACATGTGAGCAAAGCGCTCCCCGAATGCCTAAAAAGATCGAGTTTGGCCAGAATAATCAACAATGTTCGTTTTCGGCAAAAAATACCACTTTGTTCAAGTTGAAACGGTCGTGTGAGCAAAATACCCCCAAAAGACAAAAAAGTCCAAGTTTGACACGAAAAATCAACAGTACTTGTTCCGGAAGAAAAATGCCTTTTTTTTTTTTGGGTGGTAATGGTAGTGTGAGCATAATGCCCCCTAAAGGCCCAAAAAGACCAAGTTTGACTAGAAAGATTAAATGTGTCCATTTGGAACAAATAAATACAATTTTTTTGGATGGAAACGGCCATGTAAGCAAAAGACCCCACCAAGAGGCCAAACAAACCAAATTTGACCTGAAAAAATATCAGTGTCCGTTTTGGAGAAAAGTACCACTTTTTGGGTGTAGCAGCTATATATTTCCAAAACGAAACCCCAAAATTTTGAAATAAACCGAATTTGACCTGAATAATACGCAGTGTCCATTTTGGACGAAAAATACCCGATTTTTTTGTTGAAACTGTCTTGTGAACAAAATGCCCCAAATGGACAGAGCAGACAATGTTTGACTCAAAAAATCAACAGTGCTCGTTTTAGACGAAAAATACAACTTTTTGGGGGTGGAAACGACCGTCTTAGAAAACGGCTTGAAAAGGCCCAAAAAGACCAAGTTTGACTTGAAAAATCAACACTGTCCCTTTTGGGACGAAAAATACAACTGATGAGAATCAACGAGCACCATCAAATGATCAGTTACATGTTCCAATTAGGCCTATTACTAGGGAAAGATCCAAGAAAAATCAAAGTAGTATTTAATGGGCTAATTCAAGAGACTTGGCCCATGTCTACAATAGTTAAGCCCAAATTAGGCCCATCGGGCAGTCAAGGTCAAATCCATCTCATCAAAGCAAGCGAATGGGCTTAGACATGAACTCAAATGGGTCAAGTCATGTGGACCACAAAATTCTTATCATATTTATTTTATTATTTTAAATCTTTTAATTATTTTTAGGCTGATTTGTAAGCTTGATTGCCAAGTAAATCATTTCCTTTTCCAACTAGGAATGTAAGACAAATTAGGAAACTTTCTTATTCTTTATTTAGCAATTAGATTTTAGGGTTTTCTTTTTCCTCCATGTAGACCCACGAATTTCAAAGTGTATTAGGGTTTCTTTTCTTATTCTCTTGGCCACCTATTTAAGGGGCTTTATAGACCTACGAATTTCACATTACTTTGATTAATAAAAATTGTGAGAGTTTTCTCTTTAGTTCTTCAGAGAACTTTTTGTGAACTTATCAAGAGTTTCTTGTGGCGTTCAAACTTATATCTTTGATTCGTGATTCATTATAATCATTGGGTCAAGATCATTATACCATTGGTTCGCGTTTCGTTCATAAACGTTGGGTCAAGGTAATCTATCTTTCAATTTCTGTATTTTTAGCTCGTTCAAAATCTGATTTAGTTTCGATCTTCGCAAATAAATACTAAGTTGGTTTCGGGTCTCACTAATCCTTTGGTGAGGTTCGCATCATTTGGTAATCAGAGTAAGGTCTAAATCAGGTTTCACCTATCCTCTTTATTCTTCTTCATTCATTATTTTCTTTTCCTTCATACTTGAATTTTCTTGACCGAAATATTTATATTTGGTTAATTTTTTCGTTTTTTTTTCTCTTTGGTACTAAGCATCTTCATTCTTGATTTAAGTTGCTGCAAAAAAAAAAAAAAAAAAAAAAAAAAAAAACAGAAACAAAAGAAAAGAAATAGAATAAAAAAGAAAAAGCAGCTCCAAAATTCGAAATTTATTTCTTCTTGTTCTATTCCGCAAATTTATCCTTTGTGCTCTTCTTATTCACTTTACTTTTGTCCTAAATCTCATTCTTAGTTAAATTGATTTGTTGAGTTTGAATTATTATGAGAAATTTCTGATTGAGTTTGGTTAAGTTCGATAAAGAACTGAAAGAGTGAACTAAAGAGTGGAAAAAGGCAAGAGAGTGTAAGTTCATAAGAGGGTAAAAGCCGAATTTGAGTGAAACACGAGCGTGAGTGCCATCAATCTTGAGGGAAACTTGTGAGGGAGTGTTTGTGAGGTTTGCTAACTTGGTTTTGCAGATTATTAAACATGTCTCAAAAAACAAACAAAGGCTCATCTAATGAAGAACCGGAAATGATGGACGTTGTGGATGTCAAAGTTTTCTACAAAGTCTTAGAGCGAAAGTTTAAACAACTGAACTCGAGATTTGATTAAGTGTATGAACGACTAGACAAAGCTGAGTCTAGTTCACGGCAACCACCTAAAGCTCCTAATGTACAACGACGAGAGAGAAATCTGCCTCGGTATGAATATAAAGATTATGATGGGGATGACCTAGATGAAGAGGATCGCATCTCTAATACGAGCTTGGGCAGATTTGGCCGTAGATATGGCAATAGAAAAGATAGATATGGGGAGCAAATCGATAATAACTTTGGAAGCATCAAGATGAAGATTCCATCATTCCAAGGGAAGAACGACCCTGAAGCATACTTGGAGTGGAAGAAGAAGATGGAATTGAACTTCGAGTGCTGCAACTACTCTGAGCATAAAAAGGTAAAACTCGTTGTAATTGCATTTGTTGATTATGCTATAATATGGTGGGATCAACTTGTGATGAACAGAAGGCGAAACCGTGAGAGGCCTATTGAGACGTGGGCTGAAATGAAGGCCATAATGAGGAGAAGATTTGTCCCCAGTCACTACTATAGGAATTTGTACCAGAAGTTACAAAGTCTTACTCAAGGCTATCGAAGCGTGGATGATTACTACAAGGAGATGGAGATCGCTATGATTCGGGCTAATGTCAAGGAAGATAGAGAAGCACCAATGACAATGTTCTTGAATGGGCTGAATCAGGAGATTGCCAACATGGTGAAGTTGCAACATTATGTGGAGTTGGAGGACATGGTGCACATGACAATAAAGGTGGAACGGCAACTTAAAAGGAAGGGAACTCGGTTATTTCAAAACCTGGGCTCTTCTACTTCATGGAGGCCGAATGGGAGAATAGACAAAAGGGCTATTTCAAAGTCCAAAACTGAACCACAAAAAAGGAGACACGATTTGCCCAATGTTAACAAAGCATATGTTGAGGGAGAGATGGAAACCGACAGCGAGAGTGATAATGACCAGATGCTACCGCATAGGGATGCTTGTGATGGTGATGTGGAGTGCTTGGTGGAGGGTGAGTTAATTCTTGATTGGCGTGCTCTAAATGCTCAAGTCGCGGAGGATGACATGGAACAACAAAGGGAAAATGAGGCTCAAATGAAATTGAAAAGAGAGAATGAGTTGAAAAAAGCTTGTGAAACCGAGAGTTCAAAAAAAGATGAGAAAGAGGAGAGTGAAAAAGAAAAAGAGAGTGAAACAAATGAGAGAAAAACGGAAAAACAAGTGAGTTTTTATGCTAAGGCGAGTGATGTCAATATGGCTTTTTATACAAATCAACCTATATTTGTACTCTTGTACAAAGAGGCTTGTTTTACCACTAATGAAATTGATAAATCTTTGCCTAGTGTTGTAGTTTATATGTTGCAGGAATATAAGGACATGTTTTCTAATGATGTGCATAGCGGTTTTCTACCTTATAGAGGGATTGGGAATCAAATCGATTTTGTGCCCTGCGCAATGATTCTTGACCAACCAGTAGTTTATAGGCATAATTCGGAGGAGACAAAGGAACTTCAAAGGCAAGTTGAGGAGTTGATGGCCAAAAGACACGTACGAGAAGGCAGGAGTCCGTGCGCGGTACCAGTGCTACTTGTGCTTAGGAAGGATAGGACTTAGCGAATGTTTGATAATTTTCGAACTATTAACAACACTATGGTGAAGATTTGAGGACGAATCATTTTGAAGAGAGGGGGAATGATGAGAATCAACAAGCACCATCAAATGATCAGTTACATGTTCCAGTTAGGCTTATTACTAGGGAAAGATCCAAGAAAAATCAAAGTAGCACTTAATGGGCTAATTCAAGAGACTTGGCCCATATCTACAATAGTTTTGCCCAAATTAGGCCCATCGAGCAGTCAAGGCCAAATCCATCTCATCAAAGCAAGCGAATGGGCTTAGACATGAACTCAAATGGGCCAAGTCATGTGGACCATGAAATTCTTATCATATTTATTTTATTATTTTAAATCTTTCAATTATTTTTAGGCTGATTTGTAAGCTTGATTGCCAAGTAAATCATTTCCTTTTCCAACTAGGAATGTAAGGCAAATTAGGAAACTTTTTTATTCTTTATTTAGCAATTAGATTTTAGGGTTTCCTTTTTCCTCCATGCAGACCCACGAATTTCAAAGTGTATTAGGGTTTCTTTTCTTATTCTCTTAGCCACCTATTTAAGGGGCTTTGTAGACCTACAAATTTCACATTACTTTGATTAATAAAAATTGTGAGAGATTTCTCTTTAGTTCTTCAGAGAACTTTTCGTGAACTTATCAAGAGTTTCTTGTGGCGTTCAAACTTATATCTTTGATTCGTGATTCATTATAATCATTGGGTCAAGATCATTATACCATTGGTTCGCGTTTCGTTCATAAACGTTGGGTCAAGGTAATCTATCTTTCAATTTCTGTATTTTTAGCTCGTTCAAAATCTGATTTAGTTTTGATCTTCACGAATAAATCCTAAGTTGGTTTCGGATCTCACTAATCCTTGGTGAGGTTCGCATCAACAACTTTTTTGGGTGGAAACGGCCGTGCGAGCAAAATGTCCCCCCAAAAGGCCAAACAGACCAAATTTCACCTGAAAAATTAACGGTGTCCGTTTTGGGTGAAAAATACCACAAAATGCCCCGAAAATTCCGAAATAAACCAAATTTGACCAGAATTATACACAGTGTCCATTTTGGACGAAAAATACCAAGTTCTTTTATTGAAACGGTCGTGAGAACAAAATGCCCCAAAAGGACCGAACGAACGAAGTTTGACTTGAAAAACCAATAGTGCCCGTTTTAGACAAAAAATACCATTTTTTTGGGAGGAAACGACCATCATGGAAAACGGATTCAAAAGGCCCAAAAAGACCAAGTTGGACCTGAAATATCAACACTGTCCGTTTTGGACGAAAACTACCAGTTGTTTGGGTTGAAGCGGACGTGTGTCAAAGCGCTCCCCAAATGCCTAAAAAGACCAAGTTTCACTAGAATAATCAACAATGTTCGTTTTCGGCGAAAAATACCACTTTTTCCAAGTTGAAACGATCGTGTGAGCAAAATACCCCCCAAAAGACAAAAAAGTCCAAGTTTGACCCGAAAAATCAACACTGCCCGTTCCATACGTAAAATACCTTTTTTTTTTTTTTTTGTGGAAACGGTGGTGTTAGCATAATGCCCCCTAAAGGCCAAAAAAGACCAAGTATGACTAGAAGGATTAAATGTGTCCATTTTGGACAAATAAATACAATTTTTTTGGATGGAAACGGCTGTGTGAGCAAAATGCACCCTCAGAAGTCCAAACAGACCAAATTTGACCAGAAACATTAACAGTGTCCGTTTTGAGCGAAAAACACCACTTTTTGGGGTAGAAACAATAATCCTTGAAAAACGCCCCAAAAATTCCGAAATAAACCGAATTTGACCGGAATAATCCACAGTGTCCATTTCGGACGAAAAATACTAGGTTTTTTTTGTTGAAACAGTCGTGTAAACAAAATGCCCCAAAAGGACCGAACAAACAAAGTTTGACTTGAAAAACCAATAGTCCTGTTTTAGACAAAAAAAAAATACCATTTTTTTGAGAGGAAACGACCGTCTTGGAAAACGGCTTCAAAGGACCCAAAAAGACCAGATTGGACCTAAAAAATCAACGGTGTCCGTTTTGGACGAAAACTACCAGTTATTTGGGTTGAAGCGGACGTGTGAGCAAAGCGCTCCCCGAATGCCTAAAAAGACCAAGTTTGACCAGAATAATCAACAATATTCGTTTTCGGCGAAAAAAAACCTCTTTGTTCAAGTTGAAACAGTCGTGTGAGCAAAATACCCCCAAAAGACAAAGAAGTCCAAGTTTGACACGAAAAATCAACAGTGCCTGTACCGGACGAAAAATGCCATTTTTTTTTTGGGTGGAAACGGTCGCGTGAGCATAATGCCCACTAAAGGCCCAAAAAGACCAAGTTTGACTAGAAAGATTAAATGTGTCCATTTGGGACAAATAAATACAATTTTTTTGTATGGAAACGGCCATGTAAGCAAAAGACCCCCACCAAGAGGCCAAACAGACCAAATTTGACCTGAAAAAATATTGGTGTCTGTTTTGGAGAAAAGTACCACTTTTTGGGTGTAGAAACAACTATATTTCCAAAAAAAAAAAACCCCAAAATTTCGAAATAAACCGAATTTGATCTAAATAATACGCAGTGTCCATTTTGGACAAAAAATACCCAATTTTTTTGTTGAAACTGTCTTGTGAACAAAATGCCCCAAATGGACAGAGCAGACAAAGTTTGACTCGAAAAATCAACAGTGCCCGTTTTAGACGAAAAATACCGCTTTTTGGGGGTGGAAACGATCGTCTTAGAAAACGGCTTGAAATGGCCCAAAAAGACCAAGTTTGACCTGAAAAATCAACACTGTCCCTTTTGGGACGAAAAATACAACTTTTTTGGGTGGCAACGGCCGTGCGAGGAAAATGCCCCCCTAAAAGGCCAAACAGACCAAATTTCACCTGAAAAGTTAACGGTGTCCGTTTTGGGTGAAAAATACAACAAAACGCCCCGAAAATTACGAAATAAACCAAATTTGACCTGAATTATACACAGTGTCCATTTTGGATGAAAAATACCAAGTTCTTTTATTGAAACGGTTGTGTGAACAAAAAATGCCCCTAAAGGACCGAACAGACGAAGTTTGACTTGAAAAACGAATAGTGCCCGATTTAGACAAAAAATACCATTTTTTTGGGAGGAAACGACCGTCATGGAAAACGGCTTCAAAAGGCCCAAAAAGACCAAGTTGGACCTGAAATATCAACACTGTCCGTTTTGGACGAAAACTACCAGTTGTTTGGGTTGAAGCGGACGTGTGTCAAAGCGCTCCCCAAACGCCTAAGAAGACCAAGTTTCACTAGAATAATCAACAATGTTCGTTTTCGGCGAAAAATACCACTTTTTCCAAGTTGAAACGATCGTGTGAGCAAAATACCCCCCAAAAGACAAAAAAGTCCAAGTTTGACCCGAAAAATCAACAGTGCCTGTTCCGGACGAAAAATACCTTTTTTTTTCTTTTTTTTTTTTTTTGTAGAAACGGTGGTGTTAGCATAATGCCCCCTAAAGGCCAAAAAAGACCAAGTTTGACTAGAAGGATTAAATGTGTCCATTTTGGATAAATAAATACAATTTTTTTGGATGGAAATGGCCGTGCGAGCAAAATGCCCCCCTAGAAGTCCACACAGAACGAATTTGACCTGAAACATTAACGATGTCCGTTTTGAGCGAAAAACACCACTTTTTGGGGTAGAAACAATAATCCTTGCAAAACGCCCCAAAAATTCCGAAATAAACCGGAATAATCCACAACGTCTATTTCGGACGAAAAATACTAGGTTTTTTTGTTGAAACAGTCGTGTGAACAAAATGCCCCAAAAGGACCGAACAGACAAAGTTTGACTTGAAAAACCAATAGTCCCGTTTTAGACAAAAAAAAATACCATTTTTTTGAGAGGAAATGACCGTCTTGGAAAACGGCTTCAAAGGGCCCAAAAAGACCTGATTGGACCTAAAAAAATCAACGGTGTCCGTTTTGGACGAAAAATACCAGTTATTTGGGTTGAAGCGGATGTGTGAGCAAAGCGCTCCCCGAATGCCTAAAAAGACCAAGTTTGACCAGAATAATCAACAATGTTCGTTTTCGGCGAAAAATACCACTTTGTTCAAGTTGAAACGGTATTGTGAGCAAAATACCCCCAAAAGACAAAGAAGTCCAAGTTTGACACGAAAAATCAACAGTGCCTGTTCCGGACGAAAAATGCCTTTTTTTTTGGGGGTGGAAACGGTCGCGTGAGCATAATGCCCCTAAAGGCCCAAAAAGACCAAGTTTGACTAGAAAGATTAGATGTGTCCATTTGGGACAAATAAATACAATATTTTTGGATGGAAACGGCCATGTAAGCAAAAGATCCCCATCAAGAGGCCAAACAGACCAAATGATGCGAACCTCACCGAGGATTAGTGAGACCCGAAACCAACTTAGGGTTTCTTCGCGAAGATCGAAACTAAATCAGTTTTTGAGCGAGCTAAAAATACAGAAATTGAAAGATAGATTACCTTGACCCAACGTTTATGAATGAAACGTGAACCGATGGTATAATGATCTTGACCCAATGATTATAATGAATCACGAATCAAAGATATAATTTGAACGCCACAAGAAACTCTTGATAAGTTCAAGAAAAGTTCTTTGAAGAACTAAAGAGAAAACTCTCACAATTTTTATTAATCAAAGTAATGTGAAATTCGTAGGTCTACAAAGCCCCTTAAATAGGTGGCCAAGAGAATAAGAAAAGAAACCCTAATACACTTTGAAATTCGTGGGTCTACATGGAGGAAAAAGGAAACCCTAAAATCTAATTGCTAAATAAAGAATAAGGAAGCTTCCTAATTTGCCTTACATTCCTAGTTGGAAAAGGAAATGATTTACTTGGCAATCAAGCTTACAAATCAGCCTAAAATAATTAAAAGACTTAAAATAATAAAATAAATATGATAAGAATTTCGTGGTCCACATGACTTGGCCCATTTGAGTTCATGTCTAAGCCCATTCACTTTTGCTTTGATGATATGGATTTGGCCTTGATTGCCCGATGGGCCTAATTTCGGCTTAACTATTGTAGACATGGGCCAAGTCTCTTGAATTAGCCCATTAAGTGCTACTTTGATTTTTCTTGGATCTTTCCCTAGTAATAGGCCTAACTGGAACATGTAACTGATCCTCTGATGGTGCTCGTTGATTCTCATCATTCCCCCTCTCTTCAAAATGATTCGTCCTCGAATCTTCACCAGAGTGTTGTTAATAGTTCGGAAATTGTCAAACATTCGCCAAGTCCCATCCTTCCTAAGCACAAGTAGCACTGGTACCACGCACGGACTCTTGCCTTCTCGTATGTGTCCTTTGGTCATCAACTCCTCAACTTGCCTTTGAAGTTCCTTTGTCTCCTCCGAATTATGCCTATTGGCTACTGGTTGGTCAAGAATCATTGCGCAGGGTACAAAATCGATTTGATTCCCAATCCCTCTATAAGGTAGAAAATCGCTATGCACATCATTAGAAAACATGTCCTTATATTCCTGCAACATATAAACTACAACACTAGGCAAAGAATTGTCAATTTCGTTAGTGGTAAAACGAGCCTCTTTGTACAAGAGTACAAATATAGGTTGATTTGTATAAAAAGCCATATTGAAATCACTCGCCTTGGCATAAAAACTCACTTGTTTTTCTGTTTTTCTCTCATTTGTTTCACTCTCCTCTTTCTCATCTTTTTTTGAATTCTCGGTCTCACAAGTTTTCAACTCATTCTCTCTTTTCAATTTATGCTTTGTTAACATTGGGCAAATCGTCTCTCCTTTTTCGTGGTTCGGTTTTGGACTTTGAAACAACCCTTTCGTCTATTCTCCTATTCGGCCTCCATGAAGTAGAAGAGCCCAGGTTTTGAAATAACTGAGTTCCCTTCCTTGTAAGTTGTCGTTCCACCTTTATTGCCATGTGCACCATGTCCTCCAACTCCACATAATTTTGCAACTTTACCACGTTGGCAATCTCTCGATTCAGCCCATTCAAGAACCTTGCCATTGTTGCTTCTCTATCTTCCTCGACATTAGCCTGGATCATAGCGATCTCCATCTCCTTGTAGTAATCATCCACGCTCCGATAGCCTTGAGTAAGACTTTGTAACTTCGGGTACAAATTCCTATAGTAGTGACTAGGGACAAATCTTCTCCTCATTATGGCCTTTATTTCAGCCCACGTCTCAATAGGCCTCTCATGGTTTCAACAATGTTTGGCCAAGTTTGGCCAGAATAATCAACAATGTTCGTTTTCGGCGAAAAATGCCACTTTGTTCAAGTTGAAACAGTCGTGTGAGCAAAATACCCCCAAAAGACAAAGAAGTCCAAGTTTGACACGAAAAATCAACAGTGCCTGTTCCGAACGAAAAATGCATTTTTTTTTTTTTTGGGTGGAAACGGTCGTGTGAGCATAATGCCCCCTAAAGGCCCAAAAAGATCAAGTTTGACTAGAAAGATTAGATGTGTCCATTTGGGACAAATAAATACAATTGTTTTGGATGGAAACGGCCATGTAAGCAAAAGACCCCCACCAAGAGGCCAAACAAACCAAATTAGACCTAAAAAAATATCGGTGTCTGTTTTGGAGAAAAGTACCACTTTTTGGGTGTAGAAACAGCTATATTTCCAAAAAAAAACCCCAAAATTCCGAAATAAACCGAATTTGACCTGAATAATACGCAGTGTCCATTTTGGACGAAAAATACCCGATTTTTTTGTTGAAACTGTCTTGTGAACAAAATGCCCCAAATGGACAGAGCAAACAAAGTTTGACTCGAAAAATCAACAGTGCCCGTTTTAGAGGAAAAATACCACTTTTTGGGGTTGGAAACGACCGTCTTAGAAAACGGCTTGAAAAGGCCCAAAAAGACCAAGTTTGACCTGAAAAATCAACACTGTCCCTTTTGGGACGAAAAATACAACTTTTTTGGGTGGAAACGGCCGTGCGAGCAAAATGCCCCCCCAAAAGGCCAAACAGACCAAATTTCACCTGAAAAATTAACGGTGTCCGTTTTGGGTGAAAAATACCACAAAACGCCCCGAAAATTCTGAAATAAACCAAATTTGACATGAATTATACACAGTGTCCATTTTGGACGAAAAATACCAAGTTCTTTTATTGAAACGGTCGTGTGAACAAAATGCCCCTAAAGGACCGAACAGACGAAGTTTGACTTGAAAAACGAATAGTGCCCGATTTAGACAAAAAATACCATTTTTTTGGGAGAAAACGACCGTCATGGAAAACGGCTTCAAAAGGCCCAAAAAGACCAAGTTGGACCTGAAATATCAACACTGTCCGTTTTGGACGAAAACTACCAGTTGTTTGGGTTGAAGCGGACGTGTGTCAAAGCGCTGCCCCAAACGCTTAAAAAGACCAAGTTTCACTAGAATAATCAACAATGTTCGTTTTCGGCGAAAAATACCAATTTTTCCATGTTGAAACGATCGTGTGAGCAAAATACCCCCCAAAAGACAAAAAAGACCAAGTTTGACCTAAAAAATCAACAGTGCCCGTTCCATACAAAAAATACCTTCTTTTTTTTTTTTTTGTATGGAAACGGTGGTGTTAGCATAATGCCCCCTAAAGGCCAAAAAAGACCAAGTTTGACTAGAAGGATTTGTGTCCATTTTGGACAAATAAATACAATTTTTTTGGATGGAAACGGCCGTGTGGGCAAAACGCACCCCCAGAAGTCCAAACAGACCAAATTTGACCTGAAACATAAACAGTGTCCGTTTTGAGCGAAAAACACCACTTTTTGGGGTAGAAACAATAATCCTTGCAAAACGTCCCAAAAATTCCGAAATAAACCGAATTTGACCGGAATAATCCACAGTGTCCATTTCAGATGAAAAATACTAGGTTTTTTTTTATGAAACAATCGTGTAAACAAAATGCCCCAAAAGGACCGAACAGATAAAGTTTGACTTGAAAAACCAATAGTCCTGTTTTAGACAAAAAAAATACCATTTTTTTTAGAGGAAACGACCGTCTTGGAAAATGAATTTAAAGGGCCCAAAAAGACCAGATTGGACCTAAAAAATCAACGGTGTCCGTTTTGGACGAAAACTACCATTTATTTGGGTTGAAGCGGACGTGTGAGCAAAGTGCTCCCAGAATGCCTAAAAAGACCAAGTTTGGCCAGAATAATCAACAATGTTCGTTTTCGGCGAAAAATGCCACTTTGTTCAAGTTGAAATGGTCGTGTGAGCAAAATACCCCCAAAAGACAAAGAAGTTCAAGTTTGACACGAAAAATACACAGTGCCTGTTCCGGACGAAAAATGCCTTTTTTTTTTGGGTGGAAACAGTCGCGTGAGCATAATGTCCCCTAAAGGCCCAAAAAGACCAAGTTTGACTAGAAAGATTAAATGTGTCCATTTGGGACAAATAAATACAAATTTTTTGGATGGAAACGGCCATGTAAGCAAAAGACCCCCACCAAAAGGCCAAACAGACCAAATTTGACCTGAAAAAATATCGGTGTCCGTTTTGGAGAAAAGCACCACTTTTTGGGTGTAGAAACAGTTATGTTTCCAAAATAAAACCCCAAAATTCCAATGTAAACCGAATTTGACCTGAATAATACGTAGTGTCCATTTTGGACGAAAAATACCCGATTTTTTTTTGTTGAAACTGTCTTGTGAACAAAATGCCCCAAATGGATAGAGCAGACAAAGTTTGACTCGAAAAATCAATAGTGCCCGTTTTAGACGAAAAATACCACTTTTGGGGGGTGGAAACGACCGTCTTAGAAAACGGCTTGAAAAGGCCCAAAAAGACCAAGTTTGACCTGAAAAATCAACAATGTCCATTTTGGGACGAAAAATACAACTTTTTTGGGTAAAAACGGCCGTGCGAGCAAAATGCCCCCCCCCAAAAGGCTAAACAGAACAAATTTCACCTGAAAAATCAACGGTGTCCGTTTTGGTTGAAAAATACCACAAAATGCCCCGAAAATTCCGAAATAAACCAAATTTGACCTGAATTATACACAGTGTCCATTTTGGACGAAAAATACCAAGTTCTTTTATTGAAACGGTCGTGTGAACAAAATGCCCCCAAAAGGACCGAACAGACGAAGTTTGACTTGAAAAATGAATAGTGCCCGTTTTAGACAAAAAATACCAATTTTTTGGGAGGAAACGACCGTCATGGAAAACGGATTCAAAAGGCCCAAAAAGACCAAGTTAGACCTGAAATATCAACACTGTCCGTTTTGGACGAAAACTACCAGTTGTTTGGGTTGAAGCGGACGTGTGTCAAAGCGCTCCCCAAACGACTAAAAATACCAAGTTTCACTAGAATAATCAACAATGTTCGTTTTCTGCGAAAAATACCACAATTTCCCAGTTGAAACGATCGTGTGATCAAAATACCCCCCAAAAGACAAAAAAGTCCAAGTTTGACCCGAAAAATCAACAGTGCCGGTTCCGGACGAAAAATACCTTTCTTTTATTTTTTGTTTTTTATTTTTATTTTTGTGGAAACGGTGGTGTTAGCATAATGCCCCCTAAAGGCCAAAAAAGACCAAGTTTGACTAGAAGGATTAAATGTGTCCATTTTTGATAAATAAATACAATTTTTTTGGATGGAAACGGCCGTGTGAGCCAAATGCCTCCCCAGAAGTCCAAACAGACCAAATTTGACCTGAAACATTAACGGTGTCCATTTTGAGCGAAAAACACCACTTTTTGGGGGTAGAAACAATAATCCTTGCAAAACGCCCCAAAAATTCCAAAATAAACCGAATTTGACCGGATAATCCACAGTGTCCATTTCGGACGAAAAATACTAGGTTTTTTTGTTGAAACAGTTGTGTGAACAAAATGCCCCAAAAGGACCGAACAGATAAAGTTTGACTTGAAAAACCAATAGTCCCGTTTTAGACAAAAGAAAAATACCATTTTTTTTATAGGAAATGACCGTCTTGGAAAATGTCTTCAAAGGGCCCAAAAAGACCTGATTGGACCTAAAAAATCAACGGTGTCCGTTTTGGACGAAAAATACCAGTTATTTGGGTTGAAGCGGACGTGTGAGCAAAGCGCTCCCCGAATGCCTAAAAAGACCAAGTTCGGCTAAAAATACCACTTTATTCAAGTTGAAACAGTCGTGTGAGCAAAATACCTCCAAAAGACAAAGAAGTCCAAGTTTGACACGAAAAATCAACAGTGCCTGTTCCGGACGAAAAATGCCTTTTTTTTTTTGGGTGGAAACGGTCGCGTGAGCATAATGCCCCCTAAAGGCCAAAAAAGACCAAGTTTGACTAGAAAGATTAAATGTGTCCATTTGGGACAAATAAATACAATTTTTTTGGATGGAAACGGCCATGTAAGCAAAAGACCCCCACCAAGAGGCCAAACAGACCAAATTTGACCTGAAAAAATATCGGTGTCCGTTTTGGAGAAAAGTACCACTTTTTGGGTTTAGAAACAGCTATATTTCCATAAAAAAAACCCCAAAAATTCCGAAATAAACCGAATTTGACCTGAATAATAAACAATGTCCATTTTGGACGAAAAATACCCGATTTTTTTGTTGAAACTGTCTTGTGAACAAAATGCCCCAAATGGACAGAGCAGACAAAGTTTGACTCGAAAAATCAACAGTGCCCGTTTTCGACGAAAAATATCACTTTTTGGGGGTGGAAACGACCGTCTTAGAAAATGGCTTGAAAAGGCCCAAAATGACCAAGTTTGACCTGAAAAATCAACACTGATGAGAACCAACAAGCAACATCAAAAGACACATTGCATGTCCCGGCTGGGCCCATTACTAGGGCAAGATCCAAGAAGATTAAAGAAACGCTTAATGGGCTAATTCAAGAGCTTTCGGCTGAATCGAAAACAATAAAGCCCAAATTAGGCCCAAATGCCGATCAAGGCCTAATCCATCTCATCAAAGCAAGTGAATGGGTTTAGACATGAACTCAAATACACCAAGGCTTGAGGACCACGAAATGTCAGCATATTTATTTTATTTATTAGTGTTTTATTTTTTTAATTTAGTTATTTATTTGATAATTTGTGAGGCAAGATTGCCAATTTAGCCTTTTCCTTTTTAGATTAGGAATTAGTTATTTCCTTTTTAGATTAGGAATAGGGTTTCCTTATTTCTCTAGGATTCCTTAGTCCTCTAGGGTTTCCTTTTAGTTCTATTGTGGCCGCCACTATTCATGTACTGTTCACGGACACTGTTCACGCGGCACTATTCACTAGCTAGGGTTTTTCTTTTATCTATTTAAGAGACTTGTATCCCATGGAAAACATTACATTACTTTTATTAATAAAAATTGTGAGAGTTTTCTCTTTAGTTCTTCAGAGAACTTTTCCTGAACTTATAATCATTGGGTAAAGATCATTATACCATTGGTTCGCGTTTCGTTCATAAACGTCGGGTCAAGGTAATCTATCTTTCAATTTCTGTATTTTTTAGCTCGTTCAAAATCTGATTTAGTTCCAAGTTTGACACGAAAAATCAACAGTGCCTGTTCCGGAAGAAAAATGCCTTTTTTTTTTTAGTGGAAACGGTCGCGTGAGCATAATGCCCCCTAAAGGCCCAAAAAGACCAAGTTTGACTAGAAAGATTAGATGTGTCCATTGGGGACAAATAAATACAATTTTTTTGGATGGAAACGGCCATGTAAGCAAAAGACCCCCACCAAGAGGCCAAACAGACCAAATTTGACCTGAAAAAATATCGGTGTCCGTTTTGAAGTAAAGTACCACGTTTTGGGTCTAGAAACAGCTATATTTCCAAAAAAAAAAAACCAAAATTCCGAAATAAACCGAATTTGACCTGAATAATACGCAGTGTCCATTTTGGACGAAAAATACCCGATTTTTTTGTTGAAACTGTCTTGTGAACAAAATGCCCCAAATGGACAGAGCAGACAAAGTTTGACTCGAAAAATCAACAGTGCCCGTTTTAGACGAAAAATACCACTTTTTGGGGGTGGAAACGATCGTCTTAGAAAACGGCTTGAAAAGGCCCAAAAAGACCAAGTCAAAGTTTGACTTGAAAACCCAATAGTCCCGTTTTAGACAAAAAAAAATACCATTTTTTTGAGAGGAAACGACCGTCTCGGAAAACGGCTTCAAATGGCCTAAAAAGACCAGATTGGACCGAAAAAATCAACAGTGTCCGTTTTGGACGAAAAATACCAGTTATTTGGGTTGAAGCGGACGTGTGAGCAAAGCACTCCCCGAATGCCTGAAAAGACCAAGTTTGACCAGAATAATCAACAATGTTCGTTTTCCGTGAAAAATACCACTTTGTTCAAGTTGAAACAGTCTTGTGAGCAAAATACCCCCAAAAGACAAAGAAGTCCAAGTTTGACACGAAAAATCAACAGTGCCTGTTCCGGACGAAAAATGCATTTTTTTTTGGGTGGAAATGGTCGCGTGAGCATAATGCCCCCTAAATGCCCAAAAAGACCAAGTTTGACTAGAAAGATTAGATGTGTCCATTTGGGACAAATAAATACAATTTTTTTGGATGGAAACGGCCATGTAAGCAAAAGACCCCCACCGAGAGGCCAAACAGACCAAATTTGACATGAAAAAATATCGGTGTCCATTTTGGAGAAAAGTACCACTTTTTAGGTGTAGAAACAGCTATAATTCCAAAAAAAAAAAAACCTGAAATTCTGAAATAAATCGAATTTGACCTGAATAATACGCAGTGTCCATTTTGGACGAAACATACCCGATTTTTTAGTTGGAACTGTCTTGTGAACAAAATGCCCCAAGTGGATAGAGCAGACAAAGTTTGACTCGAAAAATTAACAGTGCCCGTTTTAGACGAAAAATACCACCTTTTGGGGGTGGAAACGACCGTCTTAGAAAACGGCTTGAAAAGGTCCAAAAAGATCAAGTTTGACCTGAAAAATCAACACTGTCCATTTTGGGACGAAAAATACAACTTTTTTGGGTGGAAACGGTCGTGCGAGCAAAATGCCCCCCCAAAAGGCCAAACAGACCAAATTTCACCTGAAAAATTAACGGTGTCCGTTTTGGGTGAAAAATACCACAAAACGCCCCGAAAATTCTGAAATAAACCAAATTTGACATGAATTATACATAGTGTCCATTTTGGACGAAAAATACCAAATTCTTTTATTGAAACGGTCGTGTGAACAAAATGCCCCTAAAGGACCGAACAGACGAAGTTTGACTTGAAAAACGAATAGTGCCCAATTTAGACAAAAAATACCATTTTTTTGGGAGAAAACGACCGTCATGGAAAACGGCTTCAAAAGGCCCAAAAAGACCAAGTTGGACCTGAAATATCAACACTGTCCGTTTTGGACGAAAACTACCAGTTGTTTGGGTTGAAGCGGACGTGTGTCAAAGTGCTCCCCAAACGCCTAAAAAGACCAAGTTTCACTAGAATAATCAACAATGTTCGTTTTCGGCGAAAAATACCACTTTTTCCAAGTTGACACGATCGTGTGAGCAAAATACCCCCCAAAAGACAAAAAAGTCCAAGTTTGACCCGAAAAATCAAAAGTGCCCGTTCCGAACGAAAAATACCTTTTTTTTTTTTTTTTTTTGTTTTGTTAGAAACGGTGGTGTTAGCATAATTCCCCCTAAATGCCAAAAAAGACCAAGTTTGACTTGAAGGATTAAATGTGTCCATTTTGGATAAATAAATACAATTTTTTTTGGATGGAAACGGCCGTGTGAGCAAAATGCTCCCCCAGAAGTCCACACAGACCGAATTTGACCTGAAACATTAACGATGTCCGTTTTGAGCGAAAAACACCACTTTTTGGGGTAGAAACAAAAATCCTTGCAAAACGCCCCAAAAATTCCGAATTTGACCGGAATAATCCACAACGTCCATTTCGGACGAAAAATACTAGGTTTTTTTGTTGAAACAGTCGTGTGAACAAAATGCCCCAAAAGGATCGAACAGACAAAGTTTGACTTGAAAAACCAATAGTCCCGTTTAAGACAAAAAAAAAATTCCATTTTTTTGAGAGGAAACGACCGTCTTGGAAAACGGCTTCAAAGGGCCCAAAAAGACCAGATTGGACCTAAAAAATCAACGGTGTCCGTTTTGGACGAAAAATACCATTTATTTGGGTTGAAGCGGACGTGTGAGCAAAGCGCTCCCCGAATGCCTAAAAAGACCAAGTTTGACCAGAATAATCAACAATGTTCGTTTTCGGCGAAAAATACCACTTTGTTCTAGTTGAAACGGTCGTGTGAGCAAAATACCCCCAAAAGACAAAGAAGTCCAAGTTTGACACGAAAAATCATCAGTGCCTGTTCCGGACGAAAAATGCCTTTTTTTTTGGGTGGAAACGGTCGCGTGAGCATAATGCCCCCTAAAGGCACAAAACGACCAAGTTTGACTAGAAAGATTAAATGTGTCCATTTGGGACAAATAAATACAATTTTTTTGGATGGAAACGGCCATGTAAGCAAAAGACCCCCACCAAGAGGCCAAACAGACCAAATTTGACCTGAAAAAATATCGGTGTCCGTTTTGGAGAAAAGTAACACCTTTTGGGTGTAGAAACAGCTATATTTCCAAAAAAAAAACCCCAAAATTCCGAAATAAACCGAATTTGACCTGAATAATACGCAGTGTCCATTTTGGATGAATAATACCCGATTTTTTTTATTGAAACTGTCTTGTGAACAAAATGCAACAAATGGACAGAGTAGACAAAGTTTGACTCAAAAAATCAACAGTGCCCGTTTTAGACGAAAAATACCACTTTTTGGGGGTGGAAACGATTGTCATGGAAAACGGCTTCAAAAGGCCCAAAAAGACCAAGTTAGACCTGAAATATCAACACTGTCCATTTTGGACGAAAACTACCAGTTGTTTGGGTTAAAGCGGACGTGTGTCAAAGCGCTCCCCAAACGCCTAAAAAGACCAAGTTTCACTAGAATAATCAACAATGTTCGTTTTCGGCGAAAAATACCACTTTTTCCAAGTTGGCACGATCGTGTGAGCAAAATACCCCCCAAAAGACAAAAAAGTCCAAGTTTGACCCGAAAAATCAACAGTGCCCGTTCCGGACGAAAAATACCTTTCTTTTATTTTATTTTATTTTTATTTTTTTATTTTTTTTTTTGTAGAAACGATGGTGTTAGCATAATGCCCCCTAAAGGCCGAAAAAGAAAGTTTGACTAGAAGGATTAAATGTGTCCATTTTGGATAAATAAATACAATTTTTTTGGATAGAAACGGTCGTGTGAGCAAAATGCCCCACCAGAAGTCCACACAGGCCGAATTTGACCTGAAACATTAACGATGTCCGTTTTAAGCGAAAAACACCACTTTTTGGGGTAGAAACAATAATCCTTGCAAAACGCCCCAAAAATTCCGAATTTGACCGGAATAATCCACAACGTCCATTTCGGACGAAAAATACTAGGTTTTTTTGTTGAAACAGTCGTGTGAACAAAATGCCCCAAAAGGACCGAACAGACAAAGTTTGACTTGAAAAACCAATAGTCCCGTTTTAGACAAAAAATAAAATTCCATTTTTTTGAGAGGAAACGACCGTCGTGGAAAACGGCTTCAAAGGGCCCAAAAAGACCAGATTGGACCTAAAAAATCAACGGTGTCCGTTTTGGATGAAAAATACCAGTTATTTGGGTTGAAGCGGACGTGTGAGCAAAGCGCTCCCCGAATGCCTAAAAAGACCAAGTTTGACCAGAATAATCAACAATGTTCGTTTTCGGCGAAAAATACCACTTTGTTCTAGTTGAAACGGTCGTGTGAGCAAAATACCCCCAAAAGACAAAGAAGTCCAAGTTTGACACGAAAAATCATCAGTGCCTGTTCCGGACGAAAAATGCCTTTTTTTTTTGGGTGGAAACGGTCGCATGAGCATAATGCCCCCTAAAGGCCCAAAACGACCAAGTTTGACTAGAAAGATTAAATGTGTCCATTTTGGACAAATAAATACAATTTTTTTGGATGGAAACGGCCATGTAAACAAAAGGCCCCCACCAAGAGGCCAAACAGACCAAATTTGACCTGAAAAAATATCGGTGTCCGTTCTGGAGAAAAGTAACACTTTTTGGGTGTAGAAACAGCTATATTTCCAAAAAAAAAAAACCCCAAAATTCCGAAATAAACTGAATTTGACCTGAATAATACGCAGTGTCCATTTTGGACGAAAAATACCCGGTTTTTTTTATTGAAACTGTCTTGTGAACAAAATGCACCAAATGGACAGAGCAGACAAAGTTTGACTCGAAAAATCAACAGTGCCCGTTTTAGACGAAAAATACCACTTTTTGGGGGTGGAAACGACCGTCATAGAAAACGGCTTCAAAAGGCCCAAAAAGACCAAGTTGGACCTGAAATATCAACACTGTCCGTTTTGGACGAAAACTACCAGTTGTTTGGGTTGAAGCGGACGTGTGTCAAAGCGCTCCCCAAACGCCTAAAAAGACCAAGTTTCACTAGAATAATCAACAATGTTCGTTTTCGGCGAAAAATACCACTTTTTCCAAGTTGACACGATCGTGTGAGCAAAATACCCTCCAAAAGACAAAAAAGTCCAAGTTTGACCCGAAAAATCAACAGTGCCCGTTCCGGACGAAAAATACCTTTCTTTTATTTTTTGTTTTTTTTTTTTTTTTTTTTTTTTTTTTTTTTTGTAGAAACGGTGGTGTTAGCACAATGCCCCCTAAAGGCCGAAAAAGACCCAGTTTGACTAGAAGGATTAAATGTGTCTATTTTGGATAAATAAATACAATTTTCTTGGATGGAAACGGCCGTGTGAGCAGAATGCCCCACCAGAAGTCCACACAGACTGAATTTGACCTGAAACATTAACGATGTCCGTTTTGGGCGAAAAACACCACTTTTTGGGGTAGAAACAATAATCCTTGCAAAACGCCCCAAAAATTCCGAATTTGACCGGAATAATCCACAACGTCCATTTCGAACGAAAAATACTAGGTTTTTTTGTTGAAACAGTCGTGTGAACAAAATGCCCCAAGAGGACCGAACAGACAAAGTTTGACTTGAAAACCCAATAGTCCCGTTTTAGACAAAAAAAAAATCCCATTTTTTTGAGAGGAAACGACCGTCTTGGAAAACGGCTTCAAAGGGCCCAAAAAGACCAGGTTGGACCTAAAAAATCAACGGTGTCCGTTTTGGACGAAAAATACCAGTTATTTGGGTTGAAGCGGACGTGTGAGCAAAGCGCTCCCCGAATGCCTAAAAAGACCAAGTTTGACCAGAATAATCAACAATGTTCGTTTTCGGCGAAAAATACCACTTTGTTCTAGTTGAAACAGTCGTGTGAGCAAAATACCCCCAAAAGACAAAGAAGTCCAAGTTTGACACGAAAAATCAACAGTGCCTGTTCCGGACGAAAAATGCCTTTTTTTTTTTGGGTGGAAACGATCGCGTGAGCATAATGCCCCCTAAATGCCCAAAAAGACAAAGTTTGACTAGAAAGATTAGATGTGTCCATTTGGGACAAATAAATACCATTTTTTTGGATGGAAACGGCCATGTAAGCAAAAGACCCCCACCAAGAGGCAAAACAGACCAAATTTGACCTGAAAAAATATCGGTGTTCGTTTTGGAGAAAAGTACCACTTTTTGGGTGTAGAAACAGCTATATTTCCAAAAAAAAAAACCCCAAAATTCCGAAATAAACCGAATTTGACCTGAATAATACGCAGTGTCCATTTTGGACGAAAAATACCCGATTTTTTAGTTGGAACTCTCTTGTGAACGAAATGCCCCAAATGGACAGAGCAGACAAAGTTTGACTCGAAAAATCAACAGTGCCCGTTTTAGACGAAAAATACCACTTTTTGGGGGTGAAAACGACCGTCTTAGAAAACGGCTTGAAAAGGCCCAAAATGACCAAGTTTGACCTGAAAAATCAACACTGTCCATTTTGGGACGAAAAATACAACTTTTTGGGTGGAAACGGCCGTGCGAGCAAAATGCCCCCCCCAAAAGGCCAATCAGACAAAATTTCACCCGAAAAAATAACGGTGTCCGTTTTGGGGGAAAAATACCACAAAACGCCCCGAAAATTCCGAAAATAAACCAAATTTGACCTGAATTAGACACAGTGTCCATTTTGGACGAAAAATACCAAGTTCTTTTATTGAAACGGTCGTGTGAACAAAAAATGCCCCTAAAGTACCGAACAGACGAAGTTTGACTTGAAAAACGAATAGTGCCCGTTTTAGACAAAAAAATACCATTTTTTTGGGAGGAAACGACCGTCATGGAAAATGGCTTCAAAAGGCCCAAAAAGACCAAGTTGGACCTGAAATATCAACACTGTCCGTTTTGGACGAAAACTACCAGTTGTTTGGGTTGAAGCGGACGTGTGTCAAAGCGCTCCCCAAACGCCTAAAAAGACCAAGTTTCACTAGAATAATCAACAGTGTTCGTTTTCGGCGAAAAATACCACATTTTCCAAGTTGAAAAGATTGTGTGAGCAAAATACCCCCCAAAAGACAAAAAAATCCATGTTTGACCCGAAAAATCAACAGTGCCCCTTCCGGACGAAAAATACGTTCTTTTTTTTTTTTTAAATTTTTTGTGGAAACGGTGGTGTTAGCATAATGCCCCCTAAAGGCCAAAAAAGACCAAGTTTGACTAGAAGGATTAAATGTGTCCATTTTGGATAAATAAATACAATTTTTTTGGATGGAAACGGCTCTATGAGCAAAATGCCCCCCCCGGAGTACAAACAAACCAAATTTGACCTAAAACATTAACGGTGTCCGTTTTGAGCGAAAAACACCACTTTTTTGGGTAGAAACAATAATCCTTGCAAAACGCCGCAAAAATTCCGAAATAAACCAAATTTGACCGGAATAATCCACAGCGTCCATTTCGGACGAAAAATACTAGGTTTTTTCGTTGAAACAGTCGTGTGAACAAAATGCCCCAAAAGGACCGAACAGACAAAGTTTGACTTGAAAAACCAATAGTCCCGTTTTAGACAAAAAAATACCATTTTTTTGGGAGGAAACGACCGTCATGGAAAATGGCTTCAAAAGGCCCAAAAAGACCAAGTTGGACCTGAAATATCAACACTGTCCGTTTTGGACGAAAACTACCAGTTGTTTGGGTTGAAGCGGACGTGTGTCAAAGCGCTCCCCAAACGCCTAAAAAGACCAAGTTTCACTAGAATAATCAACAGTGTTCGTTTTCGGCGAAAAATACCACATTTTCCAAGTTGAAAAGATTGTGTGAGCAAAATACCCCCCAAAAGACAAAAAAATCCATGTTTGACCCGAAAAATCAACAGTGCCCCTTCCGGTCGAAAAATACGTTCTTTTTTTTTTTAAAAATTTTTTGTGGAAACGGTGGTGTTAGCATAATGCCCCCTAAAGGCCAAAAAAGACCAAGTTTGACTAGAAGGATTAAATGTGTCCATTTTGGATAAATAAATACAATTTTTTTGGATGGAAACGGCTCTATGAGCAAAATGCCCCCCCCGGAGTACAAACAAACCAAATTTGACCTAAAACATTAACGGTGTCCGTCTTGAGCGAAAAACACCACTTTTTTGGGTAGAAACAATAATCCTTGCAAAACGCCGCAAAAATTCCGAAATAAACCAAATTTGACCGGAATAATCCACAGCGTCCATTTCGGACGAAAAATACTAGGTTTTTTCGTTGAAACAGTCGTGTGAACAAAATGCCCCAAAAGGACCGAACAGACAAAGTTTGACTTGAAAAACCAATAGTCCCGTTTTAGACAAAAAAATAAATTTCCATTTTTTTGAGAAGAAACGACCGTCTTGGAAAACGGCTTCAAAGGGCCCAAAAAGACCAGATTGGACCTAAAAAATCAACGGTGTCCGTTTTGGACGAAAAATACCAGTTATTTGGGTTGAAGCGGACGTGTGAGCAAAGCGCTCCCCGAATGCCTAAAACGACCAAGTTTGACCAGAATAATCAACAATGTTCGTTTTTGGCGAAAAATACCACTTTGTTCTAGTTGAAACGGTCGTGTGAGCAAAATACCCCCAAAAGACAAAGAAGTCCAAGTTTGACACGAAAAATCAACAGTGCCTGTTCCGGACGAAAAATGCCTTTTTTTTTTTGGGTGGAAACGGTCGCGTGAGCATAATGCCTCCTAAAGGCCCAAAAAGACCAAGTTTGACTAGAAAGATTAAATGTGTCCATTTGGGACAAATAAATACATTTTTTTTGGCTGGAAACGGCCAGGTAAGCAAAAGACCCCCACCAAGAGGCCAAACAGACCAAATTTGACCTGAAAAAATATCGGTGTCCGTTTTGGAGAAAAGTAACACTTTTTGGGTGTAGAAACAGCTATGTTTCCAAAAAAAAAACCCCAAAATTCCGAAATAAACCGAATTTGACCTTAATAATACGCAGTGTCCATTTTCGACGAAAAATACCCGATTTTTTTTATTGAAACTGTCTTGTGAACAAAATGCACCAAATGGACAGAGCAGACAAAGTTTGACTCGAAAAATCAACAGTGCCCGTTTTAGACGAAAAATACCACTTTTGGGGGGTGGAAACGACCGTCTTAGAAAACGGCTTGAAAAGGCCCAAAATGACCAAGTTTGACCAAAAAAATCAACATTGTCCCTTTTGGGACGAAAAATACAACTTTTTTGGGTGGAAACGGCCGTGCGAGAAAAATGCCCCCCCGAAAGGCGAAACAGACCAAATTTCACCTGAAAAATTAACGGTGTCCGTTTTGGGTGAAAAATACCACAAAACGCCCCGAAAATTCCAAAATAAACCAAATTTGACCTGAATTCTACACAGTGTCCATTTTGGACGAAAAATACCAAGTTCTTTTATTGAAACGGTCGTGCGAACAAAATGCCCCAAAAGGACCGAACAGACGAAGTTTGACTTGAAAAACCAATAGTGCCCGTTTTAGACAAAAAATACCATTTTTTTGGGAGGAAACGACCGTCATGGAAAACGGCTTCAAAAGGCCCAAAAAGACCAAGTTTGACTAGAAAGATTAAATGTGTCCATTTGGGACAAATAAATACATTTTTTTTGGCTGGAAACGGCCAGGTAAGCAAAAGACCTCCACCAAGAGGCCAAACAGACCAAATTTGACCTGAAAAAATATCGGTGTCCGTTTTGGAGAAAAGTAACACTTTTTGGGTGTAGAAACAGCTATGTTTCCAAAAAAAAAAACCCCAAAATTCCGAAATAAACCGAATTTGACCTGAATAATACGCAGTGTCCATTTTCGACGAAAAATACCCGATTTTTTTTATTGAAACTGTCTTGTGAACAAAATGCACCAAATGGACAGAGCAGACAAAGTTTGACTCGAAAAATCAACAGTGCCCGTTTTAGACGAAAAATACCACTTTTTGGGGGTGGAAACGACCGTCTTAGAAAACGGCTTGAAAAGGCCCAAAATGACCAAGTTTGACCAGAAAAATCAACACTGTCCCTTTTGGGACGAAAAATACAACTTTTTTGGGTGGAAACGGCCGTGCGAGAAAAATGCCCCCCGAAAGGCTAAAGAAACCAAATTTCACCTGAAAAATTAACGGTGTCCGTTTTAGGTGAAAAATACCACAAAACGCCCCGAAAATTCTGAAATAAACCAAATTTGCCCTGAATTATACACAGTGTCCATTTTGGACGAAAAATACCAAGTTCTTTTATTGTAACGGTCGTGTGAACAAAATGCCCCAAAAGGACCGAACAGACGTAGTTTGACTTGAAAAACCAATAGTGCCCATTTTAGACAATAAATACCATTTTTTTGGGAGGAAACGACCGTCATGGAAAACGGCTTCAAAAGGCCCAAAAAGACCAAGTTGGACCTGAAATATCAACACTATCCGTTTTGGACGAAAACTACCAGTTGTTTGGGTTGAAGCGGACGTGTGTCAAAGTGCTCCCCCAACGCCTAAAAAGACCAAGTTTCACTAGAATAATCAACAATGTTCGTTTTCGGCGAAAAATACCACTTTTTCCAAGTTGAAACGATCGTGTGTGCAAAATACCCCCCAAAAGACAAAAAAGTCCAAGTTTGACCCGAAAAATCAACAGTGCCCGTTCCGGACGAAAAATACCTTTCTTTGATTGTTTATTTTTTTTTTATTGGTGGAAACGGTGGTGTTAGCATAATGCCCCCTAAAGGCCAAAAAACACCAAGTTTGACTAGAAGGATTAAATGTGTCCATTTTGGATAAATAAATAAAAACAAATTGGATGGAAACGGCTGCGTGAGCAAAATGCCCCCCCAGGAGTACAAACAAACCAAATTTGACCTGAAACATTAACGGTGTCCCTTTTTAGCGAAAAACACCACTTTTTTGGGTAGAAACAATAATCCTTGCAAAACGCCGCAAAAATTCCGAAATAAACCGAATTTGACTGGAATAATCCACAACGTCCATTTCGGATGAAAAATACTAGGTTTTTTTGTGAAACAGTCGTGTGAACAAAATGCCCCAAAAGGACCGAACAGACAAAGTTTGACTTGAAAAACCAATAGTCCCGTTTTAGACACAAAAAAAAAACATTCCATTTTTTTGAGAGGAAACGACCGTCTTGGAAAACGGCTTCAAAGGGCCCAAAAAGACCATATTGGACCTAAAAAATCAACGGTATCCGTTTTGGACGAAAAATACAAGTTATTTAGGTTGAAGCGGACGTGTGACCAAAGCGCTGCCCGAATGCCTAAAAAGACCAAGTTTGACCAGAATAATCAACAATGTTCGTTTTCGGCGAAAAATACCACTTTGTTCAAGTTGAAATGGTCGTGTGAGCAAAATACCCCCAAAAGACAAAGAAGTCCAAGTTTCACACGAAAAATCAACAGTGCCCGTACCGGACGAAAAATGCCTTTTTTTTTTTGGGTGGAAACGGTCATGTGAGCATAATGCCCCCTAAAGGCCCAAAAAAACCAAGTTTGACTAGAAAGATTAAATGTGTCAATTTGGGACAAATAAATACAATTTTTTTGGATGGAAACGGCCATGTAAGCAAAAGACCCCACCAAGAGGCCAAACATACCAAAATTGACCTGAAAAAATATCGGTGTCCGTTTCGGAGAAAAGGACCACTTTTTGGGTGTAGAAACAGCTATATTTCCAAAAAAAAAAACCCCAAAATTTCGAAATAAACCGAATTTGACCTGAATAATACGCAGTGTCCATTTTGGACGAAAAATACCCGATTTTTTTGTTGAAACTGTCTTGTGAACAAAATGCCCCAAGTGGACAGAGCATACAAAGTTTGACTCGAAAAATCAACAGTGCCCGTTTCAGATGAAAAATACCACTTTTTGGGGGTGGAAACGACCGTCTAAGAAAACGGCTTGAAAATGCCCAAAAAGACCAAATGTAACCTGAAAAATCAACACTGTCCGTCTTGGGACGAAAAATAAAACTTTTTTGGGTAGAAAAGGACGTGCGAGCAAAATGCCCCCCCAAAAGGTCAAACAGACCAAATTTGACCTGAAAAATTAACGGTGTCCGTTTTCGGTGAAAAATACCACAAAACGCCCCGAAAATTCCGAAATAAACCAAATTTCACCTGAATTATACACATTGTCCATTTTGGACGAAAAATACCAAGTTCTTTTATTGAAACGGTCGTGTGAACAAAATGCCCCAAAAGGACCGAACAGATGTAGTTTGGCTTGAAAAACCAATAGCGCCCATTTTAGACAATAAATACCATTTTTTTGGGAGGAAACGACCGTCATGGAAAACGTCTTCAAAAGGCCCAAAAAGACCAAGTTGGACCTGAAATATCAACACTGTCCATTTTGGACGAAAACTACCAGTTGTTTGGGTTGAAGCGGACGTGTGTCAAAGGGCTCCCCCAACGCCTAAAAAGACCAAGTTTCACTAGAATAATCAACAATGTTCGTTTTCGGCGAAAAATACCACTTTTTCCAAGTTGAAATGATCGTGTGTGCAAAATACCCCCCAAAAGACAAAAAAGTCCAAGTTTGACCCGAAAAATCAACAGTGCCCGTTCCGGACGAAAAATACCTTTCTTTGATTGTTTATTTTTTTTTTGTTGGTGGAAACGGTGGTGTTAGCATAATGCCCCCTAAAGGCCAAAAAAGACCAAGTTTGACTAGAAGGATTAAATGTGTCCATTTTGGATAAATAAATATATTTTTTTTGGATGGAAACGGCTGTGTGAGCAAAATGCCCCCCCAGGAGTACAAACAGACCAAATTTGACCTGAAACATTAACAGTGTCCGTTTTGAGCGAAAAACACCACTTTTTGGGTAGAAACAATAATCCTTGCAAAACGCCGCAAAAATTCCGAAATAAACCGAATTTGACTGAAATAATCCACAACGTCCATTTCGGACGAAAAATACTAGGTTTTTTTGTTGAAACAGTCGTGTGAACAAAATGCCCCAAAAGGACCGAACAGACAAAGTTTGACTTGAAAAACCAATAGTCCCGTTTTAGACAAAAAAAAAAAACCATTTTTTTGAGAAGAAACAACCGTCTTGGAAAACGGCTTCAAAGGGCCCAAAAAGACCATATTGGACCTAAAAAATCAACGGTATCCGTTTTGGACGAAAAATACAAGTTATTTAGGTTAAAGCGGACGTGTGACCAAAGCGCTTCCCGAATGCCTAAAAAGACCAAGTTTGACCAGAATAATCAACAATGTTCGTTTTCGGCGAAAAATACCACTTTGTTCAAGTTGAAACGGTCGTGTGAGCAAAATACCCCCAAAAGAAAAAGAAGTCCAAGTTTCACACGAAAAATCAACAGTGCCCGTACCAGACGAAAAATGCCTTTTTTTTTTTGGGTGGAAACGGTCGTGTGAGCATAATGCCCCCTAAAGGCCCAAAAAGACCAAGTTTGACTAGAAAGATTAAATGTGTCCATTTGGGACAAATAAATACAATTTTTTTGGATGGAAACGGCCATGTAAGCAAAAGACCCCACCAAGATGCCAAACAGAACAAATTTGACCTGAAAAAATATCGGTGTCCGTTTTGGAGTAAAGTACCACTTTTTGGGTGTAGAAATAGCTATATTTCCAAACAAATAACCCCAAAATTCCGAAATAAACCGAATTTGACCTGAATAATACGCAGTGTCCATTCGGACGAAAAATACCCGATTTTTTTGTTGAAACTGTCTTGTGAACAAAATGCCCCAAGTGGACAGAGCAGACAAAGTTTGACTTGAAAAATCAACAGTGCCCATTTTAGACGAAAAATACCACTTTTTGGGGGTGGAAACGACCGTCTTAGAAAATGGCTTGAAAAGGCCCAAAAAGACCAAGTTTGACCTGAAAAATCAACACTGTCCCTTTTGGGACGAAAAATATAACTTTTTTGGGTGGAAAAGGCCGTTTGAGCAAAATGCCCCCCCAAAAGGCCAAACAGACCAAATTTGACCTGAAAAATTAACGATGTCCGTTTTGGGTGAAAAATACCACAAAACGCCCCGAAAATTCCGAAATAAAACCAATTTGACCTGAATTAGACACAGTGTCCATTTTGGACGAAAAATACCAAGTTCTTTTATTGAAACGGTCGTGCGAACAAAATGCCCCTAAAGGACCGAACAGACGAAGTTTGACTAAAAAACCAATAGTGCCCTTTTTAGACAAAAAATAGCATTTTTTTTGGAGGAAACGACCATCATGGAAAACGGCTTCAAAAGGCCCAAAAAGACCAAGTTGGACCTCATATATCAACACTGTCCGTTTGGAACGAAAACTACCAGCTGTTTGGGTTGAAGCGGACGTGTGAGCAAAGCGCTCCCCAAACGCCAAAAAAGACCAAGTTTTACTAGAATAATCAACAATGTTCGTTTTTAGCGAAATATACCACTTTTTCCAAGTTGAAACGATCGTGTGAGCAAAATACCACCGAAAAGACAAAATAGTCCAAGTTTGACCCGAAAAATCAACAATGACCGTTCCGGACGAAAAATACCTTCTTTTTTTTTTTTTTTTTTTGTGGAAACGATGGTGTTAGCATAATGCCCCCTAAAAGCCAAAAAAGACCAAGTTTGACTAGAAGGATTAAATGTGTCCATTTTGGACAAATTAATACAATTGTTTTGGATGGAAACGGCCGTGTGAGCAAAATGCCCCCCCAAAAGTCCAAACAAACCGAATTTGGCCTGAAACATTAACGATGTCCGTTTTGAGCGAAAAACACCACTTTTTGGGGTAGAAACAATAATCCTTGCAAAACGCCCCAACAATTGCCAAATAAACCGAATTTGACCGGAATAATCCACAACGTCCATTTCGGACGAAAAATACTAGGTTTTTTTGTTGAAACAGTCGTGTGAACAAAATGCCCCAAAAGGACCGAACAGACAAAGTTTGACTTGAAAAACCAATAGTCCCGTTTTAGACAAAAAAATAAATTTCCATTTTTTTGAGAGGAAACGACCGTCTTGGAAAACGGCTTCAAAGGGCCCAAAAAGACCAGATTGGACCTAAAAAATCAACGGTGTCCGTTTTGGACGAAAAATACCAGTTATTTGGGTTGAAGCGGACGTGTGAGCAAAGCGCTCCCCGAATGCCTAAAACGACCAAGTTTGACCCGAATAATCAACAATGTTCGTTTTCGGCGAAAAATACCACTTTGTTCAAGTTGAAACGGTCCTGTGAGCAAAATACACCCAAAAGACAAAGAAGTCCAAGTTTCACACGAAAAATCAACAGTGCCTGTTCCGGACGAAAGATGCCTTTTTTTTTTTTTGGTGGAAACGGTCGCGTGAGCATAATGCCCCCTAAAGGCCCAAAAAGACCAAGTTTGACTAGAAAGATTAAATGTGTGCATTTGGGACAAATAAATACATTTTTTTTGGATGGAAACGGCCATGTAAGCAAAAGACCCCCACCAAGAGGCCAAACAGACCAAATTTGACCTGAAAAAATATCGGTGTCCGTTTTGGAGAAAAGTAACACTTTTTGGGTGTAGAAACAGCTATATTTCCAAAAAAAAAACCCCAAAATTCCGAAATAAACCGAATTTGACCTGAATAATACGCAGTGTCCATTTTGGACGAAAAATACCCGATTTTTTTTATTGAAACTGTCTTGTGAACAAAATGCACCAAATGGACAGAGCAGACAAAGATTGACTCGAAAAATCAACAGTGCCCGTTTTAGATGAAAAATACCACTTTTTGGGGGTGGAAACGACCGTCTTAGAAAACGGCTTGAAAAGGCCCAAAATGACCAAGTTTGACCTGAAAAATCAACATTGTCCCTTTTGGGACGAAAAATACAACTTTTTTGGGTGGAAACGGCCGTGCGAGCAAAATGCCCCCCCAAAAGGCCAATCAGACGAAATTTCACCTGAAAAATTAACGGTGTTCGTTTTGGATGAAAAATACCACAAAACGCCCCGAAAATTCCGAAATAAACCAAATTTGACCTGAATTATACACAGTGTCCATTTTGGACGAAAAATACCAAGTTCTTTTATTGAAACGGTCGTGTGAAACAAATACCCCAAAAGGACCGAACAGACGAAGTTTGACTTGAAAAACGAATAGTGCCCGTTTTAGACAAAAAATAGCATTTTTTTGGGAGGAAACGACCGTCATGGAAAACGGCTTCAAAAGGCCCAAAAAGACCAAGTTGGACCTCAAATATCAACACTGTCCATTTTGGACGAAAACTACCAGTTGTTTGGGTTGAAGCGGACGTGTGTCAAAGCGCTCCCCAAACGCCTAAAAAGACCAAGTTTCACTAGAATAATCAACAGTGTTCGTTTTCGGCAAAAAATACCACATTTTCCAAGTTGAAACGATCGTGTGAGCAAAATTCCCCCCAAAAGCCAAAAAAGTCCAAGTTTGACCCGAAAAATCAACTGTGCCCGATCCGGACGAAAAATACCTTCTCTTTTTTTTTTTTTTTTTTTTAATTTTTTGTAGAAACGGTGGTGTTAGCATAATGCCCCCTAAAGGCCGAAAAAGACCAAGTTTGACTAGAAGGATTAAATGTGTCCATTTTGGATAAATAAATACAATGTTTTTGGATGGAAACGGCCGTGTGAGCAAAATGCACCCCCCGAAGTCCAAACAGACCAAATTTGACCTGAAACATTAACGGTGTCCGTTTTGAGCGAAAAACATCACTTTTTCGGGGTAGAAACAATAATCCTTGCAAAACACCCCAAAAATTCCGAATTTGACCGGAATAATCCACAACGTCCATTTTGGACGAAAAGTACTAGGTTTTTTTGTTGAAACAGTCGTGTGAACAAAATGCCCCCAAAGGACCGAACAGACAAAGTTTGACTTGAAAAACCAATAGTCCCGTTTTAGACAAAAAAATAAATTTCCATTTTTTTGAGAGGAAACGACCGTCATGGAAAACGGCTTCAAAGGGCCGAAAAAGACTAGATTGGACCTAAAAAATCAACGGTGTCCGTTTTGGACGAAAAATACCAGTTATTTGGGTTGAAGCGGACGTGTGAGCCAAGCGCTCCCCGAATGCCTAAAACGACCAAGTTTGACCCGAATAATCAACAATGTTCATTTTCGGCGAAAAATACCACATTTTCCAAGTTGAAACGATCGTGTGAGCAAAATTCCCCCCAAAAGCCAAAAAAGTCCAAGTTTGACCCGAAAAATCAACAGTGCCCGATCCGGACGAAAAATACCTTCTTTTTTTTTTTTTTTTTTTTTTTTTTAATTTTTTGTGGAAACGGTGGTGTTAGCATAATGCCCCCTAAAGGCCAAAAAAGACCAAGTTTGACTAGAAGGATTAAATGTGTCCATTTTGGATAAATAAATACAATTTTTTTGGATGGAAACGGCCGTGTGAGCAAAATGCACCCCCCGAAGTCCAAACAGACCAAATTTGACCTGAAACATTAACGGTGTCCGTTTTGAGCGAAAAACATCACTTTTTCGGGGTAGAAACAATAATCCTTGCAAAACACCCGAAAAATTCCGAATTTCACCGGAATAATCCACAACGTCCATTTCGGACGAAAAGTACTAGGTTTTTTTGTTGAAACAGTCGTGTGAACAAAATGCCCCCAAAGGACCGAACAGACAAAGTTTGACTTGAAAAACCAATAGTCCCGTTTTAGACAAAAAAATAAATTTCCATTTTTTTGAGAGGAAACGACCGTCTTGGAAAACGGCTTCAAAGGGCCGAAAAAGACCAGATTGGACCTAAAAAATCAACGATGTCTGTTTTGGACGAAAAATACCAGTTATTTGGGTTGAAGTAGACGTGTGAGCAAAGCGCTCCCCGAATGCCTAAAACGACCAAGTTTGACCTGAATAATCAACAATGTTCGTTTTCGGCAAAAAATACCACATTTTCCAAGTTGAAACGATCGTGTGAGCAAAATTCCCCCCAAAAGCCAAAAAAGTCCAAGTTTGACCCGAAAAATCAACAGTGCCCGATCCGGACGAAAAATACCTTTTTTTTTTTTTTTTTTAATTTTTTGTTGAAACGGTGGTGTTAGCATAATGCCCCCTAAAGGCCAAAAAAGACAAAGTTTGACTAGAAGGATTAAATGTGTCCATTTTGGAAAAATAAATACAATTTTTTTGGATGGAAACGGCCGTGTGAGCAAAATGCACCCCCAGAAGTCCAAACAGACCAAATTTGACCTGAAACATTAACGGTGTCCGTTTTGAGCGAAAAACATCACTTTTTCGGGGTAGAAACAATAATCCTTGCAAAACACGCCAAAAATTCCGAAAGAAACGGAATTTGACCGGAATAATCCACAGTGTCCATTTCGGACGAAAAATACTAGGTTTTTTTGTTGAAACAGTCGTGTGAACAAAATGCCCCAAAAGGACCGAACAGACAAAGTCTGACTTGAAAAACCAATAGTCCCGTTTTAGACAAAAAAAAATACCATTTTTTTTGGAAGAAACAACCGTCTTGGAAAACGGCTTCAAAGGGCCCAAAAAGACCAGATTGGACCTAAAAAATCAACGGTGTCCGTTTTGGACGAAAAATACCAGTTATTTGGGTTGAAACGGACGTGTGACCAAAGCGCTCCCCGAATGCCTAAAACGACCAAGTTTGACCCGAATAATCAACAATGTTCGTTTTCGGCGAAAAATACCACTTTGTTCAAGTTGAAACGGTCGTGTGAGCAAAATACACCCAAAAGACAAAGAAGTCCAAGTTTCACACGAAAAATCAACAGTGCCTGTTGCGGACGAAAGATGCCCTTTTTTTTTTGGGTGGAAACGGTCGCGTGAGCATAATGCCCCCTAAAGGCCCAAAAAGACCAAATTTGACTAGAAAGATTAAATGTGTCCATTTGGGACAAATAAATACAATTTTTTTGGATGGAAACGGTCATGTAAGCAATAGACCCCCACCAAGAGGCCAAACAGACCAAATTTGACCTGAAAAAATATCGGTGTCCGTTTTGGAGAAAAGTAACACTTTTTGGGTGTAGAAAATGCTATATTTCCAAAAAAAAAACCCCAAAATTCCGAAATAAACCGAATTTGACCTGAATAATACGCAGTGTCCATTTTGGACGAAAAATACCCGATTTTTTTTATTGAAACTGTCTTGTGAACAATATGCACCAAATGGACAGAGCAGACAACGTTTGACTCGAAAAATCAACAGTGCCCGTTTCAGACGAAAAATACCACTTTTTGGGGGTGGAAACGACCGTCTTAGAAAACGGCTTGAAAAGGCCCAAAATGACCAAGTTTGACCTGAAAAATCAACACTATCCCTTTTGGGACGAAAAATACAATTTTTTTGGGTGGAAACGGCCGTGCGAGCAAAATGCCCCCCCAAAAGGCCAAACAGACCAAATTTCACCTGAAAAATTAACGGTGTCCGTTTTGGATGAAAAATACCACAAAACGCCCCGAAAATTCCGAAATAAACCAAATTTGACCTGAATTATACACAGTGTCCATTTTGGACGAAAAATACCAAGTTCTTTTATTGAAACGGTCGTGTGAACAAAATGCCCCAAAAGGACCGAACAGACGAAGTTTGGCTTGAAAAACCAATAGCGCCCATTTTAGACAATAAATACCATTTTTTTGGAAGGAAACGACCGTCATGGAAAACGGCTTCAAAAGGCCCAAAAAGACCAAGTTGGACCTCAAATATCAACACTGTCCGTTTTGGACGAAAACTACCAGTTGTTTGGGTTGAAGCGGACGTGTGTCAAAGCGCTCCCCAAACGCCTAAAAAGACCAAGTTTCACTAGAATAATCAACAGTGTTCGTTTTCGGCAAAAAATACCACATTTTCCAAGTTGAAACGATCGTGTGAGCAAAATTCCCCCCAAAAGCCAAAAAAGTCCAAGTTTGACCCGAAAAATCAACAGTGCCCGTTCCGGACGAAAAATACCTTCTTTTTTTTTTAATTTTTTGTGGAAACGATGGTGTTAGCATAATGCCCCCTAAAGGCCAAAAAAGACCAAGTTTGACTAGAAGTATTAAATGTGTCCATTTTGGATAAATAAATACAATTTTTTTGGATGGAAACGGCCGTGTGAGCAAAATGCCCCCCCAGAAGTCCACACAGACAGAATTTGACCTGAAACATTAATGATGTCCGTTTTGAGCGAAAAACACCACTTTTTGGGGTAGAAGCAATAATCCTTGCAAAACGCCCCAAAAATTCCGAATTTGACCGGAATAATCCACAACGTCCATTTCGGACGAAAAATACTAGGTTTTTTTGTTGAAACAGTCGTGTGAACAAAATGCCCCAAAAGGACCGAACAGACAAAGTTTGACTTGAAAAACCAATAGTCCCGTTTTAGACAAAAAAATAAATTTCCATTTTTTTGAGAGGAAACGACTGTCTTGGAAAACGGCTTCAAAGGGCCCAAAAAGACCAGATTGGACCTAAAAAATCAACGGTGTCCGTTTTGGACGAAAAATACCTGTTATTTGGGTTAAACCGGACGTGTGAGCAAAGCGCTCCCCGAATGCCTAAAACGACCAAGTTTGACCCAAATAATCAACAATGTTCGTTTTCAGCGAAAAATACCACATTTTCCAAGTTGAAACGATCGTGTGAGCAAAATTCCCCCCCAAAGCCAAAAAAGTCCAAGTTTGACCCGAAAAATCAACAGTGCCCGATCCGAACGAAAAATACCTTTTTTTTTTTCTTTTTTTTTTTTAATTTTTTGTTGAAACGGTGGTGTTAGCATAATGCCCCCTAAAGGCCAAAAAAGACCAAGTTTGACTAGAAGGATTAAATGTGTCCATTTTGGATAAATAAATACAATTGTTTTGGATGGAAACGGCCGTGTGAGCAAAATGCACCCCCAGAAGTCCAAACAGACCAAATTTGACCTGAAACATTAACGGTGTCCGTTTTGAGCGAAAAACATCACTTTTTAGGGGTAGAAACAATAATCCTTGCATAACGCCCCAAAAATTCCGAAAGAAACCGAATTTGACCGCAATAATCCACAATGTCCATTTCGGACGAAAAATACTAGGTATTTTTGTTGAAACAGTCGTGTGAACAAAATGCCCCAAAAGGACCGAACAGACAAAGTTTGACTTGAAAAACTAATTGTCCCGTTTTAGACAAAAAAATAAATTTCCATTTTTTTGAGAGGAAACGACCGTCTTGGAAAACGGCTTCAAAGGGCCCAAAAAGACCAGATTGGACCTAAAAAATCAACGGTGTCCGTTTTGGACGAAAAATACCAGTTATTTGGGTTGAAGCGGACGTGTGAGAAAAGCGCTCCCCGAATGCCTAAAACGACCAAGTTTGACCCGAATAATCAACAATGTTCGTTTTCGGCAAAAAATACCACTTTGTTCAAGTTGAAACGGTCGTGTGAGCAAAATACACCCAAAAGACAAAGAAGCCCAAGTTTCACACGAAAAATCAACAGTGCCTGTTCCGGACGAAATATGCCTTTTTTTTTTTGGGTGGAAACGGTCGCGTGAGCATAATGCCCCCTAAAGGCCCAAAAAGACCAAGTTTGACTAGAAAGATTAAATGTGTCCATTTGGGACAAATAAATACAATTTTTTTGGATGGAAACGGCCATGTAAGCAAAAGACCCCCACCAAGAGGCCAAACAGACCAAATTTTACCTGAAAAAATATCGGTGTCCGTTTTGGAGAAAAGTAACACTTTTTGGGTGTAGAAATAGCTATATTTCCAAAAAAAAACCCCAAAATTCCGAAATAAACCGAATTTGACCTGAATAATACGCAGTGTCCATTTTGGACGAAAAATACCCGATTTTTTTTTATTGAAACTGTCTTGTGAACAAAATGCACCAAATGGACAGAGCAGACAAAGTTTGACTCGAAAAATCAACAGTGCCCGTTTTAGACGAAAAATACCACTTTTTGGGGGTGGAAACGACCGTCTTAGAAAACGGCTTGAAAAGGCCCAAAATGACCAAGTTTGACCTGAAAAATCAACATTGTCCCTTTTGGGACGAAAAATACAACTTTTTTGGGTGGAAACGGCCGTTCGAGCAAAATGCCCCCCCAAAAGGCCAATCAGACGAAATTTCACCTGAAAAATTAACGGTGTTCGTTTTGGATGAAAAATACCACAAAACGCCCCGAAAATTCCGAAATAAACCAAATTTGACCTGAATTATACACAGTGTCCATTTTGGACGAAAAATACCAAGTTCTTTTATTGAAACGGTCGTGTGAAACAAATACCCCAAAAGGACAGAACAGACGAAGTTTGACTTGAAAAACGAATAGTGCCCGTTTTAGACAAAAAATAGCATTTTTTTGGGAGGAAACGACCGTCATGGAAAACGGCTTCAAAAGGCCCAAAAAGACCAAGTTGGACCTCAAATATCAACACTGTCCGTTTTAGACGAAAACTACCAGTTGTTTGGGTTGAAGCAGACGTGTGTCAAAGCGCTCCCCAAACGCCTAAAAAGACCAAGTTTCACTAGAATAATCAACAGTGTTCGTTTTCGGCAAAAAATACCACATTTTCCAAGTTGAAACGATCGTGTGAGCAAAATTCCCCCCAAAAGCCAAAAAAGTCCAAGTTTGACCCGAAAAATCAACAGTGCCCGTTTCGGACGAAAAATACCTTCTTTTTTTTTTTTAATTTTTTGTGGAAACGGTGGTGTTAGCATAATGCCCCCTAAAGGCCAAAAAAGACCAAGTTTGACTAGAAGTATTAAATGTGTCCATTTTGGATAAATAAATACAATTTTTTTGGATGGAAACGGCCGTGTGAGCAAAATGCCCCCCCAGAAGTCCACACAGACAGAATTTGACCTGAAACATTAACGATGTCCGTTTTGAGCGAAAAACACCACTTTTTGGGGTAGAAGCAATAATCCTTGCAAAACGCCCCAAAAATTCCGAATTTGACCGGAATAATCCACAACGTCCATTTCGGACGAAAAATACTAGTTTTTTTTGTTGAAACAGTCGTGTGAACAAAATGCCCCAAAAGGACCGAACAGACAAAGTTTGACTTGAAAAACCAATAGTCCCGTTTTAGACAAAAAAATAAATTTCCATTTTTTTGAGAGGAAACGACTGTCTTGGAAAACGGCTTCAAAGGGCCCAAAAAGACCAGATTGGACCTAAAAAATCAACGGTGTCCGTTTTGGACGAAAAATACCTGTTATTTGGGTTAAACCGGACGTGTGAGCAAAGCGCTCCCCGAATGCCTAAAACGACCAAGTTTGACCCAAATAATCAACAATGTTCGTTTTCAGCGAAAAATACCACATTTTCCAAGTTGAAACGATCGTGTGAGCAAAATTCCCCCCCAAAGCCAAAAAAGTCCAAGTTTGACCCGAAAAATCAACAGTGCCCGATCCGAACGAAAAATACCTTTTTTTTTTTCTTTTTTTTTTTTAATTTTTTGTTGAAACGGTGGTGTTAGCATAATGCCCCCTAAAGGCCAAAAAAGACCAAGTTTGACTAGAAGGATTAAATGTGTCCATTTTGGATAAATAAATACAATTGTTTTGGATGGAAACGGCCGTGTGAGCAAAATGCACCCCCAGAAGTCCAAACAGACCAAATTTGACCTGAAACATTAACGGTGTCCGTTTTGAGCGAAAAACATCACTTTTTAGGGGTAGAAACAATAATCCTTGCATAACGCCCCAAAAATTCCGAAAGAAACCGAATTTGACCGCAATAATCCACAATGTCCATTTCGGACGAAAAATACTAGGTATTTTTGTTGAAACAGTCGTGTGAACAAAATGCCCCAAAAGGACCGAACAGACAAAGTTTGACTTGAAAAACTAATTGTCCCGTTTTAGACAAAAAAATAAATTTCCATTTTTTTGAGAGGAAACGACCGTCTTGGAAAACGGCTTCAAAGGGCCCAAAAAGACCAGATTGGACCTAAAAAATCAACGGTGTCCGTTTTGGACGAAAAATACCAGTTATTTGGGTTGAAGCGGACGTGTGAGAAAAGCGCTCCCCGAATGCCTAAAACGACCAAGTTTGACCCGAATAATCAACAATGTTCGTTTTCGGCAAAAAATACCACTTTGTTCAAGTTGAAACGGTCGTGTGAGCAAAATACACCCAAAAGACAAAGAAGCCCAAGTTTCACACGAAAAATCAACAGTGCCTGTTCCGGACGAAATATGCCTTTTTTTTTTTGGGTGGAAACGGTCGCGTGAGCATAATGCCCCCTAAAGGCCCAAAAAGACCAAGTTTGACTAGAAAGATTAAATGTGTCCATTTGGGACAAATAAATACAATTTTTTTGGATGGAAACGGCCATGTAAGCAAAAGACCCCCACCAAGAGGCCAAACAGACCAAATTTTACCTGAAAAAATATCGGTGTCCGTTTTGGAGAAAAGTAACACTTTTTGGGTGTAGAAATAGCTATATTTCCAAAAAAAAACCCCAAAATTCCGAAATAAACCGAATTTGACCTGAATAATACGCAGTGTCCATTTTGGACGAAAAATACCCGATTTTTTTTTATTGAAACTGTCTTGTGAACAAAATGCACCAAATGGACAGAGCAGACAAAGTTTGACTCGAAAAATCAACAGTGCCCGTTTTAGACGAAAAATACCACTTTTTGGGGGTGGAAACGACCGTCTTAGAAAACGGCTTGAAAAGGCCCAAAATGACCAAGTTTGACCTGAAAAATCAACATTGTCCCTTTTGGGACGAAAAATACAACTTTTTTGGGTGGAAACGGCCGTTCGAGCAAAATGCCCCCCCAAAAGGCCAATCAGACGAAATTTCACCTGAAAAATTAACGGTGTTCGTTTTGGATGAAAAATACCACAAAACGCCCCGAAAATTCCGAAATAAACCAAATTTGACCTGAATTATACACAGTGTCCATTTTGGACGAAAAATACCAAGTTCTTTTATTGAAACGGTCGTGTGAAACAAATACCCCAAAAGGACAGAACAGACGAAGTTTGACTTGAAAAACGAATAGTGCCCGTTTTAGACAAAAAATAGCATTTTTTTGGGAGGAAACGACCGTCATGGAAAACGGCTTCAAAAGGCCCAAAAAGACCAAGTTGGACCTCAAATATCAACACTGTCCGTTTTAGACGAAAACTACCAGTTGTTTGGGTTGAAGCAGACGTGTGTCAAAGCGCTCCCCAAACGCCTAAAAAGACCAAGTTTCACTAGAATAATCAACAGTGTTCGTTTTCGGCAAAAAATACCACATTTTCCAAGTTGAAACGATCGTGTGAGCAAAATTCCCCCCAAAAGCCAAAAAAGTCCAAGTTTGACCCGAAAAATCAACAGTGCCCGTTTCGGACGAAAAATACCTTCTTTTTTTTTTTTAATTTTTTGTGGAAACGGTGGTGTTAGCATAATGCCCCCTAAAGGCCAAAAAAGACCAAGTTTGACTAGAAGTATTAAATGTGTCCATTTTGGATAAATAAATACAATTTTTTTGGATGGAAACGGCCGTGTGAGCAAAATGCCCCCCCAGAAGTCCACACAGACAGAATTTGACCTGAAACATTAACGATGTCCGTTTTGAGCGAAAAACACCACTTTTTGGGGTAGAAGCAATAATCCTTGCAAAACGCCCCAAAAATTCCGAATTTGACCGGAATAATCCACAACGTCCATTTCGGACGAAAAATACTAGGTTTTTTTGTTGAAACAGTCGTGTGAACAAAATGCCCCAAAAGGACCGAACAGACAAAGTTTGACTTGAAAAACCAATAGTCCCGTTTTAGACAAAAAAATAAATTTCCATTTTTTTGAGAGGAAACGTCCATCTTGGAAAACGGATTCAAAGGGCCTAAAAAGACCAGATTGGACCTAAAAATCAACGGTGTCCGTTTTGGACGAAAAATACCAGTTATTTGGGTTGAAGCAGACGTGTGAGCAAAGCGCTCCCCGAATGCCTAAAACGACCAAGTTTGACCCGAATAATCAACAATGTTCGTTTTCGGTGAAAAATACCACATTTTCCAAGTTGAAACGATCGTGTGAGCAAAATTCCCCCCAAAAGCCAAAAAAGTCCAAGTTTGACCCGAAAAATCAACAGTGCCCGATCCGGACGAAAAATACCTTCTCTTTTTTTCTTTTTTTTTTTAATTTTTTGTGGAAACGGTGGTGTTAGCATAATGCCCCCTAAAGGCCAAAAAAGACCAAGTTTGACTAGAAGGATTAAATGTGTCCATTTTGGATAAATAAATACAATTTTTTTGGATGGAAACGGCCGTGTGAGCAAAATGCACCCCCAGAAGTCCAAACAGACCAAATTTGACCTGAAACATTAACGGTGTCCGTTGTGAGCGAAAAACATCACTTTTTTGGGGTAGAAACAATAATCCTTGCAAAACACCCCAAAAATTCCGAATTTGACCGGAATAATCCACAACGTCCATTTCGGACGAAAAGTACTAGGTTTTTTGTTGAAACAGTCGTGTGAACAAAATGCCCCAAAAGGACCGAACAGACAAAGTTTGACTTGAAAAACCAATAGTCCCGTTTTAGACAAAAAAATAAATTTCCATTTTTTTGAGAGGAAACGACCGTCTTGGAAAACGGCTTCAAAGGGCCCAAACAGACCAGATTGGACCTAAAAAATCAACGGTGTCCGTTTTGGACAAATAAATACAATTTTTTTGGATGGAAACGGCCGTGTGAGAAAAATGCACCCCCAGAAGTCCAAACAGACCAAATTTGACCTGAAACATTAACGGTGTCCGTTTTGAGCGAAAAACATCAATTTTCCGGGTAGAAACAATAATCCTTGCAAAACGCCCCAAAAATTCCTAAAGAAACCGAATTTGACCGGAATAATCCACAGTGTCCATTTCGGACGAAAAATACTAGGTTTTTTTGTTGAAACAGTCGTGTGAACAAAATGCCCCAAAAGGACCGAACAGACAAAGTTTGACTTGAAAAACCAATAGTCCCGTTTTAGACAAAAAAATAAATTTCCATTTTTTGAGAGGAAACGACCGTCTTGGAAAACGGCTTCAAAGGGCCCAAAAAGACCAGATTGGACCTAAAAAATCAACGGTGTCCGTTTTGGACGAAAAATACCAGTTATTTGGGTTGAAGCGGACGTGTGAGCAAAGCGCTCCCCGAATGCCTAAAACGACCAAGTTTGACCCGAATAATCAACAATGTTCGTTTTCGGCGAAAAATACCACATTTTCCAAGTTGAAACGATCGTGTGAGCAAAATTCCCCCCAAAAGCCAAAAAAGTCCAAGTTTGACCCGAAAAATCAACAGTGCCCGATCCGGACGAAAAATACCTTCTCTTTTTTTTTTTTTTTTTTTTTTTTATTTTTTGTGGAAACGGTTGTGTTAGCATAATGCCCCCTAAAGGCCAAAAAAGACCAAGTTTGACTAGAAGGATTAAATGTGTCCATTTTGGATAAATAAATACAATTTTTTTGGATGGAAACGGCCGTGTGAGCAAAATGCACCCCCAGAAGTCCAAACAGACTAAATTTGACCTGAAACATTAACGGTGTCCGTTGTGAGCGAAAAACATCACTTTTTCGGGGTAGAAACAATAATCCTTGCAAAACACCACAAAAATTCGGAATTTGACCGGAATAATCCACAACGTCCATTTCGGACGAAAAATACTAGGTTTTTTTGTTGAAACAGCCGTGTGAACAAAATGCCCCAAAAGGACCGAACAGACAAAGTTTGACTTGAAAAACCAATAGTCCCGTTTTAGACAAAAAAATAAATTTCCATTTTTTTGAGAGGAAACGACCGTCTTGGAAAACGGCTTCGAAGGGCCCAAAAAGACCAGATTGGACCTAAAAAATCAACGGTGTCCGTTTTGGACGAAAAATACCAGTTATTTGGGTTGAAGCGGACGTGTGAGCAAAGCACTCCCCGAATGCCTAAAACGACCAAGTTTGACCCGAATAATCAACAATGTTCGTTTTCGGCGAAAAATACCACATTTTCCAAGTTGAAACGATCGTGTGAGCAAAATTCCCCCCAAAAGCCAAAAAAGTCCAAGTTTGACCCGAAAAATCAACAGTGCCCGATCCGGACGAAAAATACCTTTTTTTTTTTTTTTTTTAATTTTTTGTGGAAACGGTGGTGTTAGCATAATGCCCCCTAAAGGCCAAAAAAGAACAAGTTTGACTAGAAGGATTAAATGTGTCGATTTTGGATAAATAAATACAATTTTTTTGGATGGAAACGGCCGTGTGAGAAAAATGCACCCCCAGAAGTCCAAACAGACCAAATTTGACCTGAAACATTAACGGTGTCCGTTTTGAGCGAAAAACATCACTTTTTCCGGGTAGAAACAATAATCCTTGCAAAACGCCCCAAAAATTCCGAAAGAAACCGAATTTGACCGGAATAATCCACAGTGTCCATTTCGGACGAAAAATACTAGGTTTTTTTGTTGAAACAGTCGTGTGAACAAAATGCCCCAAAAGGACCGAACAGACAAAGTTTGACTTGAAAAACCAATAGTCCCATTTTAGACAAAAAAATAAACTTCCATTTGTTTGAGAGGAAAGGACCGTCTTGGAAAACGGCTTCAAAGGGCCCAAAAAGACCAGATTGGACCTAAAAAATCAACGATGTCCGCTTTGGACGAAAAATACTAGTTATTTGGGTTGAAGCGGACGTGTGAGCAAAGCGCTCCCCGAATGCCTAAAACGACCAAGTTTGACCCGAATAATCAACAATGTTCGTTTTCGGCGAAAAATACCACATTTTCCAAGTTGAAATGATCGTGTGAGCAAAATTCCCCCCAAAAGCCAAAAAAGTCCAAGTTTGAACCGAAAAATCAACAGTACCCGTTTCAGACAAAAAATACCATTTTTTTGGGAGGAAACGACCGTCATGGAAAACGGCTTCACAAGGCCCAAAAAGACTAAGTTGGACCTGAAATATCAACACTGTCCGTTTTGGACGAAAACTACTAGTTGTTTGGGTTGAAGCGGACGTGTGTCAAAGCGCTCCCCAAACGCCTAGAAAGACCAAGTTTCACTAGAATAATCAACAATGTTCGTTTTCGGCGAAAAATACCACATTTTCCAAGTTGAAACGGTCGTGTGGGCAAAATACCCCCCAAAAGACAAAAAGTCCAAGTTTGACCCGAAAAATCAACAGTGCCCGTTCCTGACGAAAAATACCTTCTTTTTTTTTTAATTTTTTGTGGAAACGGTGGTGTTAGCATAATGCCCCCTAAAGGCCAAAAAAGGCCAAGTTTAACTTGAAGGATTAAATGTGTCCATTTTGGACAAATAAATACAATTTTTTTTGGATGGAAACGGCAGTGTGAGCAAAATGCCCCCCCGGAAGTCCAAACAAACCAAATTTGACCTGAAACATTAACGGTGTCCGTTTTGAGCGAAAAACACCGGTTTTTGGGGGTGGAAACAATAATCCTTGCAAAACGCCCCAAAAATTGCCAAATAAACCGAATTTGACCGGAATAATCCACAGCGTCCATTTCGGACGAAAAATACTAGGTTTTTTTGTTGAAACAGTAGTGTGAACAAAATGCCCAAAAGGGACCGAACAGACAAAGTTTGACTTGAAAAACCATTATTCCCGTTTTAGACAAAAAAAAAAATACCATTTTTTTGAGTGGAAACGACCGTCTTGGAAAACGGCTTCAAAGGGCCTAAAAAACCAGATCGGACCCCAAAAATCAACGGTGTCCGTTTTGGACGAAAACTACCAGTTATTAGGGTTGAAACGGACGTGTGAGCAAAGCGCTCCCCGAATGCCTAAAAGACCAAGTTTGACCACAATAATCAACAATGTTCGTTTTCCGCGAAAAATACCACTTTGTTCAAGTTGAAACGGTCGTGTGAGCGAAATACCCCCAAAAGACAAAGAACTCCAACTTGGACACGAAAAATCAACAGTGCCCGTTCCGGACGAAAAATGCCTTTTTTTTTTGGGTGGAAACGGTCGTGTGAGCATAATGCCCCCTAAAGGCCCAAAAAAACCAAGTTTGACTAGAAAGATTAAATGTGTCCATTTGGGACAAATAAATACAATTTTTTTGGATGGAAAGGGCCATGTAAGCAAAAGACCCCACCAAGAGGCCAAACAGACCAAATTTGACGTGAAAAAATATCGGTGTCCGTTTTGGAGAAAAGTACCACTTTTTGGGTGTAGAAACAGCTATATTTCCAAGAAAAAAAAAAACCCCCAAAATTCCGAAATAAACCGAATTTGACCCGAATAATACGCAGTGTCCATTTTGGACGAAAATACCCGATTTTTCTGTTGAACCTGTCTTGTGAACAAAATGCCCCAAATGGACAGAGCAGACAAAGTTTGACTCGAAAAATCAACAGTGCCCGTTTTAGACGAAAAATACCACTTTTTGGGGGTGGAAACGACCGTCTTAGAAAACGGCTTGAAAAGGCCCAAAAAGACCAAGTTTGACCTGAAAAATCAACACTGTCCATTTTGGGACGAAAAATACAACTTTTTTGGGTGGAAACGGCCGTGCGAGCAAAAGGCCAATCAGACGAAATTTCACCTGAAAAATTAACGGTGTCCATTTTGGGTGAAAAATACCACAAAACGCCCCGAAAATTCCGAAATAAACCAAATTTGACCTGAATTATACACAGTGTCCATTTTGGACGAAAAATACCAAGTTCTTTTATTGAAACGGTCGTGTGAACAGAACGCCCCAAAAGGACCGAACAGGCGAAGTTTGACTTGAGAAACCAATAGTGCCCGTTTTAGACAAAAAAATATCATTTTTTTGGGAGGAAACGACCGTCATGGAAAACGGCTTCGAAAGGCCCAAAAAGACCAAGTTGGACCTGAAATATCAACACTGTCCGTTTTGGACGAAAACTACCTGATGTTTGGGTTGAAGCGGATGTGCGAGCAAAGCGCTCCCCAAACGCCTAAAAACACCAAGTTTCACTAGAATAATCAACAATGTTCGTTTTCGGCGAAAAATACCACTTTTTCCAAGTTGAAACGATCGTGTGAGCAAAATACCCCCCAAAAGACAAAAAAAGTCCAAGTTTGACCCGAAAAATCAACAGTGCCCGTTCCGGACGAAAAATACCTTTCTTTTTTTTTTTTTTTTTTGTGGAAACGGTGGTGTTAGCATAATGCCCCCTAAAGGCCAAAAAAGGCCAAGTTTGACTTGAAGGATTAAATGTGTCCATTTTGGACAAATAAATACAATTTTTTTGGATGGAAACGGCCGTGTGAGCAAAATGCCCCCCCAGAAGTCCAAACAGACCAAATTTGACCTGAAACATTAACGGTGTCCGTTTTGAGCGAAAAACACCGCTTTTTTGGGGTAGAAACAATAATCCTCGCAAAACGCCCCAAAAATTGCCAAATAAACCGAATTCGACCGGAATAATCCACCACGTCCATTTCGGACGAAAAATATTAGGTTTTTTTTGTTGAAACAGTCGTGTGAACAAAATGCCCCAAAGGGACCGAACAGACAAAGTTTGACTTGAAAAACCATTAGTCCCGTTTTAGACAAAAAAAAAATACCATTTTTTTGAGAGGAAACGACCGTCTTGGAAAACGGCTTCAAAGGGCCTAAAAAGACCAGATCGGACCCCAAAAATCAACGGTGTCCGTTTTGGACGAAAACTACCAGTTATTTGGGTTGAAACGGACGTGTGAGCAAAGCGCTCCCCGAATGCCTAAAAGGACCAAGTTTGACCACAATAATCAACAATGTTCGTTTTCCGCGAAAAATACCACTTTGTTCAAGTTGAAACGGTCGTGTGAGCGAAATACCCCCAAAAGACAAAGAAGTCCAACTTTGACACGAAAAATCAACAGTGCCCGTTCCGGACGAAAAATGCCTTTTTTTTTGGGTGGAAACGGTCGTGTGAGCATAATGCCCCCTAAAGGCCCAAAAAAACCAAGTTTGACTAGAAAGATTAAATGTGTCCATTTGGGACAAATAAATACAATTTTTTTGGATGGAAACGGCCATGTAAGCAAAAGACCCCACCAAGAGGCCAAACAGACCAAATTGGACGTGAAAAAATATCGGGGTCCGTTTTGGAGAAAAGTTCCACTTTTTGGGTGTAGAAACAGCTATATTTCCAAAAAAAAAAAAAAACCCCAAAATTCCGAAATAATCCGAATTTGACCCGAATAATACGCAGTGTCCATTTTGGACGAAAATACCCGATTTTTCTGTTGAACCTGTCTTGTGAACAAAATGCCCCAAATGGACAGAGCAGACAAAGTTTGACTCGAAAAATCAACAGTGCCCGTTTTAGACGAAAAATACCACTTTTTGGGGGTGGAAACGACCGTCTTAGAAAACGGCTTGAAAAGGCCCAAAAAGACCAAGTTTGACCTGAAAAATCAACACTGTCCATTTTGGGACGAAAAATACAACTTTTTTGGGTGGAAACGGCCGTGCGAGCAAAAGGCCAATCAGACGACATTTCACCTGAAAAATTAACGGTGTCCATTTTGGGTGAAAAATACCACAAAACGCCCCGAAAATTCCGAAATAAACCAAATTTGACCTGAACTATACACAGTGTCCATTTTGGACGAAAAATACCAAGTTCTTTTATTGAAACGGTCGTGTGAACAGAACGCCCCAAAAGGACCGAACAGGCGAAGTTTGACTTGAGAAACCAATAGTGCCCGTTTTAGACAAAAAAATATCATTTTTTTGGGAGGAAACGACCGTCATGGAAAACGGCTTCGAAAGGCCCAAAAAGACCAAGTTGGACCTGAAATATCAACACTGTCCGTTTTGGACGAAAACTACCAGATGTTTGGGTTGAAGCGGATGTGCGAGCAAAGCGCTCCCCAAACGCCTAAAAACACTAAGTTTCACTAGAATAATCAACAATGTTCGTTTTCGGCGAAAAATACCACTTTTTCCAAGTTGAAACGATCGTGTGAGCAAAATACCCCCCAAAAGACAAAAAAAGTCCAAGTTTGACTCGAAAAATCAACAGTGCCCGTTCCGGACGAAAAATACGTTCTCCTTTTTTTTTTTTTTTTTTTTTGTGGAAACGGTGGTGTTAGCATAATGCCCCCTAAAGGCCAAAAAAGGCCAAGTTTGACTTGAAGGATTAAATGTGTCCATTTTGGACAAATAAATACAATTTTTTTGGATGGAAACGGCCGTGTGAGCAAAATGCCCCCCCAGAAGTCCAAACAGACCAAATTTGACCTGAAACATTAACGGTGTCCGTTTTGAGCGAAAAACACCGCTTTTTTGGGGTAGAAACAATAATCCTTGCAAAACGCCCCAAAAATTGCCAAATAAACCGAATTCGACCGGAATAATCCACCACGTCCATTTCGGACGAAAAATATTAGGTTTTTTTTGTTGAAACAGTCGTGTGAACAAAATGCCCCAAAGGGACCGAACAGACAAAGTTTGACTTGAAAAACCATTAGTCCCGTTTTAGACAAAAAAAAAATTCCATTTTTTTGAGAGGAAACGACCGTCTTGGAAAACGGCTTCAAAGGGCCTAAAAAGACCAGATGGGACCCCAAAAATCAACGGTGTCCGTTTTGGACGAAAACTACCAGTTATTTGGGTTGAAACGGACGTGTGAGCAAAGCGCTCCCCGAATGCCTAAAAGGACCAAGTTTGACCACAATAATCAACAATGTTCGTTTTCCGCGAAAAATACCACTTTGTTCAAGTTGAAACGGTCGTGTGAGCGAAATACCCCCAAAAGACAAAGAAGTCCAACTTTGACACGAAAAATCAACAGTGCCCGTTCCGGACGAAAAATGCCTTTTTTTTTGGGTGGAAACGGTCGTGTGAGCATAATGCCCCCTAAAGGCCCAAAAAAACCAAGTTTGACTAGAAAGATTAAATATGTCCATTTGGGACAAATAAATACAATTTTTTTGGATGGAAACGGCCATGTAAGCAAAAGACCCCACCAAGAGGCCAAACAGACCAAATTTGACGTGAAAAAATATCGGGGTCCGTTTTGGAGAAAAGTATGCCCCCTAAAGGCCAAAAAAGAGCAAGTTTGACTACAAGGATTAAATGTGTCCATTTTGGACAAATAAATACAACTTTTTTGGATGGAAACGGCAGTGTGAGAAATTTGCCCCCCAGAAGTCCAAACAGACCAAATTTGACCTGAAACAGTAACGGTGTCTGTTTTGAGCGAAAAACACCACTTTTTGGGGGTAGAAACAATAATCCTTGCAAAACGCCGCAAAAATTCCGAAATAAACCGAATTTGACCGGAATAATCCACGGTATCCATTTTGGGTGAAAATTACCACAAAACACCCCAAAAATTCCGAAATAAATCGATTTTGACTAGAATTATACACAGTGTCCATTTTGGACGAAAAGTACCAAGTTCTTTTATTGAAACGGTCGTGTGAGCAAAATGCTCCCCCAGAAGTCCAAACAGACCAAATTTGACCTGAAACATTAACGGTGTCCATTTTGAGCGAAAAACACCACATTTTGGGGTAGAAACAATAATCCTTGCAAAACGCCCCAAAAATTCCAAAATAAACCGAATTTGACCGGAATAATCCACGGTGTCTGTTTTGGGTGAAAAATATCACAAAACGCCCCAAAAATTCCAAGATAAACCAAATTTGACCTGAATTATACACAGTGTCTATTTTGGACGAAAAATACCAAGTTCTTTTATTGAAACGGTCGTGCGAACAAATTGCCGCAAAAGGACCGAACAGACGAGGTCTGAATTGAAAAACCAATAGTACCCGTTTTAGACAAAAAATTCCATTTTTTTGGGAGGAAATGACCGTCACGGAAAACGGCTTCAAAAGGCCCAAAAATACAAAGTTGGACCTCAAATATCGACACTGTCCGCTTTGGACGAAAACTACCACTTGTTTGGGTTGAAGCGGACGTGTGAGCAAAGCGCTCCCCAAAAGCCTAAAAAGACCAAGTTTCACTAGATTAATCAACAATATTCGTTTTCGGCGAAAAATACCACTTTTTCCAAGTTGAAACGATCGTGTGAGCAAAATACCCTCCAAAAGACAAAAAAGGACAAGTTTGACCCAAAAATCAACATTGCCCGTTCCGGACGAAAAATACCATCTTTTTTTTTTTTTTTTTTTGTGGAAATAGTGGTGTTAGCATAATGCCGCCTAATGGACAAAAAAGACCAAGTTTGAATAGAAGGATTAAATGTGTCCATTTTGGACAAATAAATACAACTTTTTTGGATGGAAACGGCCGTGTGAGAAATTTGCCCCCCAGAAGTCCAAACAGACCAAATTTGACCTGAAACAGTAACGGTGTCTGTTTTGAGCGAAAAACACCACTTTTTGGCGTAGAAACAATAATCCTTGCAAAACGCTCCAAAAATTCCAAAATAAACCGAATTTGACCGGAATAATCCACGGTGTCTGTTTGGGGTGAAAAATATCACAAAACGCCCCGAAAATTCCAAGATAAACCAAATTTGACCTGAATTATACACAGTGTCCATTTTGGACAAAAAATACCAAGTTCTTTTATTGAAACGGTCGTGTGAACAAATTGCCGCAAAAGGACCGAACAGACGAGGTCTGAATTGAAAAACCAATTGTACCCGTTTTAGACAAAAAATACCATTTTTTTGGGAGGAAATGACCGTCACGGAAAACGGCTTCAAAAGGCCCAAAAATACAAAGTTGGACCTCAAATATCGACACTGTTCGCTTTGGACGAAAACTACCACTTGTTTGGGTTGAAGCGGACGTGTGAGCAAAGCGCTCCCCAAAAGCCTAAAAAGGCCAAGTTTCACTAGAATAATCAACAATGTTCGTTTTCGGCGAAAAATACCACTTTTTCCAAGTTGAAACGATCGTGTGGGGAAAATGCCCCCCGAAAGACAAAAAAGTCCAAGTTTGACCCGAAAAAATCTACATTGCCCGTTCCGGACGAAATATACCTTCTTTTTTTTTTTTTTTTTTTTTTTTTTTGTGGAAACGGTGGTGTTAGCATAATGCCCCCTAAAGGCCAAAAAAGAGCAAGTTTGACTACAAGGATTAAATGTGTCCATTTTGGACAAATAAATACAACTTTTTTGGATGGAAATGGCAGTGTGAGAAATTTGCCCCCCAGAAGTCCAAACAGACCAAATTTGACCTGAAACAGTAACGGTGTCTGTTTTGAGCGAAAAACACCACTTTTTGGGGTAGAAACAATAATCCTTGCAAAACGCCGCAAAAATTCCGAAATAAACCGAATTTGACCGGAATAATCCACGGTGTCTGTTTGGGGTGAAAAATATCACAAAACGCCCCGAAAATTCCAAGATAAACCAAATTTGACCTGAATTATACACAGTATCCATTTTGGACGAAAAATACCAAGTTCTTTTATTGAAACGGTCGTGTGATCAAATTGCCGCAAAAGGACCGAACAGACGAGGTCTGAATTGAAAAACCAATTGTACCCGTTTTAGACAAAAAATACCATTTTTTTGGGAGGAAATGACCGTCACGAAAAACGGCTTCAAAAGGCCCAAAAATACAAAGTTGGACCTCAAATATCGACACTGTTCGCTTTGCACGAAAACTACCAGTTGTTTGGGTTGAAGCGGATGTGTGAGCAAAGCGCTCCCCAAAAGCCTAAAAAGACCAAGTTTCACTAGAATAATCAACAATGTTCGTTTTCGGCGAAAAATACCACTTTTTCCAAGTTGAAACGATCGTGTGGGGAAAATGCCCCCCGAAAGACAAAAAAGTCCAAGTTTGACCCGAAAAATCTACATTGCCCATTCCGGACGAAATATACCTTTTTTTTTTTTTTTTTTTTTGTGGAAACGGTGGTGTTAGCACAATGCCCCCTAAAGGCCAAAAAAGAGCAAGTTTGACTACAAGGATTAAATGTGTCCATTTTGGACAAATAAATACAACTTTTTTGGATGGAAACGGCCGTGTGAGAAATTTGCCCCCCAGAAGTCCAAACAGACCAAATTTGACCTGAAACAGTAACGGTGTCTGTTTTGAGCGAAAAACACCACTTTTTGGGGTAGAAACAATAATCCTTGCAAAACGCTCCAAAAATTCCAAAATAAACCGAATTTGACCGGAATATCCACGGTGTCTGTTTGGGGTGAAAAATATCACAAAACGCCCCGAAAATTCCAAGATAAACCAAATTTGACCTGATTTATACACAGTGTCCATTTTGGACGAAAAAGTACCAAGTTCTTTTATTGAAACGGTCGTGTGAACAAATTGCCCCAAAAGGACCGAACAGACGAGGTCTGAATTGAAAAACCAATAGTACCCGTTTTAGACAAAAAATACCATTTTTTTGGGAGGAAATGACCGTCACGGAAAACGGCTTCAAAAGGCCCAAAAATACAAAGTTAGACCTCAAATATCGACACTGTTCGCTTTGGACGAAAACTACCACTTGTTTGGGTTGAAGCGGACGTGTGAGCAAAGCGCTCCCCAAAAGCCTAAAAAGACCAAGTTTCACTAGATTAATCAACAATATTCGTTTTCGGCGAAAAATACCACTTTTTCCAAGTTGAAACGATCGTGTGAGCAAAATACCCTCCAAAAGACAAAAAAGGACAAGTTTGACCCAAAAAATCAACATTGCCCGTTCCGGACGAAAAATACCTTCGTTTTTTTTTTTTTTGTGGAAATAGTGGTGTTAGCATAATGCCGCCTAATGGACAAAAAAGACCAAGTTTGAATAGAAGGATTAAATGTGTCCATTTTGGACAAATAAATACGACTTTTTTGGATGGAAACGGCCGTGTGAGAAATTTGCCCCCCAGAAGTCCAAACAGACCAAATTTGACCTGAAACAGTAACGGTGTCTGTTTTGAGCGAAAAACACCACTTTTTGGGGTAGAAACAATAATCCTTGCAAAACGCTCCAAAAATTCCAAAATAAACCGAATTTGACCGGAATAATCCACGGTGTCTGTTTGGGGTGAAAAATATCACAAAACGCCCCGAAAATTCCAAGATAAACCAAATTTGACCTGAATTATACACAGTGTCCATTTTGGACGAAAAATACCAAGTTCTTTTATTGAAACGGTCGTGTGATCAAATTGCCGCAAAAGGACCGAACAGACGAGGTCTGAATTGAAAAACCAATTGTACCCGTTTTAGACAAAAAATACCATTTTTTTGGGAGGAAATGACCGTCACGAAAAACGGCTTCAAAAGGCCCAAAAATACAAAGTTGGACCTCAAATATCGACACTGTTCGCTTTGCACGAAAACTACCAGTTGTTTGGGTTGAAGCGGATGTGTGAGCAAAGCGCTCCCCAAAAGCCTAAAAAGACCAAGTTTCACTAGAATAATCAACAATGTTCGTTTTCGGCGAAAAATACCACTTTTTCCAAGTTGAAACGATCGTGTGGGGAAAATGCCCCCCGAAAGACAAAAAAGTCCAAGTTTGACCCGAAAAATCTACATTGCCCGTTCCGGACGAAATATACCTTCTTTTTTTTTTTTTTTTTTTTTTGTGGAAACGGTGGTGTTAGCATAATGCCCCCTAAAGGCCAAAAAAGAGCAAGTTTGACTACAAGGATTAAATGTGTCCATTTTGGACAAATAAATACAACTTTTTTGGATGGAAACGGCAGTGTGAGAAATTTGCCCCCCAGAAGTCCAAACAGACCAAATTTGACCTGAAACAGTAACGGTGTCTGTTTTGAGCGAAAAACACCACTTTTTGGGGTAGAAACAATAATCCTTGCAAAACGCCGCAAAAATTCCGAAATAAACCGAATTTGACCGGAATAATCCACGGTATCCATTTTGGGTGAAAATTACCACAAAACACCCCAAAAATTCCGAAATAAATCGATTTTGACTAGAATTATACACAGTGTCCATTTTGGACGAAAAGTACCAAGTTCTTTTATTGAAACGGTCGTGTGAGCAAAATGCTCCCCCAGAAGTCCAAACAGACCAAATTTGACCTGAAACATTAACGGTGTCCATTTTGAGCGAAAAACACCACATTTTGGGGTAGAAACAATAATCCTTGCAAAACGCCCCAAAAATTCCAAAATAAACCGAATTTGACCGGAATAATCCACGGTGTCTGTTTTGGGTGAAAAATATCACAAAACGCCCCAAAAATTCCAAGATAAACCAAATTTGACCTGAATTATACACAGTGTCTATTTTGGACGAAAAATACCAAGTTCTTTTATTGAAACGGTCGTGCGAACAAATTGCCGCAAAAGGACCGAACAGACGAGGTCTGAATTGAAAAACCAATAGTACCCGTTTTAGACAAAAAATTCCATTTTTTTGGGAGGAAATGACCGTCACGGAAAACGGCTTCAAAAGGCCCAAAAATACAAAGTTGGACCTCAAATATCGACACTGTCCGCTTTGGACGAAAACTACCAGTTGTTTGGGTTGAAGCGGACGTGTGAGCAAAGCGCTCCCCAAAAGCCTAAAAAGACCAAGTTTCACTAGATTAATCAACAATATTCGTTTTCGGCGAAAAATACCACTTTTTCCAAGTTGAAACGATCGTGTGAGCAAAATACCCTCCAAAAGACAAAAAAGGACAAGTTTGACCCAAAAAATCAACATTGCCCGTTCCGGACGAAAAATACCTTCTTTTTTTTTTTTTTTTGTGGAAATAGTGGTGTTAGCATAATGCCGCCTAATGGACAAAAAAGACCAAGTTTGAATAGAAGGATTAAATGTGTCCATTTTGGACAAATAAATACAACTTTTTTGGATGGAAACGGCCGTGTGAGAAATTTGCCCCCCAGAAGTCCAAACAGACCAAATTTGACCTGAAACAGTAACGGTGTCTGTTTTGAGCGAAAAACACCACTTTTTGGGGTAGAAACAATAATCCTTGCAAAACGCTCCAAAAATTCCAAAATAAACCGAATTTGACCGGAATAATCCACGGTGTCTGTTTGGGGTGAAAAATATCACAAAACGCCCCGAAAATTCCAAGATAAACCAAATTTGACCTGATTATACACAGTGTCCATTTTGGACGAAAAATACCAAGTTCTTTTATTGAAACGGTCGTGTGAACAAATTGCCCCAAAAGGACCGAACAGACGAGGTCTGAATTGAAAAACCAATAGTACCCGTTTTAGACAAAAAATACCATTTTTTTGGGAGGAAATGACCGTCACGGAAAACGGCTTCAAAAGGCCCAAAAATACAAAGTTAGACCTCAAATATCGACACTGTTCGCTTTGGACGAAAACTACCACTTGTTTGGGTTGAAGCGGACGTGTGAGCAAAGCGCTCCCCAAAAGCCTAAAAAGACCAAGTTTCACTAGATTAATCAACAATATTCGTTTTCGGCGAAAAATACCACTTTTTCCAAGTTGAAACGATCGTGTGAGCAAAATACCCTCCAAAAGACAAAAAAGGACAAGTTTGACCCAAAAAATCAACATTGCCCGTTCCGGACGAAAAATACCTTCTTTTTTTTTTTTTTTGTGGAAATAGTGGTGTTAGCATAATGCCGCCTAATGGACAAAAAAGACCAAGTTTGAATAGAAGGATTAAATGTGTCCATTTTGGACAAATAAATACAACTTTTTTGGATGGAAACGGCCGTGTGAGAAATTTGCCCCCCAGAAGTCCAAACAGACCAAATTTGACCTGAAACAGTAACGGTGTCTGTTTTGAGCGAAAAACACCACTTTTTGGGGTAGAAACAATAATCCTTGCAAAACGCTCCAAAAATTCCAAAATAAACCGAATTTGACCGGAATAATCCACGGTGTCTGTTTGGGGTGAAAAATATCACAAAACGCCCCGAAAATTCCAAGATAAACCAAATTTGACCTGATTTATACACAGTGTCCATTTTGGACGAAAAATACCAAGTTCTTTTATTGAAACGGTCGTGTGAACAAATTGCCCCAAAAGGACCGAACAGACGAGGTCTGAATTGAAAAACCAATAGTACCCGTTTTAGACAAAAAATACCATTTTTTTGGGAGGAAATGACCGTCACGGAAAACGGCTTCAAAAGGCCCAAAAATACAAAGTTAGACCTCAAATATCGACACTGTTCGCTTTGGACGAAAACTACCACTTGTTTGGGTTGAAGCGGACGTGTGAGCAAAGCGCTCCCCAAAAGCCTAAAAAGACCAAGTTTCACTAGATTAATCAACAATATTCGTTTTCGGCGAAAAATACCACTTTTTCCAAGTTGAAACGATCGTGTGAGCAAAATACCCTCCAAAAGACAAAAAAGGACAAGTTTGACCCAAAAAATCAACATTGCCCGTTCCGGACGAAAAATACCTTCGTTTTTTTTTTTTTTTGTGGAAATAGTGGTGTTAGCATAATGCCGCCTAATGGACAAAAAAGACCAAGTTTGAATAGAAGGATTAAATGTGTCCATTTTGGACAAATAAATACAACTTTTTTGGATGGAAACGGCCGTGTGAGAAATTTGCCCCCCAGAAGTCCAAACAGACCAAATTTGACCTGAAACAGTAACGGTGTCTGTTTTGAGCGAAAAACACCACTTTTTGGGGTAGAAACAATAATCCTTGCAAAACGCTCCAAAAATTCCAAAATAAACCGAATTTGACCGGAATAATCCACGGTGTCTGTTTGGGGTGAAAAATATCACAAAACGCCCCGAAAATTCCAAGATAAACCAAATTTGACCTGAATTATACACAGTGTCCATTTTGGACGAAAAATACCAAGTTCTTTTATTGAAACGGTCGTGTGATCAAATTGCCGCAAAAGGACCGAACAGACGAGGTCTGAATTGAAAAACCAATTGTACCCGTTTTAGACAAAAAATACCATTTTTTTGGGAGGAAATGACCGTCACGGAAAAACGGCTTCAAAAGGCCCAAAAATACAAAGTTGGACCTCAAATATCGACACTGTTCGCTTTGCACGAAAACTACCAGTTGTTTGGGTTGAAGCGGATGTGTGAGCAAAGCGCTCCCCAAAAGCCTAAAAAGACCAAGTTTCACTAGAATAATCAACAATGTTCGTTTTCGGCGAAAAATACCACTTTTTCCAAGTTGAAACGATCGTGTGGGGAAAATGCCCCCCGAAAGACAAAAAAGTCCAAGTTTGACCCGAAAAATCTACATTGCCCGTTCCGGACGAAATATACCTTCTTTTTTTTTTTTTTTTTTTTTTGTGGAAACGGTGGTGTTAGCATAATGCCCCCTAAAGGCCAAAAAAGAGCAAGTTTGACTACAAGGATTAAATGTGTCCATTTTGGACAAATAAATACAACTTTTTTGGATGGAAACGGCAGTGTGAGAAATTTGCCCCCCAGAAGTCCAAACAGACCAAATTTGACCTGAAACAGTAACGGTGTCTGTTTTGAGCGAAAAACACCACTTTTTGGGGTAGAAACAATAATCCTTGCAAAACGCCGCAAAAATTCCGAAATAAACCGAATTTGACCGGAATAATCCACGGTATCCATTTTGGGTGAAAATTACCACAAAACACCCCAAAAATTCCGAAATAAATCGATTTTGACTAGAATTATACACAGTGTCCATTTTGGACGAAAAGTACCAAGTTCTTTTATTGAAACGGTCGTGTGAGCAAAATGCTCCCCCAGAAGTCCAAACAGACCAAATTTGACCTGAAACATTAACGGTGTCCATTTTGAGCGAAAAACACCACATTTTGGGGTAGAAACAATAATCCTTGCAAAACGCCCCAAAAATTCCAAAATAAACCGAATTTGACCGGAATAATCCACGGTGTCTGTTTTGGGTGAAAAATATCACAAAACGCCCCAAAAATTCCAAGATAAACCAAATTTGACCTGAATTATACACAGTGTCTATTTTGGACGAAAAATACCAAGTTCTTTTATTGAAACGGTCGTGCGAACAAATTGCCGCAAAAGGACCGAACAGACGAGGTCTGAATTGAAAAACCAATAGTACCCGTTTTAGACAAAAAATTCCATTTTTTTGGGAGGAAATGACCGTCACGGAAAACGGCTTCAAAAGGCCCAAAAATACAAAGTTGGACCTCAAATATCGACACTGTCCGCTTTGGACGAAAACTACCACTTGTTTGGGTTGAAGCGGACGTGTGAGCAAAGCGCTCCCCAAAAGCCTAAAAAGACCAAGTTTCACTAGATTAATCAACAATATTCGTTTTCGGCGAAAAATACCACTTTTTCCAAGTTGAAACGATCGTGTGAGCAAAATACCCTCCAAAAGACAAAAAAGGACAAGTTTGACCCAAAAAATCAACATTGCCCGTTCCGGACGAAAAATACCTTCTTTTTTTTTTTTTTTTGTGGAAATAGTGGTGTTAGCATAATGCCGCCTAATGGACAAAAAAGACCAAGTTTGAATAGAAGGATTAAATGTGTCCATTTTGGACAAATAAATACAACTTTTTTGGATGGAAACGGCCGTGTGAGAAATTTGCCCCCCAGAAGTCCAAACAGACCAAATTTGACCTGAAACAGTAACGGTGTCTGTTTTGAGCGAAAAACACCACTTTTTGGGGTAGAAACAATAATCCTTGCAAAACGCTCCAAAAATTCCAAAATAAACCGAATTTGACCGGAATAATCCACGGTGTCTGTTTGGGGTGAAAAATATCACAAAACGCCCCGAAAATTCCAAGATAAACCAAATTTGACCTGAATTATACACAGTGTCCATTTTGGACGAAAAATACCAAGTTCTTTTATTGAAACGGTCGTGTGAACAAATTGCCGCAAAAGGACCGAACAGACGAGGTCTGAATTGAAAAACCAATAGTACCCGTTTTAGACAAAAAATACCATTTTTTTGGGAGGAAATGACCGTCACGGAAAACGGCTTCAAAAGGCCCAAAAATACAAAGTTAGGACCTCAAATATCGACACTGTTCGCTTTGGACGAAAACTACCACTTGTTTGGGTTGAAGCGGACGTGTGAGCAAAGCGCTCCCCAAAAGCCTAAAAAGACCAAGTTTCACTAGATTAATCAACAATATTCGTTTTCGGCGAAAAATACCACTTTTTCCAAGTTGAAACGATCGTGTGAGCAAAATACCCTCCAAAAGACAAAAAAGGACAAGTTTGACCCAAAAAATCAACATTGCCCGTTCCGGACGAAAAATACCTTCGTTTTTTTTTTTTTTTGTGGAAATAGTGGTGTTAGCATAATGCCGCCTAATGGACAAAAAAGACCAAGTTTGAATAGAAGGATTAAATGTGTCCATTTTGGACAAATAAATACAACTTTTTTGGATGGAAACGGCCGTGTGAGAAATTTGCCCCCCAGAAGTCCAAACAGACCAAATTTGACCTGAAACAGTAACGGTGTCTGTTTTGAGCGAAAAACACCACTTTTTGGGGTAGAAACAATAATCCTTGCAAAACGCTCCAAAAATTCCAAAATAAACCGAATTTGACCGGAATAATCCACGGTGTCTGTTTGGGGTGAAAAATATCACAAAACGCCCCGAAAATTCCAAGATAAACCAAATTTGACCTGAATTATACACAGTGTCCATTTTGGACGAAAAATACCAAGTTCTTTTATTGAAACGGTCGTGTGATCAAATTGCCGCAAAAGGACCGAACAGACGAGGTCTGAATTGAAAAACCAATTGTACCCGTTTTAGACAAAAAATACCATTTTTTTGGGAGGAAATGACCGTCACGGAAAACGGCTTCAAAAGGCCCAAAAATACAAAGTTGGACCTCAAATATCGACACTGTTCGCTTTGGCACGAAAACTACCAGTTGTTTGGGTTGAAGCGGATGTGTGAGCAAAGCGCTCCCCAAAAGCCTAAAAAGACCAAGTTTCACTAGAATAATCAACAATGTTCGTTTTCGGCGAAAAATACCACTTTTTCCAAGTTGAAACGATCGTGTGGGGAAAATGCCCCCCGAAAGACAAAAAAGTCCAAGTTTGACCCGAAAAATCTACATTGCCCGTTCCGGACGAAATATACCTTCTTTTTTTTTTTTTTTTTTTGTGGAAACGGTGGTGTTAGCATAATGCCCCCTAAAGGCCAAAAAAGAGCAAGTTTGACTACAAGGATTAAATGTGTCCATTTTGGACAAATAAATACAACTTTTTTGGATGGAAACGGCAGTGTGAGAAATTTGCCCCCCAGAAGTCCAAACAGACCAAATTTGACCTGAAACAGTAACGGTGTCTGTTTTGAGCGAAAAACACCACTTTTTGGGGTAGAAACAATAATCCTTGCAAAACGCCGCAAAAATTCCGAAATAAACCGAATTTGACCGGAATAATCCACGGTATCCATTTTGGGTGAAAATTACCACAAAACACCCCAAAAATTCCGAAATAAATCGATTTTGACTAGAATTATACACAGTGTCCATTTTGGACGAAAAGTACCAAGTTCTTTTATTGAAACGGTCGTGTGAGCAAAATGCTCCCCCAGAAGTCCAAACAGACCAAATTTGACCTGAAACATTAACGGTGTCCATTTTGAGCGAAAAACACCACATTTTGGGGTAGAAACAATAATCCTTGCAAAACGCCCCAAAAATTCCAAAATAAACCGAATTTGACCGGAATAATCCACGGTGTCTGTTTGGGGTGAAAAATATCACAAAACGCCCCGAAAATTCCAAGATAAACCAAATTTGACCTGAATTATACACAGTGTCCATTTTGGACGAAAAATACCAAGTTCTTTTATTGAAACGGTCGTGTGAACAAATTGCCGCAAAAGGACCGAACAGACGAGGTCTGAATTGAAAAACCAATAGTACCCGTTTTAGACAAAAAATACCATTTTTTTGGGAGGAAATGACCGTCACGGAAAACGGCTTCAAAAGGCCCAAAAATACAAAGTTGGACCTCAAATATCGACACTGTTCGCTTTGGACGAAAACTACCAGTTGTTTGGGTTGAAGCGGACGTGTGAGCAAAGCGCTCCCCAAAAGCCTAAAAAGACCAAGTTTCACTAGAATAATCAACAATGTTCGTTTTCGGCGAAAAATACCACTTTTTCCAAGTTGAAACGATCGTGTGGGCAAAATACCCCCCGAAAGACAAAAAAGTCCAAGTTTGACCCGAAAAATCTACATTGCCCGTTCCGGACGAAATATACCTTCTTTTTTTTTTTTTTTTTTTTTTGTGGAAACGGTGGTGTTAGCATAATGCCCCCTAAAGGCCAAAAAAGAGCAAGTTTGACTACAAGGATTAAATGTGTCCATTTTGGACAAATAAATACAACTTTTTTGGATGGAAACGGCAGTGTGAGAAATTTGCCCCCCAGAAGTCCAAACAGACCAAATTTGACCTGAAACAGTAACGGTGTCTGTTTTGAGCGAAAAACACCACTTTTTGGGGTAGAAACAATAATCCTTGCAAAACGCCGCAAAAATTCCGAAATAAACCGAATTTGACCGGAATAATCCACGGTATCCATTTTGGGTGAAAATTACCACAAAACACCCCAAAAATTCCGAAATAAATCGATTTTGACTAGAATTATACACAGTGTCCATTTTGGACGAAAAGTACCAAGTTCTTTTATTGAAACGGTCGTGTGAGCAAAATGCTCCCCCAGAAGTCCAAACAGACCAAATTTGACCTGAAACATTAACGGTGTCCATTTTGAGCGAAAAACACCACATTTTGGGGTAGAAACAATAATCCTTGCAAAACGCCCCAAAAATTCCAAAATAAACCGAATTTGACCGGAATAATCCACGGTGTCTGTTTTGGGTGAAAAATATCACAAAACGCCCCAAAAATTCCAAGATAAACCAAATTTGACCTGAATTATACACAGTGTCTATTTTGGACGAAAAATACCAAGTTCTTTTATTGAAACGGTCGTGCGAACAAATTGCCGCAAAAGGACCGAACAGACGAGGTCTGAATTGAAAAACCAATAGTACCCGTTTTAGACAAAAAATTCCATTTTTTTGGGAGGAAATGACCGTCACGGAAAACGGCTTCAAAAGGCCCAAAAATACAAAGTTGGACCTCAAATATCGACACTGTCCGCTTTGGACGAAAACTACCACTTGTTTGGGTTGAAGCGGACGTGTGAGCAAAGCGCTCCCCAAAAGCCTAAAAAGACCAAGTTTCACTAGATTAATCAACAATATTCGTTTTCGGCGAAAAATACCACTTTTTCCAAGTTGAAACGATCGTGTGAGCAAAATACCCTCCAAAAGACAAAAAAGGACAAGTTTGACCCAAAAAATCAACATTGCCCGTTCCGGACGAAAAATACCTTCTTTTTTTTTTTTTTTTTGTGGAAATAGTGGTGTTAGCATAATGCCGCCTAATGGACAAAAAAGACCAAGTTTGAATAGAAGGATTAAATGTGTCCATTTTGGACAAATAAATACAACTTTTTTGGATGGAAACGGCCGTGTGAGAAATTTGCCCCCCAGAAGTCCAAACAGACCAAATTTGACCTGAAACAGTAACGGTGTCTGTTTTGAGCGAAAAACACCACTTTTTGGGGTAGAAACAATAATCCTTGCAAAACGCTCCAAAAATTCCAAAATAAACCGAATTTGACCGGAATAATCCACGGTGTCTGTTTGGGGTGAAAAATATCACAAAACGCCCCGAAAATTCCAAGATAAACCAAATTTGACCTGAATTATACACAGTGTCCATTTTGGACGAAAAATACCAAGTTCTTTTATTGAAACGGTCGTGTGAACAAATTGCCGCAAAAGGACCGAACAGACGAGGTCTGAATTGAAAAACCAATAGTACCCGTTTTAGACAAAAAATACCATTTTTTTGGGAGGAAATGACCGTCACGGAAAACGGCTTCAAAAGGCCCAAAAATACAAAGTTGGACCTCAAATATCGACACTGTTCGCTTTGGACGAAAACTACCAGTTGTTTGGGTTGAAGCGGACGTGTGAGCAAAGCGCTCCCCAAAAGCCTAAAAAGACCAAGTTTCACTAGATTAATCAACAATATTCGTTTTCGGCGAAAAATACCACTTTTTCCAAGTTGAAACGATCGTGTGAGCAAAATACCCTCCAAAAGACAAAAAAGGACAAGTTTGACCCAAAAAATCAACATTGCCCGTTCCGGACGAAAAATACCTTCTTTTTTTTTTTTTTTTGTGGAAATAGTGGTGTTAGCATAATGCCGCCTAATGGACAAAAAAGACCAAGTTTGAATAGAAGGATTAAATGTGTCCATTTTGGACAAATAAATACAACTTTTTTGGATGGAAACGGCCGTGTGAGAAATTTGCCCCCCAGAAGTCCAAACAGACCAAATTTGACCTGAAACAGTAACGGTGTCTGTTTTGAGCGAAAAACACCACTTTTTGGGGTAGAAACAATAATCCTTGCAAAACGCTCCAAAAATTCCAAAATAAACCGAATTTGACCGGAATAATCCACGGTGTCTGTTTGGGGTGAAAAATATCACAAAACGCCCCGAAAATTCCAAGATAAACCAAATTTGACCTGAATTATACACAGTGTCCATTTTGGACGAAAAATACCAAGTTCTTTTATTGAAACGGTCGTGTGATCAAATTGCCGCAAAAGGACCGAACAGACGAGGTCTGAATTGAAAAACCAATTGTACCCGTTTTAGACAAAAAATACCATTTTTTTGGGAGGAAATGACCGTCACGGAAAACGGCTTCAAAAGGCCCAAAAATACAAAGTTGGACCTCAAATATCGACACTGTTCGCTTTGGCACGAAAACTACCAGTTGTTTGGGTTGAAGCGGACTGTGTGAGCAAAGCGCTCCCCAAAAGCCTAAAAAGACCAAGTTTCACTAGAATAATCAACAATGTTCGTTTTCGGCGAAAAATACCACTTTTTCCAAGTTGAAACGATCGTGTGGGGAAAATGCCCCCCGAAAGACAAAAAAGTCCAAGTTTGACCCGAAAAATCTACATTGCCCGTTCCGGACGAAATATACCTTCTTTTTTTTTTTTTTTTTTTGTGGAAACGGTGGTGTTAGCATAATGCCCCCTAAGGCCAAAAAAGAGCAAGTTTGACTACAAGGATTAAATGTGTCCATTTTGGACAAATAAATACAACTTTTTTGGATGGAAACGGCAGTGTGAGAAATTTGCCCCCCAGAAGTCCAAACAGACCAAATTTGACCTGAAACAGTAACGGTGTCTGTTTTGAGCGAAAAACACCACTTTTTGGGGTAGAAACAATAATCCTTGCAAAACGCCGCAAAAATTCCGAAATAAACCGAATTTGACCGGAATAATCCACGGTATCCATTTTGGGTGAAAATTACCACAAAACACCCCAAAAATTCCGAAATAAATCGATTTTGACTAGAATTATACACAGTGTCTATTTTGGACGAAAAGTACCAAGTTCTTTTATTGAAATGGTCGTGTGAGCAAAATGCTCCCCCAGAAGTCCAAACAGACCAAATTTGACCTGAAACATTAACGGTGTCCATTTTGAGCGAAAAACACCACATTTTGGGGTAGAAACAATAATCCTTGCAAAACGCCCCAAAAATTCCAAAATAAACCGAATTTGACCGGAATAATCCACGGTGTCTGTTTTGGGTGAAAAATATCACAAAACGCCCCAAAAATTCCAAGATAAACCAAATTTGACCTGAATTATACACAGTGTCCATTTTGGACGAAAAATACCAAGTTCTTTTATTGAAACGGTCGTGTGAACAAATTGCCGCAAAAGGACCGAACAGACGAGGTCTGAATTGAAAAACCAATTGTACCCGTTTTAGACAAAAAATACCATTTTTTTGGGAGGAAATGACCGTCACGGAAAACGGCTTCAAAAGGCCCAAAAATACAAAGTTGGACCTCAAATATCGACACTGTTCGCTTTGGACGAAAACTACCAGTTGTTTGGGTTGAAGCGGACGTGTGAGCAAAGCGCTCCCCAAAAGCCTAAAAAGACCAAGTTTCACTAGAATAATCAACAATGTTCGTTTTCGGCGAAAAATACCACTTTTTCCAAGTTGAAACGATCGTGTGGGGAAAATGCCCCCCGAAAGACAAAAAAGTCCAAGTTTGACCCGAAAAATCTACATTGCCCGTTCCGGACGAAATATACCTTCTTTTTTTTTTTTTTTTTTTTGTGGAAACGGTGGTGTTAGCATAATGCCCCCTAAAGGCCAAAAAAGACCAAGTTTGACTACAAGGATTAAATGTGTCCATTTTGGACAAATAAATACAACTTTTTTGGATGGAAACGGCAGTGTGAGAAATTTGCCCCCCAGAAGTCCAAACAGACCAAATTTGACCTGAAACAGTAACGGTGTCTGTTTTGAGCGAAAAACACCACTTTTTGGGGTAGAAACAATAATCCTTGCAAAACGCCGCAAAAATTCCGAAATAAACCGAATTTGACCGGAATAATCCACGGTATCCATTTTGGGTGAAAATTACCACAAAACACCCCAAAAATTCCGAAATAAATCGATTTTGACTAGAATTATACACAGTGTCCATTTTGGACGAAAAGTACCAAGTTCTTTTATTGAAACGGTCGTGTGAGCAAAATGCTCCCCCAGAAGTCCAAACAGACCAAATTTGACCTGAAACATTAACGGTGTCCATTTTGAGCGAAAAACACCACATTTTGGGGTAGAAACAATAATCCTTGCAAAACGCCCCAAAAATTCCAAAATAAACCGAATTTGACCGGAATAATCCACGGTGTCTGTTTTGGGTGAAAAATATCACAAAACGCCCCAAAAATTCCAAGATAAACCAAATTTGACCTGAATTATACACAGTGTCTATTTTGGACGAAAAATACCAAGTTCTTTTATTGAAACGGTCGTGCGAACAAATTGCCGCAAAAGGACCGAACAGACGAGGTCTGAATTGAAAAACCAATAGTACCCGTTTTAGACAAAAAATTCCATTTTTTTGGGAGGAAATGACCGTCACGGAAAACGGCTTCAAAAGGCCCAAAAATACAAAGTTGGACCTCAAATATCGACACTGTCCGCTTTGGACGAAAACTACCAGTTGTTTGGGTTGAAGCGGACGTGTGAGCAAAGCGCTCCCCAAAAGCCTAAAAAGACCAAGTTTCACTAGATTAATCAACAATATTCGTTTTCGGCGAAAAATACCACTTTTTCCAAGTTGAAACGATCGTGTGAGCAAAATACCCTCCAAAAGACAAAAAAGGACAAGTTTGACCCAAAAAATCAACATTGCCCGTTCCGGACGAAAAATACCTTCTTTTTTTTTTTTTTTTTTGTGGAAATAGTGGTGTTAGCATAATGCCGCCTAATGGACAAAAAAGACCAAGTTTGAATAGAAGGATTAAATGTGTCCATTTTGGACAAATAAATACAACTTTTTTGGATGGAAACGGCCGTGTGAGAAATTTGCCCCCCAGAAGTCCAAACAGACCAAATTTGACCTGAAACAGTAACGGTGTCTGTTTTGAGCGAAAAACACCACTTTTTGGGGTAGAAACAATAATCCTTGCAAAACGCTCCAAAAATTCCAAAATAAACCGAATTTGACCGGAATAATCCACGGTGTCTGTTTGGGGTGAAAAATATCACAAAACGCCCCGAAAATTCCAAGATAAACCAAATTTGACCTGAATTATACACAGTGTCCATTTTGGACGAAAAATACCAAGTTCTTTTATTGAAACGGTCGTGTGAACAAATTGCCGCAAAAGGACCGAACAGACGAGGTCTGAATTGAAAAACCAATAGTACCCGTTTTAGACAAAAAATACCATTTTTTTGGGAGGAAATGACCGTCACGGAAAACGGCTTCAAAAGGCCCAAAAATACAAAGTTGGACCTCAAATATCGACACTGTCCGCTTTGGACGAAAACTACCAGTTGTTTGGGTTGAAGCGGACGTGTGAGCAAAGCGCTCCCCAAAAGCCTAAAAAGACCAAGTTTCACTAGATTAATCAACAATATTCGTTTTCGGCGAAAAATACCACTTTTTCCAAGTTGAAACGATCGTGTGAGCAAAATACCCTCCAAAAGACAAAAAAGGACAAGTTTGACCCAAAAAATCAACATTGCCCGTTCCGGACGAAAAATACCTTCTTTTTTTTTTTTTTTTTGTGGAAATAGTGGTGTTAGCATAATGCCGCCTAATGGACAAAAAAGACCAAGTTTGAATAGAAGGATTAAATGTGTCCATTTTGGACAAATAAATACAACTTTTTTGGATGGAAACGGCCGTGTGAGAAATTTGCCCCCCAGAAGTCCAAACAGACCAAATTTGACCTGAAACAGTAACGGTGTCTGTTTTGAGCGAAAAACACCACTTTTTGGGGTAGAAACAATAATCCTTGCAAAACGCTCCAAAAATTCCAAAATAAACCGAATTTGACCGGAATAATCCACGGTGTCTGTTTGGGGTGAAAAATATCACAAAACGCCCCGAAAATTCCAAGATAAACCAAATTTGACCTGAATTATACACAGTGTCCATTTTGGACGAAAAATACCAAGTTCTTTTATTGAAACGGTCGTGTGAATCAAATTGCCGCAAAAGGACCGAACAGACGAGGTCTGAATTGAAAAACCAATTGTACCCGTTTTAGACAAAAAATACCATTTTTTTGGGAGGAAATGACCGTCACGGAAAACGGCTTCAAAAGGCCCAAAAATACAAAGTTGGACCTCAAATATCGACACTGTTCGCTTTGCACGAAAACTACCAGTTGTTTGGGTTGAAGCGGATGTGTGAGCAAAGCGCTCCCCAAAAGCCTAAAAAGACCAAGTTTCACTAGAATAATCAACAATGTTCGTTTTCGGCGAAAAATACCACTTTTTCCAAGTTGAAACGATCGTGTGGGGAAAATGCCCCCCGAAAGACAAAAAAGTCCAAGTTTGACCCGAAAAATCTACATTGCCCAGTTCCGGACGAAATATACCTTCTTTTTTTTTTTTTTTTTTTGTGGAAACGGTGGTGTTAGCATAATGCCCCCTAAAGGCCAAAAAAGAGCAAGTTTGACTACAAGGATTAAATGTGTCCATTTTGGACAAATAAATACAACTTTTTTGGATGGAAACGGCAGTGTGAGAAATTTGCCCCCCAGAAGTCCAAACAGACCAAATTTGACCTGAAACAGTAACGGTGTCTGTTTTGAGCGAAAAACACCACTTTTTGGGGTAGAAACAATAATCCTTGCAAAACGCCGCAAAAATTCCGAAATAAACCGAATTTGACCGGAATAATCCACGGTATCCATTTTGGGTGAAAATTACCACAAAACACCCCAAAAATTCCGAAATAAATCGATTTTGACTAGAATTATACACAGTGTCCTATTTTGGACGAAAAGTACCAAGTTCTTTTATTGAAACTGGTCGTGTGAGCAAAATGCTCCCCCAGAAGTCCAAACAGACCAAATTTGACCTGAAACATTAACGGTGTCCATTTTGAGCGAAAAACACCACATTTTGGGGTAGAAACAATAATCCTTGCAAAACGCCCCAAAAATTCCAAAATAAACCGAATTTGACCGGAATAATCCACGGTGTCTGTTTTGGGTGAAAAATATCACAAAACGCCCCAAAAATTCCAAGATAAACCAAATTTGACCTGAATTATACACAGTGTCTATTTTGGACGAAAAATACCAAGTTCTTTTATTGAAACGGTCGTGCGAACAAATTGCCGCAAAAGGACCGAACAGACGAGGTCTGAATTGAAAAACCAATTGTACCCGTTTTAGACAAAAAATACCATTTTTTTGGGAGGAAATGACCGTCACGGAAAACGGCTTCAAAAGGCCCAAAAATACAAAGTTGGACCTCAAATATCGACACTGTTCGCTTTGGACGAAAACTACCAGTTGTTTGGGTTGAAGCGGACGTGTGAGCAAAGCGCTCCCCAAAAGCCTAAAAAGACCAAGTTTCACTAGAATAATCAACAATGTTCGTTTTCGGCGAAAAATACCACTTTTTCCAAGTTGAAACGATCGTGTGGGAAAATGCCCCCCGAAAGACAAAAAAGTCCAAGTTTGACCCGAAAAATCTACATTGCCCGTTCCGGACGAAATATACCTTCTTTTTTTTTTTTTTTTTTTTTGTGGAAACGGTGGTGTTAGCATAATGCCCCCTAAAGGCCAAAAAAGACCAAGTTTGACTACAAGGATTAAATGTGTCCATTTTGGACAAATAAATACAACTTTTTTGGATGGAAACGGCAGTGTGAGAAATTTGCCCCCCAGAAGTCCAAACAGACCAAATTTGACCTGAAACAGTAACGGTGTCTGTTTTGAGCGAAAAACACCACTTTTTGGGGTAGAAACAATAATCCTTGCAAAACGCCGCAAAAATTCCGAAATAAACCGAATTTGACCGGAATAATCCACGGTATCCATTTTGGGTGAAAATTACCACAAAACACCCCAAAAATTCCGAAATAAATCGATTTTGACTAGAATTATACACAGTGTCCATTTTGGACGAAAAGTACCAAGTTCTTTTATTGAAACGGTCGTGTGAGCAAAATGCTCCCCCAGAAGTCCAAACAGACCAAATTTGACCTGAAACATTAACGGTGTCCATTTTGAGCGAAAAACACCACATTTTGGGGTAGAAACAATAATCCTTGCAAAACGCCCCAAAAATTCCAAAATAAACCGAATTTGACCGGAATAATCCACGGTGTCTGTTTTGGGTGAAAAATATCACAAAACGCCCCAAAAATTCCAAGATAAACCAAATTTGACCTGAATTATACACAGTGTCTATTTTGGACGAAAAATACCAAGTTCTTTTATTGAAACGGTCGTGCGAACAAATTGCCGCAAAAGGACCGAACAGACGAGGTCTGAATTGAAAAACCAATAGTACCCGTTTTAGACAAAAAATTCCATTTTTTTGGGAGGAAATGACCGTCACGGAAAACGGCTTCAAAAGGCCCAAAAATACAAAGTTGGACCTCAAATATCGACACTGTCCGCTTTGGACGAAAACTACCAGTTGTTTGGGTTGAAGCGGACGTGTGAGCAAAGCGCTCCCCAAAAGCCTAAAAAGACCAAGTTTCACTAGATTAATCAACAATATTCGTTTTCGGCGAAAAATACCACTTTTTCCAAGTTGAAACGATCGTGTGAGCAAAATACCCTCCAAAAGACAAAAAAGGACAAGTTTGACCCAAAAAATCAACATTGCCCGTTCCGGACGAAAAATACCTTCTTTTTTTTTTTTTTTTTGTGGAAATAGTGGTGTTAGCATAATGCCGCCTAATGGACAAAAAAGACCAAGTTTGAATAGAAGGATTAAATGTGTCCATTTTGGACAAATAAATACAACTTTTTTGGATGGAAACGGCCGTGTGAGAAATTTGCCCCCCAGAAGTCCAAACAGACCAAATTTGACCTGAAACAGTAACGGTGTCTGTTTTGAGCGAAAAACACCACTTTTTGGGGTAGAAACAATAATCCTTGCAAAACGCTCCAAAAATTCCAAAATAAACCGAATTTGACCGGAATAATCCACGGTGTCTGTTTGGGGTGAAAAATATCACAAAACGCCCCGAAAATTCCAAGATAAACCAAATTTGACCTGAATTATACACAGTGTCCATTTTGGACGAAAAATACCAAGTTCTTTTATTGAAACGGTCGTGTGAACAAATTGCCGCAAAAGGACCGAACAGACGAGGTCTGAATTGAAAAACCAATAGTACCCGTTTTAGACAAAAAATACCATTTTTTTGGGAGGAAATGACCGTCACGGAAAACGGCTTCAAAAGGCCCAAAAATACAAAGTTGGACCTCAAATATCGACACTGTCCGCTTTGGACGAAAACTACCAGTTGTTTGGGTTGAAGCGGACGTGTGAGCAAAGCGCTCCCCAAAAGCCTAAAAAGACCAAGTTTCACTAGATTAATCAACAATATTCGTTTTCGGCGAAAAATACCACTTTTTCCAAGTTGAAACGATCGTGTGAGCAAAATACCCTCCAAAAGACAAAAAAGGACAAGTTTGACCCAAAAAATCAACATTGCCCGTTCCGGACGAAAAATACCTTCTTTTTTTTTTTTTTTTTTGTGGAAATAGTGGTGTTAGCATAATGCCGCCTAATGGACAAAAAAGACCAAGTTTGAATAGAAGGATTAAATGTGTCCATTTTGGACAAATAAATACAACTTTTTTGGATGGAAACGGCCGTGTGAGAAATTTGCCCCCCAGAAGTCCAAACAGACCAAATTTGACCTGAAACAGTAACGGTGTCTGTTTTGAGCGAAAAACACCACTTTTTGGGGTAGAAACAATAATCCTTGCAAAACGCTCCAAAAATTCCAAAATAAACCGAATTTGACCGGAATAATCCACGGTGTCTGTTTGGGGTGAAAAATATCACAAAACGCCCCGAAAATTCCAAGATAAACCAAATTTGACCTGAATTATACACAGTGTCCATTTTGGACGAAAAATACCAAGTTCTTTTATTGAAACGGTCGTGTGAACAAATTGCCGCAAAAGGACCGAACAGACGAGGTCTGAATTGAAAAACCAATTGTACCCGTTTTAGACAAAAAATACCATTTTTTTGGGAGGAAATGACCGTCACGGAAAACGGCTTCAAAAGGCCCAAAAATACAAAGTTGGACCTCAAATATCGACACTGTTCGCTTTGGACGAAAACTACCAGTTGTTTGGGTTGAAGCGGACTGTGTGAGCAAAGCGCTCCCCAAAAGCCTAAAAAGACCAAGTTTCACTAGAATAATCAACAATGTTCGTTTTCGGCGAAAAATACCACTTTTTCCAAGTTGAAACGATCGTGTGGGGAAAATGCCCCCCGAAAGACAAAAAAGTCCAAGTTTGACCCGAAAAATCTACATTGCCCGTTCCGGACGAAATATACCTTCTTTTTTTTTTTTTTTTTTTTTGTGGAAACGGTGGTGTTAGCATAATGCCCCCTAAAGGCCAAAAAAGAGCAAGTTTGACTACAAGGATTAAATGTGTCCATTTTGGACAAATAAATACAACTTTTTTGGATGGAAACGGCAGTGTGAGAAATTTGCCCCCCAGAAGTCCAAACAGACCAAATTTGACCTGAAACAGTAACGGTGTCTGTTTTGAGCGAAAAACACCACTTTTTGGGGTAGAAACAATAATCCTTGCAAAACGCCGCAAAAATTCCGAAATAAACCGAATTTGACCGGAATAATCCACGGTATCCATTTTGGGTGAAAATTACCACAAAACACCCCAAAAATTCCGAAATAAATCGATTTTGACTAGAATTATACACAGTGTCCATTTTGGACGAAAAGTACCAAGTTCTTTTATTGAAACGGTCGTGTGAGCAAAATGCTCCCCCAGAAGTCCAAACAGACCAAATTTGACCTGAAACATTAACGGTGTCCATTTTGAGCGAAAAACACCACATTTTGGGGTAGAAACAATAATCCTTGCAAAACGCCCCAAAAATTCCAAAATAAACCGAATTTGACCGGAATAATCCACGGTGTCTGTTTTGGGTGAAAAATATCACAAAACGCCCCAAAAATTCCAAGATAAACCAAATTTGACCTGAATTATACACAGTGTCTATTTTGGACGAAAAATACCAAGTTCTTTTATTGAAACGGTCGTGCGAACAAATTGCCGCAAAAGGACCGAACAGACGAGGTCTGAATTGAAAAACCAATAGTACCCGTTTTAGACAAAAAATTCCATTTTTTTGGGAGGAAATGACCGTCACGGAAAACGGCTTCAAAAGGCCCAAAAATACAAAGTTGGACCTCAAATATCGACACTGTCCGCTTTGGACGAAAACTACCAGTTGTTTGGGTTGAAGCGGACGTGTGAGCAAAGCGCTCCCCAAAAGCCTAAAAAGACCAAGTTTCACTAGATTAATCAACAATATTCGTTTTCGGCGAAAAATACCACTTTTTCCAAGTTGAAACGATCGTGTGAGCAAAATACCCTCCAAAAGACAAAAAAGGACAAGTTTGACCCAAAAAATCAACATTGCCCGTTCCGGACGAAAAATACCTTCTTTTTTTTTTTTTTTTGTGGAAATAGTGGTGTTAGCATAATGCCGCCTAATGGACAAAAAAGACCAAGTTTGAATAGAAGGATTAAATGTGTCCATTTTGGACAAATAAATACAACTTTTTTGGATGGAAACGGCCGTGTGAGAAATTTGCCCCCCAGAAGTCCAAACAGACCAAATTTGACCTGAAACAGTAACGGTGTCTGTTTTGAGCGAAAAACACCACTTTTTGGGGTAGAAACAATAATCCTTGCAAAACGCTCCAAAAATTCCAAAATAAACCGAATTTGACCGGAATAATCCACGGTGTCTGTTTGGGGTGAAAAATATCACAAAACGCCCCGAAAATTCCAAGATAAACCAAATTTGACCTGAATTATACACAGTGTCCATTTTGGACGAAAAATACCAAGTTCTTTTATTGAAACGGTCGTGTGATCAAATTGCCGCAAAAGGACCGAACAGACGAGGTCTGAATTGAAAAACCAATTGTACCCGTTTTAGACAAAAAATACCATTTTTTTGGGAGGAAATGACCGTCACGGAAAACGGCTTCAAAAGGCCCAAAAATACAAAGTTGGACCTCAAATATCGACACTGTTCGCTTTGGACGAAAACTACCAGTTGTTTGGGTTGAAGCGGACGTGTGAGCAAAGCGCTCCCCAAAAGCCTAAAAAGACCAAGTTTCACTAGATTAATCAACAATATTCGTTTTCGGCGAAAAATACCACTTTTTCCAAGTTGAAACGATCGTGTGAGCAAAATACCCTCCAAAAGACAAAAAAGGACAAGTTTGACCCAAAAAATCAACATTGCCCGTTCCGGACGAAAAATACCTTCTTTTTTTTTTTTTTTGTGGAAATAGTGGTGTTAGCATAATGCCGCCTAATGGACAAAAAAGACCAAGTTTGAATAGAAGGATTAAATGTGTCCATTTTGGACAAATAAATACAACTTTTTTGGATGGAAACGGCCGTGTGAGAAATTTGCCCCCCAGAAGTCCAAACAGACCAAATTTGACCTGAAACAGTAACGGTGTCTGTTTTGAGCGAAAAACACCACTTTTTGGGGTAGAAACAATAATCCTTGCAAAACGCTCCAAAAATTCCAAAATAAACCGAATTTGACCGGAATAATCCACGGTGTCTGTTTGGGGTGAAAAATATCACAAAACGCCCCGAAAATTCCAAGATAAACCAAATTTGACCTGAATTATACACAGTGTCCATTTTGGACGAAAAATACCAAGTTCTTTTATTGAAACGGTCGTGTGATCAAATTGCCGCAAAAGGACCGAACAGTCGAGGTCTGAATTGAAAAACCAATTGTACCCGTTTTAGACAAAAAATACCATTTTTTTGGGAGGAAATGACCGTCACGGAAAACGGCTTCAAAAGGCCCAAAAATACAAAGTTGGACCTCAAATATCGACACTGTCCGCTTTGGACGAAAACTACCAGTTGTTTGGGTTGAAGCGGATGTGTGAGCAAAGCGCTCCCCAAAAGCCTAAAAAGACCAAGTTTCACTAAATTAATCAACAATATTCGTTTTCGGCGAAAAACTACCACTTTTTCCAAGTTGAAACGATCGTGTGAGCAAAATACCCTCCAAAAGACAAAAAAGGACAAGTTTGACCCAAAAAATCAACATTGCCCGTTCCGGACGAAAAATACCTTCTTTTTTTTTTTTTGTGGAAATAGTGGTGTTAGCATAATGCCGCCTAATGGACAAAAAAGACCAAGTTTGAATAGAAGGATTAAATGTGTCCATTTTGGACAAATAAATACAACTTTTTTGGATGGAAACGGCCGTGTGAGAAATTTGCCCCCCAGAAGTCCAAACAGACCAAATTTGACCTGAAACAGTAACGGTGTCTGTTTTGAGCGAAAAACACCACTTTTTGGGGTAGAAACAATAATCCTTGCAAAACGCTGCAAAAATTCCAAAATAAACCGAATTTGACCGGAATAATTCACGGTGTCTGTTTGGGGTGAAAAATATCACAAAACGCCCCGAAAATTCCAAGATAAACCAAATTTGACCTGAATTATACACAGTGTCCATTTTGGACGAAAAATACCAAGTTCTTTTATTGAAACGGTCGTGTGATCAAATTGCCGCAAAAGGACCGAACAGACGAGGTCTGAATTGAAAAACCAATAGTACCCGTTTTAGACAAAAAATACCATTTTTTTGGGAGGAAATGACCGTCACGGAAAACAGCTTCAAAAGGCCCAAAAATACAAAGTTGGACCTCAAATATCGACACTGTCCGCTTTGGACGAAAACTACCAGTTGTTTGGGTTGAAGCGGACGTGTGAGCAAAGCGCTCCCCAAAAGCCTAAAAAGACCAAGTTTCACTAGAATAATCAACAATGTTCGTTTTCGGCGAAAAATACCACTTTTTCCAAGTTGAAACGATCGTGTGGGGAAAATACCCCCCAAAAGACAAAAAAGTCCAAGTTTAACCCGAAAAATCTACACTTGCCCGTTCCGGACGAAATATGCCTTCTTTTTTTTTTTTTTTTTTTTTTTTTTTTTTTTTGGGAAATAGGTGGTGTTAGCATAATGCCCCCTAAAGGCCAAAAAAGACCAAGTTTGACTACAAGGATTAAATGTGTCCATTTTGGACAAATAAATACAACTTTTTTGGATGGAAACGGCAGTGTGAGAAATTTGCCCCCCAGAAGTCCAAACAGACCAAATTTGACCCGAAACAGTAACGGTGTCTGTTTTGAGCGAAAAATACCACTTTTTGGGGTAGAAACAATAATCCTTGCAAAACGCTCCAAAAATTCCGAAATAAACCGAATTTGACCGGAATAATCCACGGTGTCTGTTTGGGCTGAAAAATATCACAAAACGCCCCAAACATTCCAAAATAAACCAAATTTGACCTGAATTATACACAGTGTCCATTTTGGACGAAAAATACCAAGTTCTTTTATTGAAACGGTCGTGTGAACAAATTGCCCCAAAAGGACCAAACAGACTGAGGTCTGAATTGAAAAACCAATAGTGCCCGTTTTAGCCATAAAATACCATTTTTTTTGGGAGGAAACGACCGTCACGGAAAGCGGCTTCAAAAGGCCCAAAAATGCCAAGTTGGACCTCAAATATCGACACTGTCCGCTTTGGACGAAAACTACCAGTTGTTTGGGTTGAAGCGGACGTGTGGGCAAAGCGCTCCCCAAAAGCCTAAAAAGACCAAGTTTCACTAGAATAATCAACAATGTTCCTTTTCGGCGAAAAATACCACTTTTTCCAAGTTGAAACAATCGTGTGGGGAAAATACCCCCCAAAAGACAAAAAAGTCCAAGTTTGACCCGAAAAATCTACATTGCCCGTTCCGGACGAAATATGCCTTCTTTTTTTTTTTTTTTTTTTTTTTTTTGTGGAAACGGTGGTGTTAGCATAATGCCCCCTAAAGGCCAAAAAAGACCAAGTTTGACTACAAGGATTAAATGTGTCCATTTTGGACAAACAAATACAACTTTTTTGGATGGAAACGGCAGTGTGAGAAATTTGCCCCCCAGAAGTCCAAACAGACCAAATTTGACCTGAAACAGTAACGGTGTCTGTTTTGAGCGAAAAACACCACTTTTTGGGGTAGAAACAATAATCCTTGCAAAACGCCCCAAAAATTCCGAAATAAACCGAATTTGACCGGAATAATCCACGGTATCCATTTTGGGTGAAAATTACCACAAAACACCCCAAAAATTCTGAAATAAATCGATTTTGACTAGAATTATACACAGTGTCCATTTTGGACGAAAAGTACCAAGTTCTTTTATTGAAACGGTCGTGTGAGCAAAATGCTCCCCCAGAAGTCCAAACAGGCCAAATTTGACCTGAAACATTAACGGTGTCCATTTTGAGCGAAAAACACCACATTTTTGGGGTAGAAACAATAATCCTTGCAAAACGCCCCAAAAATTCCAAAATAAACCGAATTTGACCGGAATAATCCACGGTGTCTGTTTTGGGTGAAAAATATCACAAAACGCCACAAAAATTCCAAGATAAACCAATTTGACCTGAATTATACACAGTGTCCATTTTGGACGAAAAATACCAAGTTCTTTTATTGAAACGGTCGTGTGATCAAATTGCCGCAAAAGGACCGAACAGACGAGGTCTGAATTGAAAAACCAATTGTACCCGTTTTAGACAAAAAATACCATTTTTTTGGGAGGAAATGACCGTCACGGAAAACGGATTCAAAAGGCCCAAAAATACAAAGTTGGACCTCAAATATCGACACTGTCCGCTTTGGACGAAAACTACCAGTTGTTTGGGTTGAAGCGGACGTGTGAGCAAAGCGCTCCCCAAAAGCCTAAAAAGACCAAGTTTCACTAGATTAATCAACAATATTCGTTTTCGGCGAAAAATACCACTTTTTCCAAGTTGAAACTGATCGTGTGAGCAAAATACCCTCCAAAAGACAAAAAAGGACAAGTTTGACCCAAAAAATCAACATTGCCCGTTCCGGACGAAAAATACCTTCTTTTTTTTTTTTTTGTGGAAATAGTGGTGTTAGCATAATGCCGCCTAATGGACAAAAAAGACCAAGTTTGAATAGAAGGATTAAATGTGTCCATTTTGGACAAATAAATACAACTTTTTTGGATGGAAACGGCCGTGTGAGAAATTTGCCCCCCAGAAGTCCAAACAGACCAAATTTGACCTGAAACAGTAACGGTGTCTGTTTTGAGCGAAAAACACCACTTCTTGGGGTAGAAACAATAATCCTTGCAAAACGCTCCAAAAATTCCAAAATAAACCGAATTTGACCGGAATAATCCACGGTGTCTGTTTGGGGTGAAAAATATCACAAAACGCCCCGAAAATTCCAAGATAAACCAAATTTGACCTGAATTATACACAGTGTCCATTTTGGACGAAAAATACCAAGTTCTTTTATTGAAACGGTCGTGTGATCAAATTGCCGCAAAAGGACCGAACAGTCGAGGTCTGAATTGAAAAACCAATTGTACCCGTTTTAGACAAAAAATACCATTTTTTTGGGAGGAAATGACCGTCACGGAAAACGGCTTCAAAAGGCCCAAAAATACAAAGTTGGACCTCAAATATCGACACTGTCCGCTTTGGACGAAAACTACCAGTTGTTTGGGTTGAAGCGGATGTGTGAGCAAAGCGCTCCCCAAAAGCCTAAAAAGACCAAGTTTCACTAAATTAATCAACAATATTCGTTTTCGGCGAAAAACACCACTTTTTCCAAGTTGAAACGATCGTGTGAGCAAAATACCCTCCAAAAGACAAAAAAGGACAAGTTTGACCCAAAAAATCAACATTGCCCGTTCCGGACGAAAAATACCTTCTTTTTTTTTTTTGTGGAAATAGTGGTGTTAGCATAATGCCGCCTAATGGACAAAAAAGACCAAGTTTGAATAGAAGGATTAAATGTGTCCATTTTGGACAAACAAATACAACTTTTTTGGATGGAAACGGCCGTGTGAAAAATTTGCCCCCCAGAAGTCCAAACAGACCAAATTTGACCTGAAACAGTAACGGTGTCTGTTTTGAGCGAAAACACCACTTTTTGGGGTAGAAACAATAATCCTTGCAAAACGCTGCAAAAATTCCAAAATAAACCGAATTTGACCGGAATAATTCACGGTGTCTGTTTGGGGTGAAAAATATCACAAAACGCCCCGAAAATTCCAAGATAAACCAAATTTGACCTGAATTATACACAGTGTCCATTTTGGACGAAAAATACCAAGTTCTTTTATTGAAACGGTCGTGTGATCAAATTGCCGCAAAAGGACCGAACAGACGAGGTCTGAATTGAAAAACCAATAGTACCCGTTTTAGACAAAAAATACCATTTTTTTGGGAGGAAATGACCGTCACGGAAAACAGCTTCAAAAGGCCCAAAAATACAAAGTTGGACCTCAAATATCGACACTGTCCGCTTTGGACGAAAACTACCAGTTGTTTGGGTTGAAGCGGACGTGTGAGCAAAGCGCTCCCCAAAAGCCTAAAAAGACCAAGTTTCACTAGAATAATCAACAATGTTCGTTTTCGGCGAAAAATACCACTTTTTCCAAGTTGAAACGATCGTGTGGGGAAAATACCCCCCAAAAGACAAAAAAGTCCAAGTTTAACCCGAAAAATCTACACTGCCCGTTCCGGACGAAATATGCCTTCTTTTTTTTTTTTTTTTTTTTTTTTTTTTTTTTTTTTGGGGAAACGGTGGTGTTAGCATAATGCCCCCTAAAGGCCAAAAAAGACCAAGTTTGACTACAAGGATTAAATGTGTCCATTTTGGACAAATAAATACAACTTTTTTGGATGGAAACGGCAGTGTGAGAAATTTGCCCCCCAGAAGTCCAAACAGACCAAATTTGACCCGAAACAGTAACGGTGTCTGTTTTGAGCGAAAAATACCACTTTTTGGGGTAGAAACAATAATCCTTGCAAAACGCCCCAAAAATTCCGAAATAAACCGAATTTGACCGGAATAATCCACGGAGTCTGTTTTGGCTGAAAAATATCACAAAACGCCCCAAACATTCCAAAATAAACCAAATTTGACCTGAATTATACACAGTGTCCATTTTGGACGAAAAATACCAAGTTCTTTTATTGAAACGGTCGTGTGAACAAATTGCCCCAAAAGGACCAAACAGACGAGGTCTGAATTGAAAAACCAATAGTGCCCGTTTTAGCCATAAAATACCATTTTTTTTTGGAGGAAACGACCGTCACGGAAAGCGGCTTCAAAAGGCCCAAAAATGCCAAGTTGGACCTCAAATATCGACACTGTCCGCTTTGGACGAAAACTACCAGTTGTTTGGGTTGAAGCGGACGTGTGGGCAAAGCGCTCCCCAAAAGCCTAAAAAGACCAAGTTTCACTAGAATAATCAACAATGTTCCTTTTCGGCGAAAAATACCACTTTTTCCAAGTTGAAACGATCGTGTGGGGAAAATACCCCCCAAAAGACAAAAAAGTCCAAGTTTGACCCGAAAAATCTACATTGCCCGTTCCGGACGAAATATGCCTTCTTTTTTTTTTTTTTTTTTTTTTTTTTGTGGAAACGGTGGTGTTAGCATAATGCCCCCTAAAGGCCAAAAAAGACCAAGTTTGACTACAAGGATTAAATGTGTCCATTTTGGACAAACAAATACAACTTTTTTGGATGGAAACGGCAGTGTGAGAAATTTGCCCCCCAGAAGTCCAAACAGACCAAATTTGACCTGAAACAGTAACGGTGTCTGTTTTGAGCGAAAAACACCACTTTTTGGGGTAGAAACAATAATCCTTGCAAAACGCCCCAAAAATTCCGAAATAAACCGAATTTGACCGGAATAATCCACGGTATCCATTTTGGGTGAAAATTACCACAAAACACCCCAAAAATTCTGAAATAAATCGATTTTGACTAGAATTATACACAGTGTCCATTTTGGACGAAAAGTACCAAGTTCTTTTATTGAAACGGTCGTGTGAGCAAAATGCTCCCCCAGAAGTCCAAACAGGCCAAATTTGACCTGAAACATTAACGGTGTCCATTTTGAGCGAAAAACACCACTTTTTGGGGTAGAAACAATAATCCTTGCAAAACGCCCCAAAAATTCCAAAATAAACCGAATTTGACCGGAATAATCCACGGTGTCTGTTTTGGGTGAAAAATATCACAAAACGCCACAAAAATTCCAAGATAAACCAAATTTGACCTGAATTATACACAGTGTCCATTTTGGACGAAAAATACCAAGTTCTTTTATTGAAATGGTCGTGTGATCAAATTGCCGCAAAAGGACCGAACAGACGAGGTCTGAATTGAAAAACCAATAGTACCCGTTTTAGACAAAAAATACCATTTTTTTGGGAGGAAATGACCGTCACGGAAAACGGATTCAAAAGGCCCAAAAATACAAAGTTGGACCTCAAATATCGACACTGTCCGCTTTGGACGAAAACTACCAGTTGTTTGGGTTGAAGCGGACGTGTGAGCAAAGCGCTCCCCAAAAGCCTAAAAAGACCAAGTTTCACTAGATTAATCAACAATATTCGTTTTCGGCGAAAAATACCACTTTTTCCAAGTTGAAACGATCGTGTGAGCAAAATACCCTCCAAAAGACAAAAAAGGACAAGTTTGACCCAAAAAATCAACATTGCCCGTTCTGGACGAAAAATACCTTCTTCTTTTTTTGTGTGGAAATAGTGGTGTTACCATAATGCCGCCTAATGGACAAAAAAGACCAAGTTTGAATAGAAGGATTAAATGTGTCCATTTTGGACAAATAAATACAACTTTTTTGGATGGAAACGGCCGTGTGAGAAATTTGCCCCCCAGAAGTCCAAACAGACCAAATTTGACCTGAAACAGTAACGGTGTCTGTTTTGAGCGAAAAACACCACTTTTTGGGGTAGAAACAATAATCCTTGCAAAACGCTCCAAAAATTCCAAAATAAACCGAATTTGACCGGAATAATCCACGGTGTCTGTTTGGGGTGAAAAATATCACAAAACGCCCCGAAAATTCCAAGATAAACCAAATTTGACCTGAATTATACACAGTGTCCATTTTGGACGAAAAATACCAAGTTCTGTTATTGAAACGGTCGTGTGAACAAATTGCCGCAAAAGGACCGAACAGACGAGGTCTGAATTGAAAAACCAATAGTACTCGTTTTTGACCAAAAATACCATTTTTTTGGGAGGAAATGACCGTCACGGAAAACGGCTTCGAAAGGCCCAAAAATACAAAGTTGGACCTCAAATATCGACACTGTCCGCTTTGGACGAAAACTACCAGTTGTTTGGGTTGAAGCGGACGTGTGAGCAAAGCGCTCCCCAAAAGCCTAAAAAGACCAAGTTTCACTAGAATAATCAACAATGTTCGTTTTCGGCGAAAAATACCACTTTTTCCAAGTTGAAACGATCGTGTTGGGAAAATACCACCCAAAAGACCAAGTTTGACTACAAGGATTAAATGTGTCCATTTTGGACAAATAAATACAACTTTTTTGGATGGAAACGGCAGTGTGAGAAATTTGCCCCCCAGAAGTCCAAACAGACCAAATTTGACCTGAAACAGTAACGGTGTCTGTTTTGAGCGAAAAACACCACTTTTTGGGGTAGAAACAATAATCCTTGCAAAACTCCCCAAAAATTTCGAAATAAACCGAATTTGACCGGAATAATCCACGGTATCCATTTTGGGTGAAAATTACCACAAAACACCCCAAAATTTCTGAAATAAATCGATTTTGACTAGAATTATACACAGTGTCCATTTTGGACGAAAAGTACCAAGTTCTTTTATTGAAACGGTCGTGTGAGCAAAATGCTCCCCCAGAAGTCCAAACAGACCAAATTTGACCTGAAACATTAACGGTGTCCATTTTGAGCGAAAAACACCACTTTTTGGGGTAGAAACAATAATCCTTGCAAAACGCCCCAAACACTCCAAAATAAACCGAATTTGACCGGAATAATCCACGGTGTCTGTTTTGGGTGAAAAATATCACAAAACGCCACAAAAATTCCAAGATAAACCAAATTTGACCTGAATTATACACAGTGTCCATTTTGGACGAAAAATACCAAGTTCTTTTATTGAAACGGTCGTGTGATCAAATTGCCGCAAAAGGACCGAACAGTCGAGGTCTGAATTGAAAAACCAATTGTACCCGTTTTAGACAAAAAATACCTTCTTTTTTTTTTTTTGTGGAAATAGTGGTGTTAGCATAATGCCGCCTAATGGACAAAAAAGACCAAGTTTGAATAGAAGGATTAAATGTGTCCATTTTGGACAAATAAATACAACTTTTTTGGATGGAAACGGCCGTGTGAGAAATTTGCCCCCCAGAAGTCCAAACAGACCAAATTTGACCTGAAACAGTAACGGTGTCTGTTTTGAGCGAAAAACACCACTTTTTGGGGTAGAAACAATAATCCTTGCAAAACGCTCCAAAAATTCCAAAATAAACCGAATTTGACCGGAATAATCCACGGTGTCTGTTTTGGGTGAAAAATATCACAAAACGCCACAAAAATTCCAAGATAAACCAAATTTGACCTGAATTATACACAGTGTCCATTTTGGACGAAAAATACCAAGTTCTTTTATTGAAATGGTCGTGTGATCAAATTGCCGCAAAAGGACCGAACAGACGAGGTCTGAATTGAAAAACCAATAGTACCCGTTTTAGACAAAAAATACCATTTTTTTGGGAGGAAATGACCGTCACGGAAAACGGCTTCAAAAGGCCCAAAAATACAAAGTTGGACCTCAAATATCGACACTGTCCGCTTTGGACGAAAACTACCAGTTGTTTGGGTTGAAGCGGACGTGTGGGCAAAGCGCTCCCCAAAAGCCTAAAAAGACCAAGTTTCACCAGATTAATCAACAATATTCGTTTTCGGCGAAAAATACCACTTTTTCCAAGTTGAAACGATCGTGTGAGCAAAATACCCTCCAAAAGACAAAAAAGGACAAGTTTGACCCAAAAAATCAACATTGCCCGTTCTGGACGAAAAATACCTTCTTCTTTTTTTGTGTGGAAATAGTGGTGTTACCATAATGCCGCCTAATGGACAAAAAAGACCAAGTTTGAATAGAAGGATTAAATGTGTCCATTTTGGACAAATAAATACAACTTTTTTGGATGGAAACGGCCGTGTGAGAAATTTGCCCCCCAGAAGTCCAAACAGACCAAATTTGACCTGAAACAGTAACGGCGTCTGTTTTGAGCGAAAAACACCACTTTTTGGGGTAGAAACAATAATCCTTGCAAAACGCTGCAAAAATTCCAAAATAAACCGAATTTGACCGGAATAATTCACGGTGTCTGTTTGGGGTGAAAAATATCACAAAACGCCCCGAAAATTCCAAGATAAACCAAATTTGACCTGAATTATACACAGTGTCCATTTTGGACGAAAAATACCAAGTTCTTTTATTGAAACGGTCGTGTGATCAAATTGCCGCAAAAGGACCGAACAGACGAGGTCTGAATTGAAAAACCAATAGTACCCGTTTTAGACAAAAAATACCATTTTTTTGGGAGGAAATGACCGTCACGGAAAACAGCTTCAAAAGGCCCAAAAATACAAAGTTGGACCTCAAATATCGACACTGTCCGCTTTGGACGAAAACTACCAGTTGTTTGGGTTGAAGCGGACGTGTGAGCAAAGCGCTCCCCAAAAGCCTAAAAAGACCAAGTTTCACTAGAATAATCAACAATGTTCGTTTTCGGCGAAAAATACCACTTTTTCCAAGTTGAAACGATCGTGGGGGGAAAATACCCCCCAAAAGACAAAAAAGTCCAAGTTTGACCCGAAAAATCTACACTGCCCGTTCCGGACGAAATATGGCTTCTTTTTTTTTTTTTTTTTTTTTTTTTTTTTTTTTTTTTTTTTGGGGAAACGGTGGTGTTAGCATAATGCCCCCTAAAGGCCAAAAAAGACCAAGTTTGACTACAAGGATTAAATGTGTCCATTTTGGACAAATAAATACAACTTTTTTGGATGGAAACGGCAGTGTGAGAAATTTGCCCCCCAGAAGTCCAAACAGACCAAATTTGACCTGAAACAGTAACGGTGTCTGTTTTGAGCGAAAAATACCACTTTTTGGGGTAGAAACAATAATCCTTGCAAAACGCCCCAAAAATTCCGAAATAAACCGAATTTGACCGGAATAATCCACGGAGTCTGTTTTGGCTGAAAAATATCACAAAACGCCCCAAACATTCCAAAATAAACCAAATTTGACCTGAATTATACACAGTGTCCATTTTGGACGAAAAATACCAAGTTCTTTTATTGAAACGGTCGTGTGAACAAATTGCCCCAAAAGGACCAAACAGACGAGGTCTGAATTGAAAAACCAATAGTGCCCGTTTTAGCCATAAAATACCATTTTTTTTTGGAGGAAACGACCGTCACGGAAAGCGGCTTCAAAAGGCCCAAAAATGCTAAGTTGGACCTCAAATATCGACACTGTCCGCTTTGGACGAAAACTACCAGTTGTTTGGGTTGAAGCGGACGTGTGGGCAAAGCGCTCCCCAAAAGCCTAAAAAGACCAAGTTTCACTAGAATAATCAACAATGTTCATTTTCGGCGAAAAATACCACTTTTTCCAAGTTGAAACGATCGTGTGGGGAAAATACCCCCCAAAAGACAAAAAAGTCCAAGTTTGACCCGAAAAATCTACATTGCCCGTTCCGGACGAAATATGCCTTCTTTTTTTTTTTTTTTTTTTTTTTTTGTGGAAACGGTGGTGTTAGCATAATGCCCCCTAAAGGCCAAAAAAGACCAAGTTTGACTACAATGATTAAATGTGTCCATTTTGGACAAACAAATACAACTTTTTTGGATGGAAACGGCAGTGTGAGAAATTTGCCCCCCAGAAGTCCAAACAGACCAAATTTGACCTGAAACAGTAACGGTGTCTGTTTTGAGCGAAAAACACCACTTTTTGGGGTAGAAACAATAATCCTTGCAAAACGCCCCAAAAATTCCGAAATAAACCGAATTTGACCGGAATAATCCACGGTATCCATTTTGGGTGAAAATTACCACAAAACACCCCAAAAATTCTGAAATAAATCGATTTTGACTAGAATTATACACAGTGTCCATTTTGGACGAAAAGTACCAAGTTCTTTTATTGAAACGGTCGTGTGAGCAAAATGCTCCCCCAGAAGTCCAAACAGGCCAAATTTGACCTGAAACATTAACGGTGTCCATTTTGAGCGAAAAACACCACTTTTTGGGGTAGAAACAATAATCCTTGCAAAACGCCCCAAAAATTCCAAAATAAACCGAATTTGACCGGAATAATCCACGGTGTCTGTTTTGGGTGAAAAATATCACAAAACGCCACAAAAATTCCAAGATAAACCAAATTTGACCTGAATTATACACAGTGTCCATTTTGGACGAAAAATACCAAGTTCTTTTATTGAAATGGTCGTGTGATCAAATTGCCGCAAAAGGACCGAACAGACGAGGTCTGAATTGAAAAACCAATAGTACCCGTTTTAGACAAAAAATACCATTTTTTTGGGAGGAAATGACCGTCACGGAAAACGGATTCAAAAGGCCCAAAAATACAAAGTTGGACCTCAAATATCGACACTGTCCGCTTTGGACGAAAACTACCAGTTATTTGGGTTGAAGCGGACGTGTGAGCAAAGCGCTCCCCAAAAGCCTAAAAAGACCAAGTTTCACTAGATTAATCAACAATATTCGTTTTCGGCGAAAAATACCACTTTTTCCAAGTTGAAACGATCGTGTGAGCAAAATACCCTCCAAAAGACAAAAAAGGACAAGTTTGACCCAAAAAATCAACATTGCCCGTTCTGGACGAAAAATACCTTCTTCTTTTTTTGTGTGAAATAGTGGTGTTACCATAATGCCGCCTAATGGACAAAAAAGACCAAGTTTGAATAGAAGGATTAAATGTGTCCATTTTGGACAAATAAATACAACTTTTTTGGATGGAAACGGCCGTGTGAGAAATTTGCCCCCCAGAAGTCCAAACAGACCAAATTTGACCTGAAACAGTAACGGTGTCTGTTTTGAGCGAAAAACACCACTTTTTGGGGTAGAAACAATAATCCTTGCAAAACGCTCCAAAAATTCCAAAATAAACAGAATTTGACCGGAATAATCCACGGTGTCTGTTTGGGGTGAAAAATATCACAAAACGCCCCGAAAATTCCAAGATAAACCAAATTTGACCTGAATTATACACAGTGTCCATTTTGGACGAAAAATACCAAGTTCTTTTATTGAAACGGTCGTGTGAACAAATTGCCGCAAAAGGACCGAACAGACGAGGTCTGAATTGAAAAACCAATAGTACTCGTTTTTGACCAAAAATACCATTTTTTTTGGGAGGAAATGACCGTCACGGAAAACGGCTTCAAAAGGCCCAAAAATACAAAGTTGGACCTCAAATATCGACACTGTCCGCTTTGGACGAAAACTACCAGTTGTTTGGGTTGAAGCGGATGTGTGAGCAAAGCGCTCCCCAAAAGCCTAAAAAGACCAAGTTTCACTAGAATAATCAACAATGTTCGTTTTCGGTGAAAAATACCACTTTTTCCAAGTTGAAACGATCGTGTGAGGAAAATACCCCCCAAAAGACAAAAAAGTCCAAGTTTGACCCGAAAAATCTACATTGCCCGTTCCGGACGAAATATACCTTCATTTTTTTTTTTGTGGAAACGGTGGTGTTAGCATAATGCCCCCTAAAGGTCAAAAAAGACCAAGTTTGACTAGAAGGATTAAATGTGTCCATTTTGGACAAATAAATACAACTTTTTTGGATGGAAACGGCCGTGTGAGCAAAATGCCCCCCCAGAAGTCCAAACAGACCAAATTTGACCTGAAACATTAACGGTGTCCGTTTTGAGCGAAAAACAGCACTTTTTGGGGTAGAAACAATAATCCTTGCAAAACGCCCCAAAAATTCCGAAATAAACCGAATTTGACCGGAATAATCCACGGTGTCTGTTTTGGGTGTAAAATATCACAAAACGCCCCAAAAATTCCAAGATAAACCAAATTTGACCTGAACTATACACAGTGTCCATTTTGGACGAAAAATTCCAAGTTCTTTTATTGAAACGGTCGTGTGAACAAATTGCCCCAAAAGGACCAAACAGACGAGGTCTGAATTGAAAAACCAATAGTGCCCGTTTTAGCCATAAAATACCATTTTTTTTTGGAGGAAACGACCGTCACGGAAAGCGGCTTCAAAAGGCCCAAAATACAAAGTTGGACCTCAAATATCGACACTGTCCGCTTTGAACGAAAACTACCAGTTGTTTGGGTTGAAGCGGACGTGTGAGCAAAGCGCTCCCCAAAAGCCTAAAAAGACCAAGTTTCACTAGAATAATCAACAATGTTCGTTTTCGGCGAAAAATACCACTTTTTCCAAGTTGAAACGATCGTGTGGGGAAAATACCCCCCAAAAGACAAAAAAGTCCAAGTTTGACCCGAAAAATCTACATTGCCCGTTCCGGACGAAATATGCCTTCTTTTTTTTTTTTTTTTTTTTTTTTTTGTGGAAACGGTGGTGTTAGCATAATGCCCCCTAAAGGCCAAAAAAGACCAAGTTTGACTACAAGGATTAAATGTGTCCATTTTGGACAAATAAATACAACTTTTTTGGATGGAAACGGCAGTGTGAGAAATTTGCCCCCCAGAAGTCCAAACAGACCAAATTTGACCTGAAACAGTAACGGTGTCCGTTTTGAGCGAAAAATACCACTTTTTGGGGGTAGAAACAATAATCCTTGCAAAACGCCCCAAAAATTCCAAAATAAACCGAATTTGACCGGAATAATCCACGGAGTCTGTTTTGGGTGTAAAATATCACAAAACGCCCCAAACATTCCAAAATAAACCAATTTTGACCGGAATTATACACAGTGTCCATTTTGGACGAAAAATACCAAGTTCTTTTATTGAAACGGTCGTGTGAACAAATTGCCCCAAAAGGACCGAACAGACGAGGTCTGAATTGAAAAAGCAATAGTGCCCGTTTTAGACAAAAAATACCATTTTTTTGGGAGGAAACGACCGTCACAGAAAACGGCTTCAAAAGGCCCAAAAATACCAAGTTGGACCTCAAATATCGACACTGTCCGCTTTGGACGAAAACTACCAGTTGTTTGGGTTGAAGCGGACGTGTGAGCAAAGCGCTCCCCAAATGCCAAAAAAGACCAAGTTTCACTAGAATAATCAACAATGTTCGTTTTCAGCGAAAAATACCACTTTTTCCAAATTGAAACGATCGTGTGAGGAAAATACCCCCCAAAAGACAAAAAAGTCCAAGTTTGACCCGAAAAATCTACATTGCCCGTTCCGGACGAAATATACCTTCTTTTTTCTTTTCATTTTTTTGTGGAAACGGTGGTGTCAGCATAATGCCCCGTAAAGTCCAAAAAAGACCAAGTTTGACTAGAAGGATTAAATGTGTCCATTTTGGACAAATAAATACAACTTTTTTGGATGGAAACGGCCGTGTGAGAAATTTGCTCCCCCAGAAGTCCAAACAGACCAAATTTGACCTGAAACATTAACGATGTCCGTTTTGAGCGAAAAACACCACTTTTTGGGGTAGAAACAATAATCCTTGCAAAACGCCCAAAAAATTCCGAAATAAACCGAATTTGACCGGAATAATCCACGGTATCCATTTTGGGTGAAAATTACCACAAAACACCCCAAAAATTCCGAAATAAATCGATTTTGACTAGAATTATACACAGTGTCCATTTTGGACGAAAAGTACCGAGTTCTTTTATTGAAACGGTCGTGTGAGCAAAATGCTCCCCCAGAAGTCCAAACAGACCAAATTTGACCTGAAACATTAACGGTGTCGATTTTGAGCGAAAAACACCACTTTTTGGGGTAGAAACAATAATCCTTGCAAAACGCCCCAAAAATTCCGAAATAAATCGAATTTGACCGGAATAATCCACGGAGTCTGTTTTGGGTGAAAAATATCATAAAACGCCCCAAAAATTCAAAAATAAACCAAATTTGACCTGAATTATACACAGTGTCCATTTTGGACGAAAAATACCAAGTTCTTTTATTGAAACAGTCGTGTGAACAAATTGCCCCAAAAGGACCGAACAGCCGAGGTCTGAATGGAAAAACCAATAGTGCCCGTTTTAGACAAAAAATACCATTTTTTTGTGAGGAAATGACCATCACGGAAAACTGCTTCAAAAGGCCCAAAAATACCAAGTTGGACCTCAAATATCGACACTGTCCGCTTTGGACGAAAACTACCAGTTGTTTGGGTTGAAGCGGACGTGTGAGCAAAGCGCTCCCCAAATGCCTAAAAAGACCAAGTTTCACTAGAATAATCAACAATGTTCATTTCGGCAAAAACAATAATCCTTGCAAAACGCCCGAAAAATTCCGAAATAAAACGAATTTGACCGGAATAATCCACGGTGTCTGTTTTGGGTGAAAAATATCACAAAACACCCCGAAAATTCCAAAATAAACCCAATTTGACCTAAATTATACACAGTGTCCATTTTGGACGAAAAATACGAAGTTGTTTTAGTGAAACGGTCGTGTGAACAAAATGCCCCAAAAGGACCGAACAGACGAAGTCTGACTTGAAAAACAAATAGTGCCCGTTTTAGACAAAAAATACCATTTTTTTGAGAGGAAACGACCGTCATGGAAAACGGCTTCAAAAGGCCCAAATAGACCAAGTTGGACATCAAATATCGACACAGTGCACTTTGGACGAAAACTACCAGTTGTTTGGGTTGAAGCAGACGTGTGAGCAAAGCGCTCTCCAAATGCCTAAAAAGACCAAGTTTCACTAGATTAATCATCAATATTCGTATTCGGCGAACAATACCACTTTTTCCAAGTTGAAACGATCGTGTGAGCAAAATACCCCCCAAAAGACAAAAAAGTACAAGTTTGACCCGAAAAATCAACATTGCCCATTCCGGACGAAAAATACCATCTTTTTTTTTGGGGAAATGGTGGTGCTAGCATAATGCCCCCTAAAGTCCAAAATAAACCGAATTTGACCGGAATAATCCACGGAGTCTGTTTTGGGTGTAAAATATCACAAAACGCCCCAAACATTCCAAAATAAACCAATTTTGACCGGAATTATACACAGTGTCCATTTTGGACGAAAAATACCAAGTTCTTTTATTGAAACGGTCGTGTGAACAAATTGCCGCAAAAGGACCGAACAGACGAGGTCTGAATTGAAAAACCAATAGTACTCGTTTTTGACCAAAAATACCATTTTTTTGGGAGGAAATGACCGTCACGGAAAACGGCTTCAAAAGGCCCAAAAATACAAAGTTGGACCTCAAATATCGACACTGTCCGCTTTGGACGAAAACTACCAGTTGTTTGGGTTGAAGCGGATGTGTGAGCAAAGCGCTCCCCAAAAGCCTAAAAAGACCAAGTTTCACTAGAATAATCAACAATGTTCGTTTTCGGTGAAAAATACCACTTTTTCCAAGTTGAAACGATCGTGTGAGGAAAATACCCCCCAAAAGACAAAAAAGTCCAAGTTTGACCCGAAAAATCTACATTGCCCGTTCCGGACGAAATATACCTTCATTTTTTTTTTTGTGGAAACGGTGGTGTTAGCATAATGCCCCCTAAAGGTCAAAAAAGACCAAGTTTGACTAGAAGGATTAAATGTGTCCATTTTGGACAAATAAATACAACTTTTTTGGATGGAAACGGCCGTGTGAGCAAAATGCCCCCCCAGAAGTCCAAACAGACCAAATTTGACCTGAAACATTAACGGTGTCCGTTTTGAGCGAAAAACAGCACTTTTTGGGGTAGAAACAATAATCCTTGCAAAACGCCCCAAAAATTCCGAAATAAACCGAATTTGACCGGAATAATCCACGGTGTCTGTTTTGGGTGTAAAATATCACAAAACGCCCCAAAAATTCCAAGATAAACCAAATTTGACCTGAACTATACACAGTGTCCATTTTGGACGAAAAATTCCAAGTTCTTTTATTGAAACGGTCGTGTGAACAAATTGCCCCAAAAGGACCAAACAGACGAGGTCTGAATTGAAAAACCAATAGTGCCCGTTTTAGCCATAAAATACCATTTTTTTTTGGAGGAAACGACCGTCACGGAAAGCGGCTTCAAAAGGCCCAAAAATACAAAGTTGGACCTCAAATATCGACACTGTCCGCTTTGAACGAAAACTACCAGTTGTTTGGGTTGAAGCGGACGTGTGAGCAAAGCGCTCCCCAAAAGCCTAAAAAGACCAAGTTTCACTAGAATAATCAACAATGTTCGTTTTCGGCGAAAAATACCACTTTTTCCAAGTTGAAACGATCGTGTGGGGAAAATACCCCCCAAAAGACAAAAAAGTCCAAGTTTGACCCGAAAAATCTACATTGCCCGTTCCGGACGAAATATGCCTTCTTTTTTTTTTTTTTTTTTTTTTTTTTGTGGAAACGGTGGTGTTAGCATAATGCCCCCTAAAGGCCAAAAAAGACCAAGTTTGACTACAAGGATTAAATGTGTCCATTTTGGACAAATAAATACAACTTTTTTGGATGGAAACGGCAGTGTGAGAAATTTGCCCCCCAGAAGTCCAAACAGACCAAATTTGACCTGAAACAGTAACGGTGTCCGTTTTGAGCGAAAAATACCACTTTTTGGGGGTAGAAACAATAATCCTTGCAAAACGCCCCAAAAATTCCAAAATAAACCGAATTTGACCGGAATAATCCACGGAGTCTGTTTTGGGTGAAAAATATCATAAAACGCCCCAAAAATTCAAAAATAAACCAAATTTGACCTGAATTATACACAGTGTCCATTTTGGACGAAAAATACCAAGTTCTTTTATTGAAACAGTCGTGTGAACAAATTGCCCCAAAAGGACCGAACAGCCGAGGTCTGAATGGAAAAACCAATAGTGCCCGTTTTAGACAAAAAATACCATTTTTTTGTGAGGAAATGACCATCACGGAAAACTGCTTCAAAAGGCCCAAAAATACCAAGTTGGACCTCAAATATCGACACTGTCCGCTTTGGACGAAAACTACCAGTTGTTTGGGTTGAAGCGGACGTGTGAGCAAAGCGCTCCCCAAATGCCTAAAAAGACCAAGTTTCACTAGAATAATCAACAATGTTCATTTCGGCAAAAACAATAATCCTTGCAAAACGCCCGAAAAATTCCGAAATAAAACGAATTTGACCGGAATAATCCACGGTGTCTGTTTTGGGTGAAAAATATCAAAAAACACCCCGAAAATTCCAAAATAAACCCAATTTGACCTAAATTATACACAGTGTCCATTTTGGACGAAAAATACGAAGTTGTTTTAGTGAAACGGTCGTGTGAACAAAATGCCCCAAAAGGACCGAACAGACGAAGTCTGACTTGAAAAACAAATAGTGCCCGTTTTAGACAAAAAATACCATTTTTTTGAGAGGAAACGACCGTCATGGAAAACGGCTTCAAAAGGCCCAAATAGACCAAGTTGGACATCAAATATCGACACAGTGCACTTTGGACGAAAACTACCAGTTGTTTGGGTTGAAGCAGACGTGTGAGCAAAGCGCTCTCCAAATGCCTAAAAAGACCAAGTTTCACTAGATTAATCATCAATATTCGTATTCGGCGAACAATACCACTTTTTCCAAGTTGAAACGATCGTGTGAGCAAAATACCCCCCAAAAGACAAAAAAGTACAAGTTTGACCCGAAAAATCAACATTGCCCATTCCGGACGAAAAATACCATCTTTTTTTTTGGGGAAATGGTGGTGCTAGCATAATGCCCCCTAAAGTCCAAAAAAGACCAAGTTTGACTAGAAGGATTAAATGTGTCCATTTTGGACAAATAAATACAACTTTTTTGGATGGAAACGGCCGTGTGAGAAATTTGCCCCCCCAGAAGTCCAAACAGACCAAATTTGACCTGAAACATTAATGGTGTCCGTTTTGAGCGAAAAACACCACTTTTTGGGGTAGAAACAATAATCCTTGCAAAACGACCCAAAAATTCCGAAATAAACCGAATTTGACCGGAATAATCCACGGTGTCTGTTTTGGGTGAAAAATATCACAAAACGCCCCGAAAATTCAAAAATAAACCAAATTTGACCTGAATTATACGTAGTGTCCATTTTGGACGAAAAATACCAAGTTCTTTTATTGAAACAGTCGCGTGTACAAATTGCCCCAAAAGGACCGAACAGACGAGGTCTGAATTGAAAAACCAATAGTGCCCGTTTTAGACAAAAAATACCATTTTTTGGTGAGGAAACGACCATCACGGAAAATGGCTTCAAAAGGCCCAAAAATACCAAGTTGGACCCCAAATATCGACACTGTCCGCTTTGGATGAAAACTACCAGTTGTTTGGGTTGAAGCGGACGTGTGAGCAAAGCGCTCCCCAAATGCCTAAAAAGACCAAGTTTCACTAGAATAATCAACAATGTTCGTTTTTGGCAAAAACAATAATCCTCGCAAAACGCCCGAAAAATTCCAAAATAAAACGAATTTGACCGGAATAATCCACGGTGTCTGTTTTGGGTGAAAAATATCACAAAACACCCCGAAAATTCCAAAATAAACCAAATATGACCTGAATTATACACAGTGTCCATTTTGGACGAAAAATACCAAGTTCTTTTATTGAAACGGTCGTGTGAACAAAATGCCCCAAAAGGACCGAACAGACGAAGTCTAACTTGAAAAACAAATAGTGCCCGTTTTAGACAAAAAATACCATTTTTTTGAGAGGAAACGACCGTCATGGAAAATGGCTTCAAAAGGCCCAAATAGACCAAGTTGGACCTCAAATATCGACACAGTGCGCTTTGGACGAAAACTACAAGTTGTTTGGGTTGAAGCGGACGTGTGAGCAAAGCGCTCCTCAAATGCCTAATAAGACCAAGTTTCACTAGATTAATCAACAATATTCGTTTTCAGCGAAAAATACCACTTTTTCCAAGTTGAAACGATCGTGTGAGCAAAATACCCTCCCAAAGACAAAATAGGACAACTTTGACCCAAAAAATCAACATTGCCCGTTCCGGACGAAAAATACCTTTTTTTTTTTGTGTGGAAATAGTGGTGTTAGAATAATGCCCCGTAAAGTCCAAAAAAGACCAAGTTTGACTAGAAGGATTAAATGTGTCCATTTTGGACAAATAAATACAACTTTTTTGGATGGAAACGGCCGTGTGAGAAATTTGCCCCCCCAGAAGTCCAAACAGACTAAATTTGACCTGAAACATTAATGGTGTCCGTTTTGAGCGAAAACCAACACTTTTTGGGGGTAGAAACAATAATCCTTGCAAAACGCCCCAAAAATTCCGAAATAAACCGAATTTGACCGGAATAATCCACGGTGTCCATTTTGGGTGAAAATTACCACAAAACACCCCGAAAATTCCGAAATACATCGATTTTGAATAGAATTATGCACAGTGTCCATTTTGGACGAAAAGTACCAAGTTCTTTTATTGAAACGGTCGTGTGAGCAAATGCGCCCCCAGAAGTCCAAACAGACCAAATTTGACCTGAAACATTAACGGTGTCCGTTTTGAGCGAAAAACACCACTTTTTGGGGTAGAAACAATAATCCTTGCAAAACGCCCCAAAAATTCCGAAATAAACCGAATTTGACCGGAATAATCCACGGAGTCTGTTTTGGGTGAAAAATATCACAAAACGCCCCGAAAATTCCAAAATAAACCAAATTTGACCTGAATTAGACACAGAGTCCATTTTGGACGAAAAATACCAAGTTCTTTTATTGAAACGGTCGTGTGAACAAATTGCCCCAAAAGGACCGAACAGACGAGGTCTGAATTGAAAAACCAATAGTGCCCGTTTTAGACAAAAAATACCATTTTTTTTGGGAGTAAACGACCATCACGGAAAACGGCTTCAAAAGGCCCAAAAATGCAAAGTTGGACCTCAAATATCGACACTGTCCGCTTTGGACGAAAACTACCAGTTGTTTGGGTTGAAGCGGACGTGTGAGGAAAGCGGTCCCCAAATGCCTAAAAAGACCAAGTTTCACTAGAATAATCAACAATGTTCGTTTTCGGCGAAAAATACCACTTTTTCCAAGTTGAAACGATCGTGTGGGGAAAATACCCCCCAAAAGACAAAAAAGTCCAAGTTTGACCCGAAAAATCTACATTGCCCGTTCCGGACGAAATATACCTTTTTTTTTTTTTTTTTTTTGTTTTTTGTGGAAACGGTGGTGTTAGCATAAAGCCCCCTAAAGGCCAAAAAAGACCAAGTTTGACTAGAAGGATTAAATGTGTCCATTTTGGACAAATAAATACAACTTTTTTGGATGGAAATGGCCGTGTGAACAAAATGCCCCCCCAGAAGCCCAAACAAACCAAATTTGAGCTGAAACATTAACGGTGTCCGTTTTGAGCGAAAAACAACACCTTTTGGGGTAGAAACAATAATCCTTGCAAAACGCCCCAAAAATTCCGAAATAAACCGAATTTGACCGGAATAATCCACGGTGTCTGTTTTGGGTGAAAAATATCACAAAACGCCCCAAAAATTCCAAGATAAACCAATTTTGACCTGAATTATACACAGTGTCCATTTTGGACGAAAAATACCAAGTTCTTTTATTGAAACGGTCGTGTGAACAAATTGCCCCAACAGGACCGAACAGATGAGGTCTGAATTGAAAAACCAATAGTGCCCGTTTTAGACAAAAAATACCTTTTTTTTGGGAGGAAACGACCGTCACGAAAAATGGCTTCAAAAGGCCCAAAAATACCAAGTTGGACCTCAAATATCGACACTGTCCACTTTGGACGAAAACCACCAGTTGTTTGGGTTGAAGCGGACGTGTGAGCAAAGCACTCCCCAAAAGCCTAAAAAGACCAAGTTTCACTAGAATAATCAACCATGTTCGTTTTCGGCGAAAAATACCACTTTTTCCAAATTGAAACGATCGTGTGAGGAAAATACCCCCCAAAAGACAAAAAACTCCAAGTTTGACCCGAAAAATCAACATTGCCCGTTCCGGACGAAAAATACCTTCTTTTTTTTTTTGTGTGGAAATAGTGGTGTTAGCATAATGCCCCCTAATGGCCAAAAAAGACCAAGTTTGACTAGAAGGATTAAATGTGTCCATTTTGGACAAATAAATACAACTTTTTTGGATGGAAACGGCCGTGTGAGAAATTTGCCCCCCCAGAAGTCCAAACAGACCAAATTTGACCTGAAACATTAACGGTGTCCGTTTTGAGCGAAAAACAACACTTTTTGGGGGTAGAAACAATAATCCTTGCAAAACGCCCCAAAAATTCCGAAATCAACCGAATTTGACCGGAATAATCCACAGTGTCTGTTTTGGGTGAACATTACCACAAAACACCCCGAAAATTCCGAAATAAATCGATTTTGACTAGAATTATACACAGTGTCCATTTTGGATGAAAAGTACCAAGTTCTTTTATTGAAACGGTTGTGTGAGCAAAATGCGTCCCCAGAAGTCCAAACGGACCAAATTTGACCTGAAACATTAACGGTGTCTGTTTTGAGCGAAAAACACCACTTTTTGGGGTAGAAACAATAATCCTTGCAAAACGCCCCAAAAATTCCGAAATAAACCGAATTTGACCGGAATAATCCACGGTGTCTGTTTTGCGTGAAAAATATCACAAAACGGCCCGAAAATTCCAAAATAAACCAATTTGACCTGAATTATACACAGTGTCCATTTTGGACGAAAAATACCGAGTTCTTTTATTGAAAGGGTCGTGTGAACAAAATACCCCAAAAGGACCGAACAGACGAAGTCTGACTTGAAAAACAAATAGTGCCCGTTTTAGACAAAAAATACCATTTTTTTGAGAGGAAACGACCGTCATGGAAAACGGCTTCAAAAGGCCCAAATAGACCAAGTTGGACCTCAAATATCGACACAGTGCGCTTTGGACGAAAACTACCAGTTGTTTGGGTTAAACGGACGTGTGAGTAAAGCGCTCCTCAAATGCCTAAAAAGACCAAGTTTCACTAGATTAATCAACAATATTCGTTTTCGGCGAAAAATACCTCTTTTTCCAAGTTGAAACGATCGTGTGAGCAAAATACCCTCCAAAAGACAAAAAAGGACAAGTTTGACCCAAAAAATCAACATTGCCCGTTCCGGACGAAAAATACCTTCTTTTTTTTTTGTGTGGAAATAGTGGTGTTAGCATAATGCCCCCTAAGGGCCAAAAAAGACCAAGTTTGACTCGAAGGATTAAATGTGTCCATTTTGGACAAATAAATACAACTTTTTTGGATGGAAACGGCCGTGTGAGAAATTTGCCCCCCTAGAAGTCCAAACAGACCAAATTTGACCTGAAACATTAACGGTGTCCGTTTTGAGCGAAAAAACAACACTTTTTGGGGGGTAGTAACAATAATCCTTGCAAAACGCCTCAAAAATTACGAAATAAACCGAATTTGACCGGAATAATCCACGGTGTCCATTTTGGGTGAAAATTACCACAAAACACCCCGAAAATTCCGAAATAAATCGATTTTGACTAGAATTATACACAGTGTCCATTTTGGACGAAAAGTACCAAGTTCTTTTATTGAAACGGTCGTGTGAGCAAAATGCGCCCCCAGAAGTCCAAACAGACCAAATTTGACCTGAAACATTAACGGTGTCCGTTTTTGAGCGAAAAACACCACTTTTTGGGGTAGAAACAATAATCCTTGCAAAACGCCCCAAAAATTCCGAAATAAACCGAATTTGACCGGAATAATCCACGGAGTCTGTTTTGGGTGAAAAATATCACAAAATGCCCCGAAAATTCCAAAATAAACCAAATTTGACCTGAATTAGACACAGTGTCCATTTTGGACGAAAAATACCAAGTTCTTTTATTGAAACGGTCGTGTGAACAAATTGCCCCAAAAGGACCGAACAGACGAGGTCTGAATTGAAAAACCAATTGTGCCCGTTTTAGACAAAAAATACCATTTTTGTTGGGAGTAAACGACCATCACGGAAAACGGCTTCAAAAGGCCCAAAAATGCCAAGTTGGACCTCAAATATCGACGCTGTCCGCTTTGGATGAAAACTACCAGTTGTTTGGGTTGAAGCGGACGTGTGAGCAAAGCGCTCCCCAAACGCCTAAAAAGACCAAGTTTCACTAGAATAATCAACAATGTTCGTTTTAGGTGAAAAATACCACTTTTTCCAAGTTGAAACGATCGTGTGAGAAAAATACCCCTCAAAAGACAAAAAAGTCCAAGTTTGACCCGAAAAATCTACATTGCCCGTTCCGGACGAAATATACCTTCATTTTTTTTATTTTTTTTTTGTGGAAACGGTGGTGTTAGCATAATGCCCCCTAAAGGCGAAAAAAGACCAAGTTTGACCAGAAGGATTAAATGTGTCCAGTTTGGACAAATAAATACAGCTTTTTTGGATGGAAACGGCCGTGTGAGCAAAATACCCCCCCAGAAGTCCAAATAGACCAAATTTGACCTGAAACATTAACGGTGTCCGTTTTGAGCGAAAAACAACACCTTTTGGGGTAGAAACAATAATCCTTGCAAAACGCCCCAAAAATTCCAAAATAAACCGAATTTGACTGGAATAATCCACGGTGTCTGTTTTGGGTGAAAAATATCACAAAACGCCCCAAACATTCAAAAATAAACCAAATTTGACCTGAATTATACACAGTGTCCATTTTGGACGAAAAATACCAAGTTCTTTTATTGAAACGGTCGTGTGAACAAATTGCCCCAAAAGGACCGAACAGACGAGGTCTGAATTGAAAAACCAATAGTACCCGTTTTAGCCAAAAAATACCATTTTTTTTGGAGGAAACGACCGTCACGGAAAGCAGCTTCAAAAGGCCCAAAAATGCCAAGTTGGACCTCAAATATCGACACTGTCCGCTTTGGACGAAAACTACCAGTTGTTTGGGTTGAAGCGGACGTGTGAGCAAAGCGCTCCCCAAATGCCAAAAAAGATCAAGTTTCACTAGAATAATCAACAATGTTCGTTTTCGGCGAAAAATACCACTTTTTCCAAGTTGAAACGATCGTGTGAGGAAAATACCCCCCAAAAGACAAAAAAGTCCAAGTTTGACCCGAAAAATCTACATTGCCCATTCCGGACGAAATATACCTTCATTTTTTTATTTTTTTTTTTTTGTGGAAACGGTGGTGTTAGCATAATGCCCCCTAAAGGCCAAAAAAGACCAAGTTTGACTAGAAGGATTAAATGTGTCCAGTTTGGACAAATAAATACAACTTTTTTGGATGGAAACGGCCGTGTGAGCAAAATGCCCCCCCAGAAGTCCAAATAGACCAAATTTGACCTGAAACATTAACGGTGTCCGTTTTGAGCGAAAAACAACACTTTTTGGGGGTAGAAACAATAATCCTTGCAAAACGCCCCAAAAATTCCGAAATAAACCGAATTTGACCGGAATAATCCACGGTGTCCATTTTGTGTGAGAATTACCACAAAACACCCCGAAAATTCCGAAATAAATCGATTTTGACTAGAATTATACACAGTGTCCGTTTTGGACGAAAAGTACCAAGTTCTCTTATTGAAACGGTCGTGTGAGCAAAATGCGCCCCCAGAAGTCCAAACAGACCAAATTTGACCTGAAACATTAACGGTGTCCGTTTTGAGCGAAAAACACCACTTTTTGGGGTCGAAACAATACTTCCTGCAAAACCCCCCAAAAATTCCGAAATAAACTGAATTTGACCGGAATAATCCACGGTGTCTGTTTTGGGTGAAAAATACCACAAAACGCCCCGAAAATTCCAAAATAAACCTAATTTGACCTGAATTATACACAGTGTCCACTTTGGACGAAAAATACCAAGTTCTTTTATTGAAACGGTCGTGTGAACAAAATGCCCCGAAACGATCGAACAGACGAAGTCTGAATTGAAAAACCAATAGTGCCCGTTTTAGACAAAATTACCATTTTTTTGGGAGGAAACGACCGTCAACGAAAACGGCTTCCAAAGGCCCAAAAAGGCCAAGTTGGACCTCAAATATCGACACTGTCCGCTTCGGACGAAAACTACCAGTTGTTTGGGTTGAAGCGGACGTGTGAGCAAAGCGCTCCCCAAATGCCGAAAAAGACCAAGTTTCGCTAGAATAATCAACAATATTCGTTTTCGGCGAAAAATACCACTTTTTCCAAGTTGAAACGATCGTGTGAGTAAAATACCCCCGAAAAGACAAAAAAGTCCAAGTTTGACCCGAAAAATCAACATTGCCCGTTTCGGACGAAAAATACCATTTTTTTTTTTTTTTTTTGTGCAAACGGTGGTGTTAGCATAATGCCCTCTAAAGGCCAAAAAAGACCAAGTTTGACTAGATTGATTAAATGTGTCCATTTTGAACAAATAAATACGACTTTTTTGGATGGAAACGGCTGTGTGAGCAAAATGCCCCCCCAGAATTCCAAACAGACCAAATTTGACCTGAAACATTAACGGTGTCCGTTTTGAGCGAAAAACACCACTTTTTGGGGTAGAAACAATAATTCCTGCAAAACCCTCAAAAAATTCTGAAACAAACCGAATTTGACCGGAATAATCCACGGTGTCTGTTTTGGGTGAAAAATATCACAAAACGCCCCGAAAATTCCAAACTAAATCAAATTTGACCTGAATTATACACAATGTCCATTTTGGACGAAAAATACCAAGTTCTTTTATTGAAACTGTCGTGTGAACAAATTGCCCCAAAAGGACCGAACAGACGAAGTCTGAATTGAAAAACCAATAGTGCCCGTTTTAGACAAAAAATACCATTTTTTTGGGAGGAAACGACCGTCACGAAAAACGGCTTCAAAAGGCCCAAAAATGCCAAGTTGGACCTCAAATATCGACACTGTCCGCTTTGGACGAAAACTACCAGTTGTTTGGGTTGAAGCGGACGTGTGAGCAAAGTGCTCCCCAAATGCCTAAAAAGACCAAGTTTCGCTAGAATAATCAACAATATTCGTTTTCGGCGAAAAATACCACTTTTTCCAAGTTGAAACGATCGTGTGAGTAAAATACCCCCCAAAAGACAAAAAAGTCCAAGTTTGACCCGAAAAATCAACATTGCCCGTTCCGGACGAAAAATACCTTTTTTTTTTTCGTGGAAATGGTGGTGTTAGCATAATGCCCCCTAAAGGCCAAAAAAGACCAAGTTTGACTAGAAGGATTAAATGTGTCCATTTTGGACAAATAAATACAACTTTTTTGGATGGAAACGGCCGTGTGAGCAAAATGCCCCCCTAGAAGCCCAAACAGACCAAATTTGAGCTGAAACATTAACGGTGTCCGTTTTGAGCGAAAAACACCACTTTTTGGGGGTAGAAACAATAATCCTTGCAAAACGCCCCAAAAATTCTGAAATAAACCGAATTTGACCGGAATAATCCACAGTGTCCATTTCGCACGAAAAATACTAGGTTTTTTTTTGTTGAAACAGTCGTGTGAACAAAATGCCCCAAAAGGACCGAACAGACAAAGTTTGACTTGAAAAACCAATAGTCCCGTTTTAGACAAAAAAAAATACCATTTTTTTGAGAGGAAAGGACCGTCTTGGAAAACGGCTTCAAAGGGCCCAAAAAGACCAGATTGGACCTCAAAAATCAACATTGTCCGTTTTGGACGAAAACTACCAGTTATTTGGGTTAAAGCGGACGTCTGAGCAAAGCGCTCCCCGAATGCCTAAAAAGACCAAGTTTGACCAGAATAATCAACAATGCTCGTTTTCGGCGAACAATACCACTTTGTTCAAGTTGAAATGGTCGTGTGAGCAAAATACCCCCAAAAGACAAAGAAGTCCAAGTTTGACACGAAAAATGCCTTTCTTTTTTTGGTGGAAATGGTAGTGTGAGCATAATGGCCCCTAAAGGCCAAAAAGACCAAGCTTGACTAGAAAGATTAAATGTGTCCATTTGGGACAAATAAATACAATTTTTTTGGATGGAAACGGCCATGTAAGCAAAAGACCCCACCAAGAAGCCAAATAGACCAAATTTGACCTGAAAAAATATCGGTGTCCGTTTCGGAGAAAAGTACCACTTTTTGGGTATAGAAACAGCTATATTTTCAAAAAAAAAAAAAACCCAAAATTCCGAAATAAACCAAATTTGACCTGAACAATACGCAGTGCCCATTTTGGACGAAAAATACCCGCTTTTTTTTTCTTGAAACTGTCTTGTGAACAAAATGCCCCAAATGGACAGAGCAAACAAAGTTTGACTCGAAAAATCAACAGTGCCCGTTTTTGACGAAAAATACCACTTTTTGGGGGTGGAAACGACCGTCTTAGAAAACGGCTTGAAAAGGCCCAAAAAGACCAAGTTTGACCTGAAAAATCAACACTGTCCCTTTTGGGACGAAAAATACAACTTTTTTGGGTGGAAACGGCCGTGCGAGCAAAATGCCCCCCCCAAAAGGCCAAACAGACCAAATTCGACCTGAAAACTCCACGGTGTCCGTTTTGGGTGAAAAATACCACAAAACGCCCCGAAAATTCCAAAATAAACCTAATTTGACCTGAATTGTACACAGTGTCCACTTTGGACGAAAAATACCAAGTTCTTTTATTGAAACGGTCGTGTGAACAAAATGCCCCGAAACGACCGAACAGACGAAGTCTGAATTGAAAAACCAATAGTGCCCGTTTTAGACAAAAATACCATTTTTTTGGGAGGAAACGACCGTCATGGAAAACGGCTTCCAAAGGCCCAAAAAGGCCAAGTTGGACCTCAAATATCGACACTGTCCGCTTTGGACGAAAACTACCAGTTGTTTGGGTTGAAGCGGACGTGTGAGCAAAGCGCGCCCCAAATGCCTAAAAAGACTAAGTTTCACTAGAATAATCAACAATATTCGTTTTCGGCGAAAAATACCACTTTTTCCAAGTTGAAACGATCGTGTGAGCAAAATACCCCCGAAAAGACAAAAAAGTCCAAGTTTGACCCGAAAAATCAACATTGCCCGTTCCGGACGAAAACTACATTTTTTTTTTTTTTTTGTGCAAACGGTGGTGTTAGCATAATGCCCCCTAAAGGCCAAAAAAGACCAAGTTTGACTAGAAGGATTAAATGTGTCCATTTTGAACAAATAAATACGACTTTTTTGGATGGAAACGGCCGTGTGAGCAAAATGCCCCCCCAGAAGTCCAAACAGACCAAATTTGACCTGCAACATTAACGGTGTCCGTTTTGAGCGAAAAACACCACTTTTTGGGGTCGAAACAATACTTCCTGCAAAACCCCCCAAAAATTCCGAAATAAACAGAATTGACCGGAATAATCCACGGTGTCTGTTTTGGGTGAAAAATACCACAAAACGCCCCAAAAATTCCAAAATAAACCTAATTTGACCTGAATTATACACAGTGTCAACTTTGGACGAAAAATACCAAGTTTTTTTATTGAAACGGTCGTGTGAACAAAATGCCCCGAAACGACCGAACAGACGAAGTCTGAATTGAAAAACCAATAGTGCCCGTTTTAGACAAAAATACCATTTTTTTGGGAGGAAACGACCGTCATGGAAAACGGCTTCCAAAGGCCCAAAAAGGCCAAGTTGGACCTCAAATATCGACACTGTCCGCTTTGGACGAAAACTACCAGTTGTTTGGGTTGAAGCGGACGTGTGAGCAAAGCGCTCCCCAAATGCCGAAAAAGACCAAGTTTCACAAGAATAATCAACAATATTCGTTTTCGGCGAAAAATACCACTTTTTCCAAGTTGAAACGATCGTGTGAGCAAAATAACCCCAAAAAGACAAAAAAGTCCAAGTTTGACCCGAAAAATCAACATTGCCCGTTCCGGACGAAAAATACCTTTTTTTTTTTTTTTTTTTTTTTTTTTTTTTTTGTGCAGACGGTGGTGTTAGCATACTGCCCCCTAAAGGCAAAAAAAAGACCAAGTTTGACTAGAAGGATTAAATGTGTCCATTTTGAACAAATAAATACGACTTTTTTGGATAGAAACGGCCGTGTGAGCAAAATGCCCCCCCAGAAGTCCAAATAGACCAAATTTGACCTGAAACATTAACGGTGTCCGTTTTGAGCGAAAAACAACACTTTTAGGGGTAGAAACAATAATCCTTGCAAAACACCCCAAAAATTCCGAAATAAACCGAATTTGACCGGAATAATCCACGGTGTCCATTTTGGGTGAAAATTACCACAAAACACCCCGAAAATTCCGAAATAAATCGATTTTGACTTGAATTATACACAGTGTCCATTTTGGACGAAAAATACCAAGTTCTTTTATTGAAACGATCGTGTGAACAAAATGCCCCAAAAGGACCGAACAGACGAAGTTTGACTTGAAAAACAAATAGTGCCCGTTTTAGACAAAAAATCCCATTTTTTTGGGAGGAAACGACCGTCATGGAAAACGGATTCAAAAGGCCCAAAAAGACCAAGTTGGACCTCAAATATCGACACAGTGCGCTTTGGACGAAAACTACCAGTTGTTTGGGTTGAAGCGGACGTGTGATCAAAGCGCTTCCCAAATGCCTAAAAAGACCAAGTTTCACTAGATTAATCAACAATATTCGTTTTCGGCAAAAAATACCACTTTTTCTAAGTTGAAACGATCGTGTGAGCAAAATACCCCCCAAAAGGCAAAAAGGTACAAGTTCGACCCGAAAAATCAACATTGCCCGTTCCGGACGAAAAATAGCTTTGTTTGTTTTTTGGTGGAAATGGTGGTGTTAGCATAATGCCCCCTAAAGGCCAAAAAAGACCAAGTTTGACTAGAAGGATTAAATGTGTCCATTTTGGACAAATAAATACAACTTTTTTGGATGGAAACGGCCGAGTGAGAAATTTGCCCCCCAGAAGTCCAAACAGACCAAATTTGACCTGAAACATTAACGGTGTCCGTTTTGAGCGAAAAACAACACTTTTTGGGGTAGAAACAATAATCCTTGCAAAACGCCCCAAAAAATCCGAAACAAAACCGAATTTGACCGGAATAATCCACAGTGTCCATTTCGGATGAAAAATACTAGGTTTTTTTTTGTTGAAACAGTCGTGTGAACAAAATGCCCCAAAAGGACCGAACAGACAAAGTTTGACTTGAAAAACCAATAGTCCCGTTTTAGACAAAAAAAAAAATACAATTTTTTTGAGAGGAAACGACCGTCTTGGAAAACGGCTTCAAAGGGCCCAAAAAGACCAGATTGGACCTCAAAAATCAACATTGTCCGTTTTGGACGAAAACTACCAGTTATTCGGGTTGAAGCGGACGTGTGAGCAAAGCGCTCCCCGAATGTCTAAAAAGACCAAGTTTGACCAGAATAATCAACAATGCTCGTTTTCGGCGAAAAATACCACTTTGTTCAAGTTGAAATGGTCGTGTGAGCAAAATACCCCCAAAAGACAAAGACGTCCAAGTTTGACACGAAAAATGCCTTTCTTTTTTTGGTGGAAACGGTCGTGTGAGCATAATGGCCCCTAAAGGCCCAAAAAGACCAAGCTTGAAAAGAAAGATTAAATGTGTCCATTTGGGACAAATAAATAAAAACAATTTGGATGGAAACGGCCATGTAAGCAAAAGACCCCACCAAGAAGCCAAACAGACCAAATTTAACCTGAAAAAATATCGGTGTCCGTTTCGGAGAAAAGTACCACTTTTTGGGTGTAGAAACAGCTATATTTTCAAAAAAAAAAACCCAAAATTCCGAAATAAACCGAATTTGACCTGAACAATACGCAGTGCCCATTTTGGACGAAAAATACCCGATTTTTTTTGTTGAAACTGTCTTGTGAACAAAATGCCCCAAATGGACAGAGCAAATAAAGTTTGACTCGAAAAATCAACAGTGCCCGTTTTAGACCAAAAATACCACTTTTTGGGGGTGGAAACGACCATCTTAGAAAACGGCTTGAAAAGGCCCAAAAAGACCAAGTTTGACCTAAAAAATCGACACTGTCCCTTTTGGGACGAAAAATACAACTTTTTTGGGTGGAAACGGCCGTGTGAGCAAAATGCCCCCACCAAAAGGCCAAACAGACCAAATTCGACCTGAAAAATCCAAGGTGTCCGTTTTGGGTGAAAAATACCACAAAACGCCCCGAAAATTCCAAAATAAACCTAATTTGACCTGAATTATACACAGTGTCCACTTTGGACGAAAAATACCAAGTTTTTTTGTTGAAACGGTCGTGTGAACAAAATGCCCCGAAACGACCGAACAGACGAAGTCTGAATTGAAAAACCAATAGTGCCCGTTTTAGACAAAAATACCATTTTTTTGGGTGGAAACGACCGTCATGGAAAACGGCTTCAAAAGACCCAAAAATGCCAAGTTGGACCTCAAATATCGACACTGTCCGCTTTGGACGAAAACTACCGGTTGTTTGGGTTGAAGCGGACGTGTGAGCAAAGCGCTCCCCAAATGCCTAAAAAGACCACGTTTCACTAGAATAATCAACAATATTCATTTTCGGTGAAAAATACCACTTTTTCCAAGTTGAAACGATCGTGTGAGCAAAATAGCCCCAAAAGGCCAAAAAGTACAAGTTTGACCCGAAAAATCAACATTGCCCGTTCCGGACGAAAAATACCTTCTTTTTTTTTTGGTGGAAATGGTGGTGTTAGCATAATTCCCCCTAAAGGCCAAAAAAGACCAAGTTTGACTAGAAGGATTAAATGTGTCCATTTTGGACAAATAAATACGACTTTTTTGGATGGAAATGGCCGTGTGAGAAATTTGCCCCCCAAGAAGTCCAAACAGACCAAATTTGACCTGAAACATTAACGGTGTCCGTTTTGACCGAAAAACAGTACTATTTGGGGTAGAAACGATAATCCTTGCAAAACGCCCCAAAAAATCCGAAACAAACCGAATTTGACCGGAATAATCCACAGTGTCCATTTCGGATGAAAAATACTAGGTTTTTTTGTTGAAACACTCGTGTGAACAAAATGCCCCAAAAGGACCGAACAGACAAAGTCTGACTTGAAAAACAAATAGTGCCCGTTTTGGACAAAAAATCCCATTTTTTTTGGGAAGAAAGGACCGTCATGGAAAACGGCTTCAAAAGGCCCAGAAAGACCAAGTTGGACCTCAAATATCGACACTGTGCGCTTCGGACGAAAACTACCAGTTGTTTGGGTTTAAGCGGACGTGTGAGCAAAGAGCTCCCCAAATGCCTAAAAAGACCAAGTTTCACTAGATTAACCAACAATATTCGTTTTCGGCGAAAAATACCACTTTTTCCAAGTTGAAACGATCGTGTGAGTAAAATACCCCCCAAAAGACAAAAAAGTCCAAGTTTGACCCGAAAAATCAACATTGCCCGTTCCGGACGAAAAATACCTTCTTTTTTTTTCGTGGAAACGGTGGTGTTAGCATAATGCCCCCTAAAGGCCAAAAAAGACCAAGTTTGACTGGAAGGATTAAATGTGTCCATTTTGGACAAATAAATACAACTTTTTTGGATGGAAACGGCCGAGTGAGAAATTTGCCCCCCAGAAGTCCAAACAGACCAAATTTGACCTGAAACATTAACGGTGTCCGTTTTGAGCGAAAAACAACACTTTTTGGGGTAGAAACAATAATCCTTGCAAAACGCCCCAAAAAATCCGAAACAAAACCGAATTTGACCGGAATAATCCACAGTGTCCATTTCGGATGAAAAATACTAGGTTTTTTTTTGTTGAAACAGTCGTGTGAACAAAATGCCCCAAAAGGACCGAACAGACAAAGTTTGACTTGAAAAACCAATAGTCCCGTTTTAGACAAAAAAAAAAATACAATTTTTTTGAGAGGAAACGACCGTCTTGGAAAACGGCTTCAAAGGGCCCAAAAAGACCAGATTGGACCTCAAAAATCAACATTGTCCGTTTTGGACGAAAACTACCAGTTATTCGGGTTGAAGCGGACGTGTGAGCAAAGCGCTCCCCGAATGTCTAAAAAGACCAAGTTTGACCAGAATAATCAACAATGCTCGTTTTCGGCGAAAAATACCACTTTGTTCAAGTTGAAATGGTCGTGTGAGCAAAATACCCCCAAAAGACAAAGACGTCCAAGTTTGACACGAAAAATGCCTTTCTTTTTTTGGTGGAAACGGTCGTGTGAGCATAATGGCCCCTAAAGGCCCAAAAAGACCAAGCTTGAAAAGAAAGATTAAATGTGTCCATTTGGGACAAATAAATAAAAACAATTTGGATGGAAACGGCCATGTAAGCAAAAGACCCCACCAAGAAGCCAAACAGACCAAATTTAACCTGAAAAAATATCGGTGTCCGTTTCGGAGAAAAGTACCACTTTTTGGGTGTAGAAACAGCTATATTTTCAAAAAAAAAAACCCAAAATTCCGAAATAAACCGAATTTGACCTGAACAATACGCAGTGCCCATTTTGGACGAAAAATACCCGATTTTTTTTGTTGAAACTGTCTTGTGAACAAAATGCCCCAAATGGACAGAGCAAATAAAGTTTGACTCGAAAAATCAACAGTGCCCGTTTTAGACCAAAAATACCACTTTTTGGGGGTGGAAACGACCATCTTAGAAAACGGCTTGAAAAGGCCCAAAAAGACCAAGTTTGACCTAAAAAATCGACACTGTCCCTTTTGGGACGAAAAATACAACTTTTTTGGGTGGAAACGGCCGTGTGAGCAAAATGCCCCCACCAAAAGGCCAAACAGACCAAATTCGACCTGAAAAATCCAAGGTGTCCGTTTTGGGTGAAAAATACCACAAAACGCCCCGAAAATTCCAAAATAAACCTAATTTGACCTGAATTATACACAGTGTCCACTTTGGACGAAAAATACCAAGTTTTTTTGTTGAAACGGTCGTGTGAACAAAATGCCCCGAAACGACCGAACAGACGAAGTCTGAATTGAAAAACCAATAGTGCCCGTTTTAGACAAAAATACCATTTTTTTGGGTGGAAACGACCGTCATGGAAAACGGCTTCAAAAGACCCAAAAATGCCAAGTTGGACCTCAAATATCGACACTGTCCGCTTTGGACGAAAACTACCGGTTGTTTGGGTTGAAGCGGACGTGTGAGCAAAGCGCTCCCCAAATGCCTAAAAAGACCACGTTTCACTAGAATAATCAACAATATTCATTTTCGGTGAAAAATACCACTTTTTCCAAGTTGAAACGATCGTGTGAGCAAAATAGCCCCAAAAGGCCAAAAAGTACAAGTTTGACCCGAAAAATCAACATTGCCCGTTCCGGACGAAAAATACCTTCTTTTTTTTTTGGTGGAAATGGTGGTGTTAGCATAATTCCCCCTAAAGGCCAAAAAAGACCAAGTTTGACTAGAAGGATTAAATGTGTCCATTTTGGACAAATAAATACGACTTTTTTGGATGGAAATGGCCGTGTGAGAAATTTGCCCCCCAAGAAGTCCAAACAGACCAAATTTGACCTGAAACATTAACGGTGTCCGTTTTGACCGAAAAACAGTACTATTTGGGGTAGAAACGATAATCCTTGCAAAACGCCCCAAAAAATCCGAAACAAACCGAATTTGACCGGAATAATCCACAGTGTCCATTTCGGATGAAAAATACTAGGTTTTTTTGTTGAAACACTCGTGTGAACAAAATGCCCCAAAAGGACCGAACAGACAAAGTCTGACTTGAAAAACAAATAGTGCCCGTTTTGGACAAAAAATCCCATTTTTTTTGGGAAGAAAGGACCGTCATGGAAAACGGCTTCAAAAGGCCCAGAAAGACCAAGTTGGACCTCAAATATCGACACTGTGCGCTTCGGACGAAAACTACCAGTTGTTTGGGTTTAAGCGGACGTGTGAGCAAAGAGCTCCCCAAATGCCTAAAAAGACCAAGTTTCACTAGATTAACCAACAATATTCGTTTTCGGCGAAAAATACCACTTTTTCCAAGTTGAAACGATCGTGTGAGTAAAATACCCCCCAAAAGACAAAAAAGTCCAAGTTTGACCCGAAAAATCAACATTGCCCGTTCCGGACGAAAAATACCTTCTTTTTTTTTCGTGGAAACGGTGGTGTTAGCATAATGCCCCCTAAAGGCCAAAAAAGACCAAGTTTGACTGGAAGGATTAAATGTGTCCATTTTGGACAAATAAATACAACTTTTTTGGATGGAAACGGCCGAGTGAGAAATTTGCCCCCCAGAAGTCCAAACAGACCAAATTTGACCTGAAACATTAACGGTGTCCGTTTTGAGCGAAAAACAACACTTTTTGGGGTAGAAACAATAATCCTTGCAAAACGCCCCAAAAAATCCGAAACAAAACCGAATTTGACCGGAATAATCCACAGTGTCCATTTCGGATGAAAAATACTAGGTTTTTTTTTGTTGAAACAGTCGTGTGAACAAAATGCCCCAAAAGGACCGAACAGACAAAGTTTGACTTGAAAAACCAATAGTCCCGTTTTAGACAAAAAAAAAAAATACAATTTTTTTGAGAGGAAACGACCGTCTTGGAAAACGGCTTCAAAGGGCCCAAAAAGACCAGATTGGACCTCAAAAATCAACATTGTCCGTTTTGGACGAAAACTACCAGTTATTCGGGTTGAAGCGGACGTGTGAGCAAAGCGCTCCCCGAATGTCTAAAAAGACCAAGTTTGACCAGAATAATCAACAATGCTCGTTTTCGGCGAAAAATACCACTTTGTTCAAGTTGAAATGGTCGTGTGAGCAAAATACCCCCAAAAGACAAAGACGTCCAAGTTTGACACGAAAAATGCCTTTCTTTTTTTGGTGGAAACGGTCGTGTGAGCATAATGGCCCCTAAAGGCCCAAAAAGACCAAGCTTGAAAAGAAAGATTAAATGTGTCCATTTGGGACAAATAAATAAAAACAATTTGGATGGAAACGGCCATGTAAGCAAAAGACCCCACCAAGAAGCCAAACAGACCAAATTTAACCTGAAAAAATATCGGTGTCCGTTTCGGAGAAAAGTACCACTTTTTGGGTGTAGAAACAGCTATATTTTCAAAAAAAAAAAACCCAAAATTCCGAAATAAACCGAATTTGACCTGAACAATACGCAGTGCCCATTTTGGACGAAAAATACCCGATTTTTTTTGTTGAAACTGTCTTGTGAACAAAATGCCCCAAATGGACAGAGCAAATAAAGTTTGACTCGAAAAATCAACAGTGCCCGTTTTAGACCAAAAATACCACTTTTTGGGGGTGGAAACGACCATCTTAGAAAACGGCTTGAAAAGGCCCAAAAAGACCAAGTTTGACCTAAAAAATCGACACTGTCCCTTTTGGGACGAAAAATACAACTTTTTTGGGTGGAAACGGTCGTGTGAGCAAAATGCCCCCACCAAAAGGCCAAACAGACCAAATTCGACCTGAAAAATCCAAGGTGTCCGTTTTGGGTGAAAAATACCACAAAACGCCCCGAAAATTCCAAAATAAACCTAATTTGACCTGAATTATACACAGTGTCCACTTTGGACGAAAAATACCAAGTTTTTTTGTTGAAACGGTCGTGTGAACAAAATGCCCCGAAACGACCGAACAGACGAAGTCTGAATTGAAAAACCAATAGTGCCCGTTTTAGACAAAAATACCATTTTTTTGGGTGGAAACGACCGTCATGGAAAACGGCTTCAAAAGACCCAAAAATGCCAAGTTGGACCTCAAATATCGACACTGTCCGCTTTGGACGAAAACTACCAGGTTGTTTGGGTTGAAGCGGACGTGTGAGCAAAGCGCTCCCCAAATGCCTAAAAAGACCACGTTTCACTAGAATAATCAACAATATTCATTTTCGGTGAAAAATACCACTTTTTCCAAGTTGAAACGATCGTGTGAGCAAAATAGCCCCCAAAAGGCCAAAAAGTACAAGTTTGACCCGAAAAATCAACATTGCCCGTTCCGGACGAAAAATACCTTCTTTTTTTTTTGGTGGAAATGGTGGTGTTAGCATAATTCCCCCTAAAGGCCAAAAAAGACCAAGTTTGACTAGAAGGATTAAATGTGTCCATTTTGGACAAATAAATACGACTTTTTTGGATGGAAATGGCCGTGTGAGAAATTTGCCCCCCCAGAAGTCCAAACAGACCAAATTTGACCTGAAACATTAACGGTGTCCGTTTTGACCGAAAAATAGTACTATTTGGGGTAGAAACGATAATCCTTGCAAAACGCCCCAAAAAATCCGAAACAAACCGAATTTGACCGGAATAATCCACAGTGTCCATTTCGGATGAAAAATACTAGGTTTTTTTGTTGAAACACTCGTGTGAACAAAATGCCCCAAAAGGACCGAACAGACAAAGTCTGACTTGAAAAACAAATAGTGCCCGTTTTGGACAAAAAATCCCATTTTTTTTGGGAAGAAAGGACCGTCATGGAAAACGGCTTCAAAAGGCCCAGAAAGACCAAGTTGGACCTCAAATATCGACACTGTGCGCTTCGGACGAAAACTACCAGTTGTTTGGGTTTAAGCGGACGTGTGAGCAAAGAGCTCCCCAAATGCCTAAAAAGACCAAGTTTCACTAGATTAACCAACAATATTCGTTTTCGGCGAAAAATACCACTTTTTCCAAGTTGAAACGATCGTGTGAGTAAAATACCCCCCAAAAGACAAAAAAGTCCAAGTTTGACCCGAAAAATCAACATTGCCCGTTCCGGACGAAAAATACCTTCTTTTTTTTTCGTGGAAACGGTGGTGTTAGCATAATGCCCCCTAAAGGCCAAAAAAGACCAAGTTTGACTGGAAGGATTAAATGTGTCCATTTTGGACAAATAAATACAACTTTTTTGGATGGAAACGGCCGTGTGAGCAAAATGCCCCCCCAGAAGTCCAAACAGACCAAATTTGACCTGAAACATTAACGGTGTCCGTTTTGAGCGAAAAACACCACTTTTTGGGGTAGAAACAATAATTCCTGCAAAACGCCCCAAAAATTCCGAAACAAACCGAATTTGACCGGAATAATCCACGGTGTCTGTTTTGGGTGAAAAATATCACAAAACGCCCCGAAAATTCCAAAATAAATCAAATTTGACCTGAATTATACACAGTGTCCATTTTGGACGAAAAATGCCAAGTTCTTTTATTGAAACGGTCGTGTGAACAAATTGCCCCAAAAGGACCGAACAGACGAAGTCTGAATTGAAAAACCAATAGTGCCTGTTTTAGACAAAAAAATACCATTTTTTTGGGATGAAACGACTGTCACGGAAAATGGCTTCAAAAGGCCCAAAAATGCCAAGCTGGACCTCAAATATCGACACTGTCCGCTTTGGACGAAAACTACCAGTTGTTTGGGTTGAAGCGGACGTGTGAGCAAAGCGCTCCCCAAATGCCTAAAAAGACCACGTTTCACTATAATAATCAACAATATTCATTTTCGGTGAAAAATACCACTTTTTCCAAGTTGAAACGATCGTGTGAGCAAAATACCCCCAAAAGGCCAAAAAGTACAAGTTTGACCCGAAAAATCAACATTGCCCGTTCCGGACGAAAAATACCTTCTTTTTTTTTTGGTGGAAATGGTGGTGTTAGCATAATTCCCCCTAAAGGCCAAAAAAGACCAAGTTTGACTAGAAGGATTAAATGTGTCCATTTTGGACAAATAAATACGACTTTTTTGGATGGAAATGGCCGTGTGGGAAATTTGCCCCCCCAGAAGTCGAAACAGACCAAATTTGACCTGAAACATTAACGGTGTCCGTTTTGACCGAAAAATAGTACTTTTTGGGGTAGAAACGATAATCCTTGCAAAACGCCCCAAAAAATCCGAAACAAACCGAATTTGACCGGAATAATCCACAGTGTCCATTTCGGATGAAAAATACTAGGTTTTTTTGTTGAAACACTCGTGTGAACAAAATGCCCCAAAAGGACCGAACAGACAAAGTCTGACTTGAAAAACAAATAGTGCCCGTTTTGGACAAAAAATCCCATTTTTTTTGGGAAGAAAGGACCGTCATGGAAAACGGCTTCAAAAGGCCCAGAAAGACCAAGTTGGACCTCAAATATCGACACTGTGCGCTTCGGACGAAAACTACCAGTTGTTTGGGTTTAAGCGGACGTGTGAGCAAAGAGCTCCCCAAATGCCTAAAAAGACCAAGTTTCACTAGATTAACCAACAATATTCGTTTTCGGCGAAAAATACCACTTTTTCCAAGTTCAAACGATCGTGTGAGTAAAATACCCCCCAAAAGACAAAAAAGTCCAAGTTTGACCCGAAAAATCAACATTGCCCGTTCCGGACGAAAAATACCTTCTTTTTTTTCGTGGAAACGGTGGTGTTAGCATAATGCCCCCTAAAGGCCAAAAAAGACCAAGTTTGACTGGAAGGATTAAATGTGTCCATTTTGGACAAATAAATACAACTTTTTTGGATGGAAACGGCCGTGTGAGCAAAATGCCCCCCCAGAAGTCCAAACAGACCAAATTTGACCTGAAACATTAACGGTGTCCGTTTTGAGCGAAAAACACCACTTTTTGGGGTAGAAACAATAATTCCTGCAAAACGCCCCAAAAATTCCGAAACAAACCGAATTTGACCGGAATAATCCACGGTGTCTGTTTTGGGTGAAAAATATCACAAAACGCCCCGAAAATTCCAAAATAAATCAAATTTGACCTGAATTATACACAGTGTCCATTTTGGACGAAAAATGCCAAGTTCTTTTATTGAAACGGTCGTGTGAACAAATTGCCCCAAAAGGACCGAACAGACGAAGTCTGAATTGAAAAACCAATAGTGCCTGTTTTAGACAAAAAAATACCATTTTTTTGGGATGAAACGACCTGTCACTGGAAAATGGCTTCAAAAGGCCCAAAAATGCCAAGCTGGACCTCAAATATCGACACTGTCCGCTTTGGACGAAAACTACCAGTTGTTTGGGTTGAAGCGGACGTGTGAGCAAAGCGCTCCCCAAATGCCTAAAAAGACCACGTTTCACTATATAATCAACAATATTCAGTTTTCGGTGAAAAATACCACTTTTTCCAAGTTGAAACGATCGTGTGAGCAAAATACCCCCAAAAGGCCAAAAAGTACAAGTTTGACCCGAAAAATCAACATTGCCCTGTTCCGGACGAAAAATACCTTCTTTTTTTTTTGGTGGAAATGGTGGTGTTAGCATAATTCCCCCTAAAGGCCAAAAAAGACCAAGTTTGACTAGAAGGATTAAATGTGTCCATTTTGGACAAATAAATACGACTTTTTTGGATGGAAATGGCCGTGTGGGAAATTTGCCCCCCCAGAAGTCCAAACAGACCAAATTTGACCTGAAACATTAACGGTGTCCGTTTTGACCGAAAAATAGTACTTTTTGGGGTAGAAACGATAATCCTTGCAAAACGCCCCAAAAAATCCGAAACAAACCGAATTTGACCGGAATAATCCACAGTGTCCATTTCGGATGAAAAATACTAGGTTTTTTTGTTGAAACACTCGTGTGAACAAAATGCCCCAAAAGGACCGAACAGACAAAGTCTGACTTGAAAAACAAATAGTGCCCGTTTTGGACAAAAAATCCCATTTTTTTTGGGAAGAAAGGACCGTCATGGAAAACGGCTTCAAAAGGCCCAGAAAGACCAAGTTGGACCTCAAATATCGACACTGTGCGCTTCGGACGAAAACTACCAGTTGTTTGGGTTTAAGCGGACGTGTGAGCAAAGAGCTCCCCAAATGCCTAAAAAGACCAAGTTTCACTAGATTAACGAACAATATTCGTTTTCGGCGAAAAATACCACTTTTTCCAAGTTCAAACGATCGTGTGAGTAAAATACCCCCCAAAAGACAAAAAAGTCCAAGTTTGACCCGAAAAATCAACATTGCCCGTTCCGGACGAAAAATACCTTCTTCTTTTTTCGTGGAAACGGTGGTGTTAGCATAATGCCCCCTAAAGGCCAAAAAAGACCAAGTTTCACTAGAAGGATTAAATGTGTCCATTTTGGACAAATAAATACAACTTTTTTGGATGGAAACGGCCGTTTGAGCGAAATGCCCCCCCAGAAGTCCAAACAGACCAAATTTGACCTGAAACATTAACGGTGTCCGTTTTGAGTGAAAAAAAACACTTTATGGGGTAGAAACAATAATCCTTGCAAAACGCCCCAAAAATTCCGAAATAAACCGAATTTGACCGGAATAATACACGGTGTCCATTTTGGGTGAAAATTACCACAAAACACCACGAAAATTCCGAAAGAAATCGATTTTGACTTGAATTATACACAGTGTCCATTTTGGACGAAAAATACCAAGTTCTTTTATTGAAACGGTCGTGTGAACAAAATGCCCCAAAAGGACCGAACAGACGAAGTCTGACTTGAAAAACAAATAGTGCCTGTTTTAGACAAAAAAATCCCATTTTTTTGGGAGGAAACGACCCTCATGGAAAACGGCTTCAAAAGGCCCAAAAAGACCAAGTTGGACCTCAAATATCGACACAGTGCGCTTTGGACGAAAACTACCAGTTGTTTGGGTTGAAGCGGACGTGTGAGCAAAGCGCTCCCCAAATGCCTAAAAAGACCAAGTTTCACTAGATTAATCAACAATATTCGTTTTCGGCGAAAAATACCACTTTTTCCAAGTTGAAATGATCGTGTGAGCAAAATACCCCCCAAAAGGCAAAAAAGTACAAGTTTGACCCGAAAAATCAACATTGCCTGTTCCGGACGAAAAATTCCTTTTTTTTTTTGGGTGGAAATGGTGGTGTTACCATAATGCCCCCTAAAGGCCAAAAAAGACCAAGTTTGACTAGAAGGATTAAATGTGTCCATTTTGGACAAATAAATACAACTTTTTTGGATGGAAACGGCCGTGTGAGAAATTTGCCCCCCCAGAAGTCCAAACAGACCAAATTTAACCTGAAACATTAACGGTGTCCCTTTTGAGCGAAAAATAGCACTTTTTGGGGTAGAAACAATAATCCTTGCAAAACGCCCCAAAAAATCCGAACCAAACCGAATTTGACCGGAATAATCCACAGTGTCCATTTCGGATGAAAAATACTAGGTTTTTTTTGTTGAAACAGTCGTGTGAACAAAATGCCCCAAAAGGACCGAACAGACAAAGTCTGACTTGAAAAACAAATAGTGCCCGTTTTATAGAAAAAACCTCATTTTTTTTGGGAGGAAAGGACCGTCATGGAAAACGGCTTCAAAAGGCCCAAAAAGACCAAGTTGGACCTCAAATATCGACACTGTGCGCTTTGGATGAAAACTACCAGTTGTTTGGGTTGAAGCGGATGTGTGAGTAAAGCGCTCCCCAAATGCCTAAAAAGACCAAGTTTCACTAGATTAACCAACAATATTCGTTTTCGGCGAAAAATACCACTTTTTCCAAGTTGAAACGATCGTGTGAACAAAATACCCCCCAAAAGACAAAAAAGTCCAAGTTTGACCCGAAAAATCAACATTGCCCGTTCCGGACGAAAAATACCTTCTTCTTTTTTCGTGGAAACGGTGGTGTTAGCATAATGCCCCCTAAAGGCCAAGAAAGACCAAGTTTCACTAGAAGGATTAAATGTGTCCATTTTGGACAAATAAATACAACTTTTTTGGATGGAAACGGCCGTTTGAGCGAAATGCCCCCCCAGAAGTCCAAACAGACCAAATTTGACCTGAAACATTAACGGTGTCCGTTTTGAGCGAAAAACACCACTTTTTGGGGTAGAAACAATAATCCTTGCAAAACACCCCAAAAATTCCGAAATAAACCGAATTTGACCGGAATAATCCACAGTGTCCATTTCGGACGAAAAATACTAGGTTTTTTTTGTTGAAACAGTCGTGTGAACGAAATGCCCCAAAAGGACCGAACAGACAAAGTTTGACTTGAAAAACCAATAGTCCCGTTTTAGACAAAAAAAAATACAATTTTTTTTAGAGGAAACGACCATCCTGGAAAACGACTTCAAAGGGCCCAAAAAGACCAGATTAGACCTCAAAATCAACAATGTTCGTTTTGGACGAAAACTACCAGCTATTTGTGTTGAACCGGACGTGTGAGCAAAGCGCTCCCCGAACGCCTGAAAAGACCAAGTTTGACCAGAATAATCAACAATGCTCGTTTTCGGCGAAAAATACCACTTTGGTCATGTTGAAACGGTTGTGTGAGCAAAATACCCCCAAAAGACAAAGTAGTCCAAGTTTGACACGAAAAATGCCTTTTTTTTTTTTTTTTGTGGAAACGGTCGTGTGAGCATAATGCCCCCTAAAGGCCCAAAAAGACCAAGCTCGACTAGAATGATTAAATGTGTCCATTTGGGACAAATAAATACAATTTCTTGGGATGGAAACGGCCATGTAAGCAAAAGACCCCACCAAGAGGCCAAACAGACCAAATTTGACCTGAAAAAATGTCGGTGTCCGTTTTCGGAGAAAAGTACCACTTTTTGGGTGTAGAAACAGCTATATTTCCAAAAAAAAAAACCCCAAAATTCCGAAATAAACCGAATTTGACCTGAACAATACGCAGTGCCCATTTTGGACGAAAAATACCCGATTTTTTTGTTGAAACTGTCTTGTGAACAAAATGCCCCAAATGGACAGAGCAGACAAAGTTTGACTCGAAAAATCAACGGTGCCCGTTTTTGACGAAAAAAACCACTTTTTGGGGGTGGAAACGACCGTCTTAGAAAACGGCTTGAAAAGGCCCAAAAAGAGCAAGTTTGACCTGAAAAATCGACACTGTCCCTTTTGGGACGAAAAATACAACTTTTTTGGGTGGAAACGGCCGTGCGAGCAAAATGCCCCCCCCAAAAGGCCAAACAGACCAAATTCGACCTGAAAAATCCACGGTGTCCGTTTTGGGTGAAAAATACGACAAAACGCCCCGAAAATTCCAAAATAAACCTAATTTGACCTGAATTATACATAGTGTCCACTTTGGTCGAAAAATACAAGTTCTTTTATTGAAACGGTCGTGTGAACAAAATGCCCCGAAAGGACCGAACAGACGAAGACTGAATTGAAAAACCAATAGTGCCCGTTTTAGACAAAAATACCATTTTTTTGGGAGGAAACGACCCTCATGGAAAATGGCTTCAAAAGGCCCAAAAAGGCCAAGTTGGACCTCAAATATCGACACTGTCCGCTTTGGACGAAAACTACCAGTTGTTTGGGTTGAAGCGGATGTGTGAGCAAAGCGCTCCCCAAATGCCTAAAAAGACCAAGTTTCACAAGATTAATCAACAATATTCGTTTTGGGCGAAAAATACCACTTTTTCCAAGTTGAAACGCTCGTGTGAGCAAAATACCCCCCAAAAGACAAAAAAGTACAAGTTTGACCCGAAAAATCAACAGTGCCCGTTCCGGACGAAAAATACCATTTTTTTTTTTGTGGAAACGGTGGTGTTAGCATAATGCCCCCTCAAGGCCAAAAAAGACCAAGTTTGACTAGAAGGATTAAATGTGTCCATTTTGGACAAATAAATACAACTTTTTTGGATGGAAACGGCCGTGTGAGCAAAATGCCCCCCCAGAAGTCCTAACAGACCAAATTTGGCCTGAAACATTAACGGTGTCCGTTTTGAGCGAAAAACACCATTTTTGGGGTCGAAACAATAATTCCTGCAAAACGCCCCAAAAATTACGAAACAAACCGAATTTGACCGGAATAATCCACGGTGTCTGTTTTGGGTGAAAAATATCACAAAACGCCCCAAAAATTCCAAAATAAATCAAATTTGACCTGAATTATACACAGTGTCCATTTTGGACGAAAAATACCAAGTTCTTTTATTGAAACGGTCGTGCGAACAAATTGCCCCACAAGGACCGAACAGATGAAGTCTGAATTGAAAAACCAATAGTGACCGTTTTAGACAAAAAATACCATTTTTTTGGGAGGAAAAGTCTGAATTGCAAAACCAATAGTGCCCGTTTTAGACAAAAAATACCATTTTTTTGGGAAGAAACGACCTTCACTGAAAACGGCTTCAAAAGGCCCAAAAATGCCAAGTTGGACCTCAAATATCGACACTATCCGCTTTTGACAAAAGCTACTAGTTGTTTGGGTTGAAGCGGATGTGTGAGCAAAGCGCTCCCCAAATGCCTAAAAAGACCAAGTTTCGCTAGAATAATCAACAATGTTCGTTTTCGGCGAAAAATACCACTTTTTCCAAGTTGAAACGATCGTGTGAGGAAAATACCCCCCAAAAGGCAAAAAAGTCCAAGTTTGACACGAAAAATCTACATTGCCCGTTCCGGACGAAATATTCCTTCTTTTTTTTTTTTTTTTTTTTTTTTTTTGTGGAAACGGTGGTGTTAGCATAATGCCCCCTAAAGGCGAAAAAAGACCAACTTTTACTAGAAGGATTGAATGTGTCCATTTTGGACAAATAAATACAACTTTTTTGGATGGAAACGGCCGTTTGAGCAAAATGCCCCCCCAGAAGTCCAAACAGACCAAATTTGACCTGAAACATTAACGGTGTCCGTTTTGTGCGAAAAACAACACTTTTTGGGGTAGAAACAATAATCCTTGCAAAACGCCCCAAAAATTCCGAAATAAACCGAATTTGGCCAGAATAATCCACGGTGTCCAGTTTGGGTGAAAAATACCACAAAACACCACGAAAATTCCGAAATAAATCAATTTTGACTTGAATTATACACAGTGTCCATTTTGGACGAAAAATACCAAGTTCTTTTATTGAAACGGTCGTGTGAACAAAATGCCTCAAAAGGACCGAACAGACGAAGTCTGACTTGAAAAACAAATAGTGCCCATTTTAGACAAAAAATACCATTTTTTTGGGAGGAAACGACCGTCACAGAAAATGGTTTCAAAAGGCCCAAAAAGACCAAGTTGGGCCTCAAATATCAACACAGTGCGCTTTGGACGAAAACTACCAGTTGTTTGGGTTGAAGCGGACGTGTGAGCAAAGCGCTCCCCAAATGCTAAAAAAACCAAGATTCACTAGATTAATCAACAATATTCGTTTTCGGCGAAAAATACCACTTTTTCCAAGTTGAAACGATCGTGGGAGCAAAATACCCCCCAAAAGACAAAAAAGTCCAAGTTTGACCTGAAAAATCAACATTGCCCGTTCCAGACGAAAAATACCTTCTTTTTTTTTTTGTGGAAATGGTGGTGTTAGCATAATGCCCCCTCAAGGCCAAAAAAGACCAAGTTTGACTAGAAGGATTAAATGTGTCCATTTTGGACAAATAAATACAACTTTTTTGGATGGAAACGGCCGTGTGAGAAATTTGCCACCCCAGAAGTCCTAACAGACCAAATTTGGCCTGAAACATTAACGGTGTCCGTTTTGAGCGAAAAACAGCACTTTTTGGGGTAGAAACAATAATCCTTGCAAAACGCCCCAAAAATTCCGAAATAAACCGAATTTGACCGGAATAATCCACGGTGTCCGTTTTGGGTCAAAATTACCACAAAAGGCCCCGAAAATTCCGAAATAAACAGAATTTGACCTAAATTATACACAGTGTCCATTTTGGACGAAAAATACCAAGTTGTTTTATTGAAACGGTCGTGTGAACAAAATGCCCGAAAAGGACCGAACAGACGAAGTCTGACTTGAAAAACTAATAGTGCTCGTTTTAGACAAGAAATCCCATTTTTTTGGGAGGAAAGGACCGTCATGGAAAATAGCTTCAAAAGGCCCAAAAAGACCAAGTTGGACCTCAAATATCGACACTGTGCGCTTTGGACGAAAACTACCAGTTGTTTGGGTTGAAGCGGACGTGTGAGCAAAGCGCTCCCCAAATGCCTAAAAAGACCAAGTATCACTAGATTAATCAACAATATTTGTTTTCGGCAAAAAATACCACTTTTTCCATGTTGAAACGATCGTGTGAGCAAAATACCCCCCAAAAGACAAAAATGTCCAAGTTTGACCCGAAAAATCAACATTGCCCGTTCCGGACGAAAAATACCTTCTTTTGTTTTTTTTTTTTCGTGGAAATGGTGGTGTTAGCATAATGCCCCCTAAAGGCCAAAAAAGACCAAGTTTGACTAGAAGGATTAAATGTGTCCATTTTGGACAAATAAATACAACTTTTTTGGATGGAAAAGGCCGTGTGAGCAAAATGCCCCCCCAGAAGTCCAAACAGACCAAATTTGACCTGAAATATTAACGGTGTCCGTTTTGAGCGAAAAACACCACTTTTTGGGGTAGAAACAATAATCCTTGCAAAACGCCCCAAAAATTCTGAATTAAACCGAATTTGACCGGAATAATCCACAGTGTCCATTTCGGACGAAAAATACTAGGTTTTTTTTGTTGAAACAGTCGTGTGAACAAAATGCCCCAAAAGGACCGAACAGACAAAGTTTGACTTGAAAAACCAATAGTGCCGTTTTAGACAAAAAAAAAATACCATTTTTTTTGAGAGGAAACGACCGTCTTGGAAAACGGCTTCAAAGGGCCCAAAAAGACTAGAATGGACCTCAAAAATCAACAGTGTCCGTTTTGGACGAAAACTTCCATTTATTTGGGTTGAAGCGGACGTGTGAGCAAAGCGCTCCCCAAATGCCTAAAAAGACCAAGTTTGACCAGAATAATCAACAATGCTCGTTTTCGGCGAAAAATACCACTTTGTTCAAGTTGAAATGGTCGTGTGAGCAAAATACCCCCAAAAGACAAAGTATTCCAAGTTTGACACGAAAAATGCCTTTTTTTTTTGGTGGAAACGGTCGTGTGAGCATAATGGCCCCTAAAGGCCAAAAAAGACCAAGCTTGACTAGAAAGATTAAATGTGTCCATTTGGGACAAATAAATACAATTTTTTTGGATGGAAACAGCCATGTAAGCAAAAGACCCCACCAAGAGGCTAAACCGACCAAATTTGACCTGAAAAAATATCGGTGTCCGTTTCGGTGAAAAGTACCACTTTTTGGGTGTAGAAACAGGTATATTTCCAAAAAAAAAAACCCCAAAATTCCGGAATAAACCGAATTTCACCTGAACAATACGCAGTGCCCGTTTTAGGCAAAAAATACCATTTTTTTAGGAGGAAACGACCGTCACGGAAAACGGCTTCCAAAGGCCCAAAAATGCCAAGTTGGACCTCGAATATCGACACTGTCCGCTTTGGACGAAAACTACCAGTTGTTTGGGTTGAAGCGGACGTGAGAGCAAAGCGCTCGCCAAATGCCTAAAAAGACCAAGTTTCACTGGAATAATCAACAATGTTCGTTTTCGGCGAAAAATACCACTTTTCCCAAGTTGAAACGATCATGTGAGCAAAATACCCCCCAAAAGACAAAAAAGTCCAAGTTTGACCCGAAAAATCTACATTGCCCGTTCCGGACGAAATCTACCTTTTTTTTTTTTGTTTTTTTTTTTTTTTTTGTGGAAACGGTGGTGTTAGCATAATGCCCCCTAAAGGCCAAAAAAGACCAAGTTTGACTAGAAGGATTAAATGTGTTCATTTTCGACAAATAAATACAACTTTTTTGGATGGAAACGGCCGTTTGAGCAAAATGCCTCCCCAGAAGTCCGAACAGAACAAATTTGACCTGAAACATTAACGGTGTCCGTTTTGAGTGAAAAACAACACTTTTTGGGGTAGAAACAATAATCCTTGCAAAACGCCCCAAAAAATCCGAAAGAAACCGAACTTGACCGGAATAATCCACGGTGTCCGTTTTGGATCCAAATTACCACAAAAGGCCCCAAAAATTCCGAAATAAACCGAATTTGACCTAAAGTATACACAGTGTCCATTTTGGACGAAAAATACCAAGTTCTTTTATTGAAACTGTCGTGTGAACAAAATGCCCCAAAAGGACCGAACAGACGAAGTCTGACTTTAAAAACAAATAGTGCCCGTTTTAGACAAGAAATCCCATTTTTTTGGGATGAAAGGACCGTCATGGAAAACGGCTTCAAAAGGCCCAAAAAGTCCAAGTTGGACCTCAAATATCGACACAGTGCGCTTTGGACGAAAACTACCAGTTGTTTGGGTTTAAGCGGACGTGTGAGCAAAGCGCTCCCCAAATGCCTAAAAAGACCAAGTTTCACTAGAATAATCAACAATATTCGACTATAAGGATTAAATGTGTCCATTTTGGACAAATAAATTCAACTTTTTTGGATGGAAACGGCCGTGTGAGAAATTTGCCCCCCCAGAAGTCCAAACAGACCAAATTTGACCTGAAACATTATCGGTGTCCGTTTTGAGCGAAAAACACCACTTTTTGGGGTAGAAACAATAATCCTTGCAAAATGCCCCAAAAAATCCGAAATAAACCGAATTTGACTGGAATAATCCACGGTGTCCGTTTTGGGTCAAAATTACCACAAAACGCCCTGAAAATTCCGAAATAAATCGAATTTGAGCTGAATTATACACAGTGTCCATTTTGGACGAAAAATACAAAGTTCATTTATTCAAACGGTCGTGTGAACAAATTGCCCCAAAAGGACCGAACAGACGAAGTCTGAATTGAAACACCAATAGTGCCCGTTGTAGACAAAAAATACCATTTTTTTGGGAGGAAACGACCGTTACGGAAAATGGCTTCAAAAGGCCCAAAAACGCCAAGTTGGACCTCAAATATCGACACTGTCCGCTTTGGACGAAAACTACCAGTTGTTTGGGTTGAAGCGGACGTGTGAGCAAAGCGCTCCCCAAATGCCTAAAAAGACCAAGTTTCACTAGAATAATCAACAATGTTCGTTTTCGGCGAAAAATACCACTTTTTCCAAGTTGAAACGATCGTGTGAGTAAAATACCCCCCAAAAGACAAAAAAGTCCAAGTTTGACCCAAAAAATCTACATTGCCCGTTCCGGACGAAATATACCTTTTTTTTTTTTTTTTTTTGTGGAAACGGTAGTGTTAGCATCATGCCCCCTAAAGGCCAAAAAAGACCAAGTTTGACTAGAATGATTAAATGTGTCCATTTTGGACAAATAAATACAACTTTTTTGGATGAAAACGGCCGTTTGACCAAAATGCCCCCCCAGAAGTCCAAACATACCAAATTTGACCTGAAACATTAACGGTGTCCGTTTTGAGCGAAAAACAACACTTTTTGGGGTAGAAACAATAATCCTTGCAAAACACCCCCAACAATTCCGAAATCAACCGAATTTGACCGGAATAATCCACGGTGTCCATTTTGGGTGAAAATTACCACAAAACACCCCGAAAATTCCGAAATAAATCGATTTTGACTTGAATTATACACAGTGTCCATTTTGGACGAAAAATACCAAGTTCTTTTATTGAAACGGTCGTGTGAACAAAATGCCCCAAAAGGACCGAACAGACGAAGTCTGACTTGAAAAACAAATAGTGTCCATTTTAGACAAAAAATCCCATTTTTTTGGGAGGAAACGACCATCATGGAAAACTGCTTCAAAAGGCTCAAGAAGACCAAGTTGGACATCAAATATCGACACTGTGCGCTTTGGATGAAAACTACCAGTTGTTTGGGTTGAAGCGGACGTGTGGGCAAGGCGCTCCCCATATGCCTAAAAAGACCAAGTTTCACTAGATTAATCAACAATATTCGTTTTCGGCGAAAAATACCACTTTTTCCATGTTGAAACGATCGTGTGAGCAAAATACCCCCCAAAAGACAAAAAAGTCCATGTTTGACCCGAAAAATCAACATTGCCCGTTCCGGACGAAAAATACCTTCTTCTTTATTTTTCGTGGAAAAGGTGGTGTTAGCATAATGCCCCCTAAAGGCCAAAAAAGACCAAGTTTGACTAGAAGGATTAAATGTGTCCATTTTGGACAAATTAATACAACTTTTTTGGATGGAAATGGCCGTGTGAGAAATTTGCCCCCCCAGAAGTCCAAACAGACCAAATTTGACCTGAAACATTAACGGTGTCCGTTTTGAGCGAAAAACAACACTTTTTGGGGTAGAAACAATAATCCTTGCAAAACGCCCCAAAAAATCCGAAACAAACCGAATTTGACCGAAATAATCCACAGTGTCCATTTCAGATGAAAAATACTAGGTTTTTTTTTGTTGAAACAGTCGTGTGAACAAAATGCCGCAAAAGGACCAAACAGACAAAGTCTGACTTGAAAAACAAATAGTGCCCGTTTTTGACAAAAAAATCCCATTTTTTTTGGAAGGAAAGGGCCGCCATGGAAAACTGCTTCAAAAGGCCCAAAAAGACCAAGTTGGACCTCAAATATCGACACTGTGCGCTTTAGACGAAAACTACCAGTTGTTTGGGTTTAAGCGGACGTGTGAGCAAAGAGCTCCCCAAATGCCTAAAAAGACCAAGTTTCTCTAGATTAATCACCAATATTCGTTTTCGGCGAAAAATACCACTTTTTCCAAGTTGAAACGATCGTGTGAGTAAAATACCCCCCAAAAGACAAAAAAGTCAAAGTTTGACCCGAAAAATCAACATTGCCCGTTCCGAACGAAAAATACCTTCTTTTTTTTTTCATGGAAACGGTGGTGTTAGCATAATGCCCCCTAAAGGCTAAAAAAGACCAAGTTTGACTAGAAGGATTAAATGTGTCCATTTTGGACAAATAAATACAACTTTTTTGGATGGAAACGGCCGTGTGAGCAAAATGCCCCCCCAGAAGCCCAAACAGACCAAATTTGACCTGAAACATTAACGGTGTCCGTTTTGAGCGAAAAACACCACTTTTGGGGGTAGAAACAATATTCCTTGCAAAACTCCAAAAAAAATGGGAAATAAACCGAATTTGACTAGAATAATCCACGGTGTCTGTTTTGGGTCGAAATTACCGCAAAACGCCCCAAAAATTCCGAAATAAACCGAATTTGACCTGAATTATACACATTGTCCATTTTGGACGAAAAATACCGAGTTCTTTTATTGAAACGGTCATGTGAACACAATGCCCCAGAAGGACCGAACAGACGAAGTCTGACTTAAAAAATAGATAGTGCCCGTTTTAGACAAAAAATCCCATTTTTTTTGGGAGGAGACGACCGTCATGGAAAACGGCTTCAAAAGACCCAAAAAGACCAAGTTGGACCTCAAATATCGACATTGTGCGCTTTGGACGAACACTACCAGTTGTTTGGGTTGAAGCGGACGTGTGAGCAAAGCGCTCCCCAAATGCCTAAAAAGACCAAGTTTCACTAGATTAATCAACAATATTCGTTTTCGGCGAAAAATACCACTTTTTCCAAGTTGAAACGATCGTGTGAGTAAAATACCCCCGAAAAGACAAAAAAGTCCAAGTTTGACCCGAAAAATCTACATTGCCCGTTCCGGACGAAATATACCTTCTTTTTTTTTTTGGTGGAAACAGTGGTGCTAGCATAATGCCCCCTAAAGGCCAAAAAAGACCAAGTTTGACTAGAAGGATTAAATGTGTCAATTTTGTACAAATAAATACAACTTTTTTGGATGGAAACGGCCGTGTGAGAAATTTGCCATCCCAGAAGTCTAAACAGACCAAATTTGATCTAAAACATTAACGGTGTCCGTTCTGTTCGAAAAGCAGCACTTTTTGGGGTAGAAACAATAATCCTTGCAAAACGCCCCAAAAATGGGAAATAAACCGAATTTGACCGGAATATTCCACGGTGTCCGTTTTGGGTCAAAATTACCACAAAATGCCTCAAAAATTCCGAAATAAACCGAATTTGACCAGAATTATACACAGTGTCCATTTTGGACGAAAAATACCAAGTTCTTTTATTGAAACGATCGTGTGAACAAAATGCCCGAAAAGGACCGAACAGACGAAGTCTGACTTGAAACACAAATAGTGCCCGTTTTAGACAAAAAATCCCATTTTTTTGGGAGGAAATGACCGTCATGGAAAACGGCTTCAAAAGGCCCAAAACGACCAAGTTGGACCTCCAATATCGACACTGTGCGCTTTGGACGAAAACTACCAGTTGTTTGGGTTGAAGCGGACGTGTGAGCAAAGCGCTCCCCAAATGCCTAAAAAGACCAAGTTTCACTAGATTAATCAACAATATTCGTTTTCAGCGAAAAATACCACTTTTTCCAAGTTGAAACGATCGTGTGAGCAAAATACCCCCCAAAAGACAAAAAAGTCCAAGTTTGACCCGAAAAATAAACATTGCCCGTTCCGGACGTAAAATACCTTCTTTTTTTTTTTTTTTTTCGTGGAAACGGTTGTGTTAGCATAATGCCCCCTAAAGGCCAAAAAAGGCCAAGTTTGACTAGAAGGATTAAATGTGTCCATTTTGGACAAATAAATACAACGTTTTTTGGATGGAGACGGCCGTTTCAGCAAAATGCCCCCCCAGAAGTCCAAACAGACCAAATTTGACTTGAAACATTAACGGTGTCCGTTTTGAGCGAAAAACAACACTTTTTGGGGGTAGAAACAATAATCCTTGCAAAACACCCTAAAAATTCCTAAATAAACCGAATTTGACCGGAATAATCCACGGCGTCCATTTTGGGTGAAGAATAGCACAAAACACCCCGAAAATTCCGAAATAAATCGATTTTGCCTTGAATTATACACAGTGTCCATTTTGGACGAAAAATACCAAGTTCTTTCATTGAAACGGTCGTTTGAACAAAATGCCCCAAAAGGACCGAACAAACGAAGTCTGACTTGAAAAACAAATAGTGCCCGTTTTAGACAAAACATCCAATTTTTTTTGTAGGAAACGACCGTCATGGAAAACGGCTTGAAAAGGCCTGAAAAGACCAAGTTGGACCTCAAATATCGACACTGTGCGCTTTGGACGAAAACTAACAGTTGTATGGGTTGAAGCGGACATGTGAGCAAAGCGCTCCCCAAATGCCTAAAAAGACCAAGTTTCACTAGAATAATCATCAATATTCGTTTTCGGCGAAAAATAACACTTTTTCCAAGTTGAAACGATCGTGTGAGCAAAATACCCCCCAAAAGACAAAAAAGTCCAAGTTTCACCCGAAAAATCAAAATTGCCCGTTCCAGACGAAAAATACCTATTTTTTTTTTTTTGTGGAAACGGTGCTATTAGCATAATGCCCCGTAAAGGCCAAAAAAGACCGCCTTTGACTAGAAGGATTAAATGTGTCCATTTTGAATAAATAAATATGACTTTTTGGGATGGAAACGGCCGTGTGACCAAAATGCCCCCCCAGAAGTCCACAAGGACCAAATTTGACCTGAAACATTAACGGTGTCCGTTTTGAGCGAAAAACAGCACTTTTTGGGGTAGAAACAATAATCCTTGCAAAACGCCCCAAAAAATCCGAAATAAACCGAATTTGATCAGAATAATCCATGGTATCTGTTTTGGGTCAAAATTACCACAAAACGCCCCGAAAATTCCGAAATAAACCGAATTTGACAAGAATTTTACCCAGTGTCCATTTTGGACGAAAAATACCAAGTTCTTTTATGAAACGGTTGTGTGAACGAAATGTCCCAAAAGGACCAAACAGACGAAGTCTGACTCGAAAAACAAAGAGTGCCCGTTTCAGACAAAAAATACCATTTTTTTGGGAGGAAACGATCGTCACGGAAAACGGCTTCAAAAGGCCCAAAAATGCCAAGTTGGACCTCAAATATCGACACTGTGCGCTTTGGACGAAAACAACCAGTTGTTTGGGATGAAGCGGACGTGTGAGCAGAGCGCTCCCCAAATGCCAAAAAAGACCAAGTTTCACTAGAATAATCAACAATATTCGTTTTCGGCGAAAAATACCACTTTTTCCAAGTTGAAACGATCGGACGAAAAATACAATCTTTTTTTTTTTTTTTTCGTGGAAACGGTAGTGTTAGCATAATGCCCCCTAAAGGCCAAAAAAGACTAAGTTTGACTAGAAGGATTAAATGTGTCCATTTTGGACAAATAAATACAACTTTTTTGGATGGAAACGGCTATGTAAGCAAAAGACCCCACCAAGAGGCCAAACAAAGCAAATTTGACCTGAAAAAATATCGGTGTCCGTTTCGGAGAAAAGTACCACTTTTTGGGTGTAGAAACAGCTATATTTCCAAAAAAAAAAACCCCAAAATTCCGAAATAAACCGAATTTGACCTGAACAATACGCAGTGCCCATTTTGGATGAAAAATACCCAATTTTTTTGTTGAAACTGTCTTGTGAACAAAATGCCCCAAATGGACAGAGCAGACAAAGTTTGACTCGAAAAATCAACAGTACCCGTTTTTGACGAAAAATAACACTTTTTGGGGGTGGAAACGACCGTCTTAGAAAACGGCTTGAAAAGGCCCAAAAAGACCAAGTTTGACCTGAAAAATCGACACTGTCCCTTTTGGGACGAAAAATACAAGTTTTTTGGGTGGAAACGGTCGTGCGAGCAAAATGCCCCCCCAAAAGGCCAAACAGACCAAATTCGAACTGAAAAATCCTCGGTGTCCGTTTTGGGTAAAAAATACCACAAAACGCCCCGAAAATTCCAAAATAAACCTAATTTGACGTGAATTATACACAGTGTCCACTATGGACGAAAAATACCAAGTTCTATTATTAAAATGGTCGTGTGAACAAAATGCCCCGAAAGGACCGAACAGACGAAGTCTGAATTGAAAAACCAATAGTGCATGTTTTAGACAAAAATACCATTTTTTTGGGAGGAAACGACCGTCATGGAAAACAGCTTCAAAAGGCCCAAAAAGGCCAAGTTCGACCTCAAATATCGACACTGTCCGCTTTGGACGAAAACTACCAGTTGTTTGGGTTGAAGCGGACGTGTGAGCAAAGTGCTCCCCAAATGCCTAAAAAGACCAAGTTTCACTAGAATAATCAACAATATTCGTTTTCGGCGAAAAATACCACTTTTCCCAAGTTGAAACGATCGTGTGAGCAAAATACCCCCCAAAAGACAAAAAAGTCCAAGTTTCACCCGAAAAATCAACATTGCCCGTTCCGGACGAAAAATACCTTTTTTTTTTTTTGTGGAAACGGTGGTGTTAACACAATGCCCACTAAAGGCCAAAAAAGACCAAGTTTGACTAGAAGGATTAAATGTGTCCATTTTGGACAAATAAATACGACTTTTTTGGATGGAAACGGCCGTGTGAGAAATTTGCCCCCCAAGAAGTCCAAATAGACCAAATTTGACCTGAAACATTAACGGTGTCCGTTTTGAGCGAAAAACAGCACTTTTTGGGGTAAAAACAATAATCCTTGCAAAACGCCCCAAAAATTCCGAAATAAACCGAATTTGACCGGAATAATCCACTGTGTCCGTTTTGGCTAAAAATTACCGCAAAATGCCCCAAAAATTTGGAAATAAACCAAATTTGACCTGAATTATACACAGTGTCCATTTTGGACGAAAAATACCAAGTTCTTTTATTGAAACGGTCGTGTGAACAAAATGCCCCAAAAGGATCGAACAGACGAAGTTTGAATTGAAAAACAAATAGTGCCCGTTTTAGACAAAAAATCCCATTTTTTTGGGAGGAAACGACCGTCATGGAAAACGGCTTCAAAAGGCCCAAAAAGACCAAGTTGGACCTCAAATATCGACACTGTGCGCTTTGGACGAAAACTACCAGTTGTTTGGGTTGAAGCGGACGTGTGAGCAAAGCGCTCCCCAAATGCCTAAAAAGACCAAGTTTCACTAGATTAATCAACAATATTCGTTTTCGGCGAAAAATACCACTTTTTCCAAGTTGAAACGATCGTGTGAGCAAAATGCCCCCCCAAAAGACAAAAAAGTCCAAGTTTGACCCGAAAAATCAACATTGCCCGTTTCGGACGAAAAATACCATCTTTTTTTTTTTTCGTGGAAACGGTAGTGTTAGCATAATGCCCCCTAAAGGCCAAAAAAGACCAAGTTTGACTAGAAGGATTAAATGTGTCCATTTTGGACAAATAAATACGACTTTTTTGGATGGAAACGGCCGTGTGAGAAATTTGCCCCCCAAGAAGTCCAAATAGACCAAATTTGACCTGAAACATTAACGGTGTCCATTTTGAGCGAAAAACAGCACTTTTTGGGGTAAAAACAATAATCCATGCAAAAGGCCCCAAAAAATCCGAAATAAACCGAATTTGACCGGAATAATCCACTGTGTCCGTTTTGGGTCAAAATTACCACAAAACGCCCCAAAAATTCGGAAATAAACCAAATTTGACCTGAATTATACACAGTGTCCATATTGGACGAAAAATACCAAGTTCTTTTATTGAAACGGTCGTGTGAACAAAATGCCCCAAAAGGACCAAAGAGACGAAGTTTGAATTGAAAAACAAATAGTGCCCGTTTTAGACAAAAAATCCCATTTTTTTGGGAGGAAACGACCGTCACGGAAAACGGCTTCAAAAGGCCCAAAAAGACCAAGTTGGACCTCAAATATCGACACTGTGCGCTTTGGACGAAAACTACCAGTTGTTTGGGTTGAAGCGGACGTGTGAGCAAAGCGCTCCCCAAATGCCTAGAAAAACCAAGTTTCACTAGATTAATCAACAATATTCGTTTTCGGCGAAAAATACCACTTTTTCCAAGTTGAAATGATCGTGTGAGCAAAATACCCCCCAAAAGACAAAAAAGTCCAAGTTTGACCCGAAAAATCAACATTGCCCGTTCCGGACGAAAAATACCTATTTTTTTTTTTTTTGTGGAAACGGTGCTATTAGCATAATGCCCCGTAAAGGCCAAAAAAGACCGCCTTTGACTAGAAGGATTAAATGTGTCCATTTTGAATAAATAAATATGACTTTTTGGGATGGAAACGGCCGTGTGAGCAAAATGCCCCCCCAGAAGTCCACACAGACCAAATTTGACCTGAAACATTAACGGTGTCCGTTTTGAGCGAAAAACAGCACTTTTTGGGGTAGAAACAATAATCCTTGCAAAACGCCCCAAAAATTCCAAAATAAACAGTATTTGACCGGAATAATCCACGGTGTCTGTTTTGGGTGAAAAATATCACAAAATGCCCCGAAAATTCCAAAATAAACCAAATTTGACCTAAATTTTGCACAGTCTCCGTTTTGGACGAAAAATACCAAGTTCTTTTATTGAAACAGTCGTGTGAACAAATTGCCCCAAAAGGACCGAACAGACAAAGTCTGAATTGAAAAACCAAGAGTGCTCATTTTAGACAAAAAATACCATTTTTTTGGGAGGAAACGACCGTCACGGAAAACGATTTCAAAAGGCCCAAAAATGCCAAGTTGGACCTCAAATATCGACACTGTGCGCTTTGGACGAAAACTACCAGTTGTTTGGGTTGAAGCGGACGTGTGAGCAAAGCACTCCCCAAATGCCTAAAGACCAAGTTTCACTAGAATAATCAACAATGTTTGTTTTCGGCGAAAAATACCACTTTTTCCAAGTAGAAATGATCGTGTGAATAAAATACCCCCCAAAAGACAAAAAAGTCCAAGTTTGACCCGAAAAATCTACATTGCCCGTTCCGGACGAAATATACCTTTTTTTTTTTGTTTGTGGAAACGATCGGGTTAGCATAATGCCCCCTAAAGGCCAAAAAAGACCAAGTTTGACTAGAAGGATTAAATGTGTCCATTTTGGACACATAAATACAACTTTTTTGGATGGAAACGGCCGTTTCAGCAAAATGCCCCCCCAAAAGTCCAAACAGACCAAATTTGACCTGAAACATTAACGGTGTCCGTTTTGAGCGAAAAACAACACTTTTTGCGGTAGAAACAATAATCCTTGCAAAACGCCCAAAAAATTCCGAACTAAACAGAATTTGACCGGAATAATCCACGGTGTCCATATTGGGTGAAAAATACCACAAAACACCCCAAAAATTCCGAAATAAATCGATTTTGCCTTGAATTATACACAGTGTCCATTTTGGACGAGAAAAACCAAGTTCTTTTATTGAAACGGTCGTGTGAACAAAATGCCCCAGAAGGACCGAACAGACGAAGTCTGACTTGAAAAACAAATAGTGCCCGTTTTAGACAAAAAATACCATTTTTATGGGAGGAAACGACCGTCATGGAAATCGGCTTCAAAAGGCCCAAAAAGACCAAGTTGGACCTCAAATATCGACACTGTGCGCTTTGGACGAAAACTACCAGTTGTTTGGGTTGAAGCGGACGTGTGAGCAAGGCGCTCCCCAAATGCCTAAAAAGACCAAGTTTCACTAGATTAATCAACAATATTCGTTTTCCGCGAAAAATACCACTTTTTCCATGTTGAAACGATCGTGTGAGCAAAATACCCCCCAAAAGACAAAAAAGTCCATGTTGGACCCGAAAAATCAACATTGCCCGTTCCGGACGAAAAATACCTTCTTCTTTTTTTTTCGTGGAAAAGGTGGTGTTAGCATAATGCCCCCTAAAGGACAAAAAAGACCAAGTTTGACTAGAAGGATTAAATGTGTCCATTTTGGACAAATAAATACAACGTTTTTGGATGGAAACGGCCGTTTGACCAAACTGCCCCCCCAGAAGTCCAAATAGACCAAATTTGACCTGAAACATTAACGGTGTCCGTTTTGAGCGAAAAACAACACTTTTTGGGGTAGAAACAATAATCCTTGCAAAACAGCCCAAAAATTCGGAAATAAACCGAATTTGACCGGAATAATGCATGACGTCCATTTTGGGTGAAAAGTACCACAAAACACCCCGAAAATTCCGAAATAAATCGATTTTGACTTGAATTATACACAGTGTCCATTTTGGACGAAAAATACCAAGTTCTTTAATTGAAACGATCGTGTGAACAAAATGCCCCAAAAGGACCGAACAGACGAAGTCTGACTTGAAAAACAAATAGTGTCCATTTTAGACAAAAAATCCCATTTTTTTGGGAGGAAACAACCATCATGGAAAACAGCTTCAAAAGGCTCAAGAAGACCAAGTTGGACCTCAAATATCGACACTGTGCGCTTTGGACGAAAACTACCAGTTGTTTGGGTGGAAGCGGACGTGTGGGCAAGGCGCTCCCCAAATGCCTAAAAAGACCAAGTTTCACTAGATTAATCAACAATATTCGTTTTCGGCAAAAAATACCACTTTTTCCATGTTGAAACGATCGTGTGAGCAAAATACCCCCCAAAAGACAAAAAAGTCCATGTTTGACCCGAAAAATCAACATTGCCCGTTCCGAACGAAAAATACCTTCTTCTTTATTTTTCGTGGAAAAGGTGGTGTTAGCATAATGCCCCCTAAAGGCCAAAAAAGACCAAGTTTGACTAGAAGGATTAAATGTGTCCATTTTGGACAAATAAATACAACTTTTTTGGATGGAAACGGCCGTTTCAGCAAAATGCCCCCATAGAAGTCCAAACAGACCAAATTTGACCTAAAACATTAACAGTGTCCATTTTGAGCGAAAAACAACACTTTTTGGGGTAGAAACAATAATCCTTGCAAAACGCCCAAAAAATTCCGAACTAAACCGAATTTGACCGGAATAATCCACGGTGTCCATATTGGGTGAAAAATACCACAAAACACCACGAAAATTCCGAAATAAATCGATTTTGACTTGAATTATACACAGTGTCCATTTTGGACGAAAAATACCAAGTTCCTTTATTGAAACGGTCGTGTGAAGAAAATGCCCCAGAAGGACCGAACAGACGAAGTCTGACTTGAAAAACAAATAGTGCCCGTTTTAGACAAAAAATACCATTTTTTTGGGAGGAAACGACCGTCATGGAAAACGGCTTCAAAAGGCCCAAAAAGACCAAGTTGGACCTCAAATATCGACACAGTGCGCTTTGGACGAAAACTACCAGTTGTTTGGGTTGAAGTGGACGTGTGAGCAAAGCGCTCCCCAAATGCCTAAACAGACCAAGTTTCACTAGAATAATCAACAATATTCGTTTTCGGCGAAAAATACCACTTTTTCCAAATTGAAACGATCGTGTGAGCAAAATACCCCCGAAAAGACAAAAAAGTCCAAGTTTGACCCAAAAAATCAACATTGCCCGTTCCGGACGAAAAATACCTTCTTTTTTTTTTTTTGGTGGAAACGGTAGTGTTAGCATAATGCCCCCTAAAGGCCAAAAAAACCAAGTTTGACTAGAAGGATTAAATGTGTCCATTTTGAAGAAATAAATACGACTTTTTTGGATGGAAACGGCTGTGTGAGCAAAATGCCCCCCCGGAAGTCCAAACAGACCAAATTTGACTTGAAACATTAACAGTGTCCGTTTTGAGCGAAAAACAGCACTTTTTGGGGTAGAAACAATAATCCTTGCAAAACGCCCCAAAATTCTGAAATAAATCGATTTTGACTTGAATTATACACAGTGTCCATTTTGGAGGAGAAATACCAAGTTCTTTATTAAAACGGTCGTGTGAACAAAATGCCCCAGAAGGACCGAACAGACGAAGTCTGACTTGAAAAACAAATAGTGCCCATTTTAGACAAAAAATACCATTTTTTTGGGAGGAAATGACTGTCATGGAAAACGGCTTCAAAAGGCCCAAAAAGACCAAGTTGGAACTCAAATATCGACACTGTGCGCTTTGGACGAAAACTACCTGTTGTTTGGGATGAAGCGGACGTGTGAGCAAAGCGCTCCCCAAATGACTAAAAAGACCAAGTTTCACTAGATTAATCAACAATATTCATTTTCGGTGAAAAATACCACTTTTTCCAAATTGAAACGATCGTGTGAGCAAAACACCCCCCAAAAGACAAAAAAGTCCAAGTTTGACCCGAAAAATCAACATTGCCCGTTCCGGACGAAAAATACCTTCTTTTTTTTTTTATTTTTTTTCGTGGAAAAGGTGGTGTTAGCATAATGCCCCCTAAAGGCCAAAAAAGACCAAGTTTGACTAGAAGGATTAAATGTGTCCATTTTGGACAAATAAATACAACTTTTTTGGATGGAAACGGCCGTTTGAGCAAAATGCCCCCCCAGAAGTCCAAACAGACCAAATTTGACCTGAAACATTAACGGTGTCCGTTTTGAGCGAAAAACAACACTTTTTGGGGTAGAAACAATAATCCTTGCAAAACGCCCAAAAACTTCCGAACTAAACCGAATTTGACCGGAATAATCCACGGTGTCCATATTGGGTGAAAAATACCACAAAACACCTCGAAAATTCCGAAATAAATCGATTTTGACTTGAATTATACACAGTGTCCATTTTGGACGAGAAATACCAAGTTCTTTTATTGAAACGGTCGTGTGAAGAAAATGCCCCAGAAGGACCGAACAGACGAAGTCTGACTTGAAAAACAAATAGTGCCCATTTTAGACAAAAAATACCATTTTTTTGGGAGGAAACGACCGTCATGGAAAACGGCTTCAAAAGGCCCAAAAAGACCAAGTTGGACCTCAAATATCGACACAGTGCGCTTTGGACGAAAACTACCAGTTGTTTGGGTTGAAGTGGACGTGTGAGCAAAGCGCTCCCCAAATGCCTAAAAAGACCAAGTTTCACTAGAATAATCAACAATATTCGTTTTCGGCGAAAAATACCACTTTTTCCAAATTGAAACGATCGTGTGAGCAAAATACCCCCGAAAAGACAAAAAAGTCCAAGTTTGACCCGAAAAATCAACATTGCCCGTTCCGGACGAAAAATACCTTCTTTTTTTTGTGGAAACGGTAGTGTTAGAATAATGCCCCCTAAAGGCCAAAAAAGACCAAGTGTGACTAGAAGGATTAAATGTGTCCATTTTAAACAAATAAATACGACTTTTTTGGATGGAAACGGCCGTGTGAGCAAAATGCCCCCCCAGAAGTCCAAACAGACCAAATTTGACTTGAAACATTAACGGTGTCCGTTTTGAGCGAAAAACAACACTTTTTGAGGTAGAAACAATAATCTTTTCATAACGCCCCAAAAAATCGGAAATAAACCGAATTCGACCTGAAAAATCCACGGTGTCTGTTTTGGGTCAAAATTACCACAAAACGCCCCGAAAATTCCGAAATAAATCGAATTTGACCTGAATTATACACAGTGTCCATTTTGGACAAAAAATACCAAGTTCTTTTATTGAAACGGTCTTGTGAACAAAATGCCCCAAAAGGAGCGAACAGACGAAGTCTGACTTGAAAAACAAATAGTGCCTGTTTTAGACAAAAAATCCCATTTTTTTGGGAGGAAACGACCGTCATGGAAATCGGCTTCAAAAGGCCCAAAAAGACCAAGTTGGACCTCAAATATCGACACTGTGCGCTTTGGACGAAAACTACCAGTTGTTTGGGTTTAAGCGGACGTGTGAGCAAGGCGCTCCCCAAATGCCTAAAAAGACCAAGTTTCACTAGATTAATCAACAATATTCGTTTTCTGCGAAAAATACGACTTTTTCCATGTTGAAACGATCGTGTGAGCAAAATACCCCCCAAAAGACAAAAAAGTCCAAGTTTGACTCGAAAAATCAACATTGCCCGTTCCGGACGAAAAATACCATCTTTTTTTTTTTTTTCGTGGAAAAGGTGGTGTTAGCATAATGCCCCCTAAAGGCCAAAAAAGACCAAGTTGGGCTAGAAGGATTAAATGTGTCCATTTTGGACAAATAAATACAACTTTTTTGGATGGAAATGGCCGTTTGAGCAAAATGCCCCCCCAGAAGTCCAAACAGACCAAATTTGACCTGAAACATTAACGGTGTCCGTTTTGAGCGAAAAACAACACTTTTTGGGGTAGAAACAATAATCCTTGCAAAACGGCCCAAAAATTCGGAAATAAACCGAATTTGACCGGAATAATCCACGACGTCCATTTTGGGAGAAAAGTACCACAAAACACCCCGAAAATTCCGAAATAAATCGATTTTGACTTGAATTATACACAGTGTCCATTTTGGATGATAAATACCAAGTTCTTTTATTGAAACAGTCGTGTGAACAAAATGCCCCAGAAGGACCGAACAGACGAAGTCTGACTTGAAAAACAAATAGTGCCCGTTTTAGACGAAAAATACCATTTTTTTGGGAGGAAACGACCGTCATGGAAAACGGCTTCAAAAGGCCCAAAAAGACCAAGTTGGACCTCAAATATCGACACTGTGCGCTTTGGACGAAAACCACCAGTTGTTTGGGATGAAGCGGACGTGTGAGCAAAGCGCTCGCCAAATGCCTGAAAAGACCAAGTTTCACTAGATTAATCAACAATATTCGTTTTCGGTGAAAAATACCACTTTTTCCAAGTTGAAACAATCGTGTGAGAAAAATACCCCCCAAAAGACAAAAAAGTCCAAGTTTGACCCGAAAAATCAACATTGGCCGTTCCGGACGAGAAATACCTTTTTTTTTTGGTGGAAACGGTGGTGTTAGCATAATGCCCCCTAAAGGCCAAAAAAGACCAAGTTTGACTTGAAGCATTAAATGTGTCCATTTCGGACAAATAAATACAACTTTTTTGGATGGAAATGGCCGTGTGAGCAAAATGCCCCCCCAGAAGTCCAAACAGACCAAATTTGACCTGAAACATTAACGGTGTCCGTTTTGAGCGAAAAACACCACTTTTTGGGGTAGAAACAATAATCCTTGCAAAACGCACCAAAAAATCCGAAATAAACCGAATTTGACCGGAATAATCCATGGTGTTTGTTTTGGGTGAAAAATATCACAAAACGCCCCGAAAATTCCAAAATGAACGAAATTTGACCTGAATTATACACAGTGTCCATTTTGGACGAAAAATACCAAGTTCATTTATTGAAACGGTCGTGTGAACAAATTGCCCTAAAAGGACCCAACAGACGAAATCTGAATTGAAAAACCAATAGTGCCCGTTTTAGACAAAAAGTATCATTTTTTTTGGAGGAAACGACCATCACGGAAAACGGCTTCAAAAGGCCCAAAAATGCCAAGTTGGACCTCAAATATCGACACTGTCCCCTTTGGACGAAAACTACCAGTTGTTTGGGTTGAAGCGGACGTTTGAGCAAAGCGCTCCCCAAATGCCTAAAAAGACCAAGTTTCACTAGAATAATCAACAATGTTCGTTTTCGGCCAAAAATACCACTTTTTCCAAGTTGAAACGATCGCGTGAGTAAAATACCCCCCAAAAGACAAAAAAGTCCAAGTTTGACCCGAAAAATCAACACTGCCCGTTCTGGACGAAAAATACCTTTTTTTTTTTTTTTTTTTTTTGTGGAAATGGTGGTGTTAGCATAATGCCCCCTAAAGGCCAAAAAAGACCAAGTTTGACTAGAAGGATTAAATGTGTCCATTTTGGACAAATAAATACAACTTTTTTGGATGGAAACGGCCGTTTCAGCAAAATGCCCCCCCAGAAGTCCAAACAGACCAAATTTGGCCTGAAACATTAACTTTGTCCGTTTTGAGTGAAAAACAACACTTTTTGGGGTAGAAACAATAATCCTTGCAAAACGCCCCAAAAATTCGGAAATAAACTGAATTTAACCGGAATAATCCACGACATCCATTTTGGGTGAAAAATACCACTAAACACCTCGAAAATTCTGAAATAAATCGATTTTGACTTGAATTATACAGAGTGTCCATTTTGGACGAAAAATACCAAGTTCTTTAATTGAAACGATCGTGTGAACAAAATGCCCCAAAAGGAGCGAACAGACGAAGTCAGACTTGAAAAACAAATAGTGCCCGTTTAAGACAAAAAATCCCATTTTTTTGGGAGGAAACGACTGTCATGGAAAACGGCTTCAAAAGGCCCAAAAAGACCAAGTAGGACCTCAAATATAGATACTGTGCGCTTTGGACGAAAACTACCAGTTGTTTGGGATGAAGCGGACGTGTGAGCAAAGCGCTCCCCAAATGCCAAAAAAGACCAAGTTTCACTTGATTAATCAACAATATTCGTTTTCGGCGAAAAATACCACTTTTCCCAAGTTGAAACGATCGTGTGAGCAAAAGACCCCCCAAAAGACAACAAAGTCCAAGTTTGACCCGAAAAATCAACATTGCCCGTTTCGGACGAAAAATACCTTTTTTTTTTTTTTTTTTTCATGGAAACGGTAGTGTTAGCATAATGCCCCCTAAACGCAAAAAAAGACCAAGTTTGACTGGAAGGATTAAATGTGTCCATTTTGGACAAATAAATACAACTTTTTTGGATTGAAACGGCCGTTTGAGCAAAATGCCCCCCCAGAAGTCCAAACAGACCAAATTTGACCTGAAACATTAACGGTGTCCGTTTTGAGCGAACAAATACCACTTTATGGGGTAGAAACAATAATCCTTGCAAAACGCCCCAAAAAATCCGAAATAAACCGAATTTGACCGGAATAATCCACTGTGTCCGTTTTGGGTCAAAATTACCACAAAACGGCCCAAAAATTCAGAAATAAACCAAATTTGACCTGAATTATACACAGTGTCCATTTTGGACGAAAAATACCAAGTTCTTTTATTGAAACAGTCGTGTGAACAAAATGCCCCAAAAGGACCGAACAGACGAAGTTTGAATTGAAAACAAATAGTGCCCGTTTTAGACAAAAAATCCCATTTTTTTGGGAGGAAATGACCGTCATGGAAAACGGCTTCAAAAGGCCCAAAAAGACCAAGTTGGACCTCAAATATCGACACTGTGCGCTTTGGACGAAAACTACCGGTTGTTTGGGTTGAAGCGGACGTGTGAGCAAGGCGCTCCCCAAATGCCTAAAAAGACCAAGTTTCACAAGAATAATCAACAATATTCATTTTCGGCGAAAAATACCACTTTTTCCAAGTTGAAACAATCGTGCGAGCAAAATACCCCCCAAAAGAAAAAAAAGTCCAAGTTTGACTCGAAAAATCAACATTGCCCATTCCGGACGAAAAATACCTTTTTTTTTTTTTTTTTGTGGAAACGGTGCTGTTAGTATAATGCCCCCTAAAGGCAAAAAAAGACCAAGTTTGACTAGAAGGATTAAATGTGTCCATTTTGAACAAATAAATACGACTTTTTTGGATGGAAACGGCCGTGTGAGCAAAATGCCCCCCCAGAAGTCCAAACAGACCAAATTTGACTTGAAACATTAACGGTGTTCATTTTGAGCGAAAAACAGCACTTTTTGGGGTAGAAACAATAATCCTTGCAAAACGCCCCAAAAATTTCGAAATAAACCGAATTTGACCGGAATAATCCACGGTGTCTATTTTGGGTGAAAAATATCACAAAACGCCCCGAAAATTCCAAAATAAACCAAATTTTACCTGAATTGTACATAGTGTCCATTTTGGACGAAAAATACAAAGTTCTTTTATTGAAACGGTCGTGTAAACAAATTGCCCCAAAAGGACCGAACAGACGAAGTTCGAATTGAAAAACAAATAGTGCCCATTTTAGACGAAAAATACCTCTTTTTGGGGGTGGAAACGACCGTCTTAGAAAACGGCTTGAAAAGGCCCAAAAAGACCAAGTTGGACCTCAAATATCGACACTGTGCGCTTTGGACGAAAACTACCAGTTGTTTGGGTTGAAGCGGACGTGTGAGCAAGGCGCTCCCCAAATGCCTAAAAAGACCAAGTTTCACAAGAATAATCAACAATATTCATTTTCGGCGAAAAATACCACTTTTTCCAAGTTGAAACGATCGTGCGAGTAAAATACCCCCCAAAAGACAAAAAAGTCCAAGTTTGACCCGAAAAATCAACATTGCCCGTTCCGGACGAAAAATACCTTTTTTCTTTTTTTTTGTGGAAATGGTAGTGTTAGCATAATGCCCCCTAAAGGCCAAAAAAGAGCAAGTTTGACTAGAAGGATTAAATGTGTCCATTTTGAACAAATAAATACGACTTTTTTGGATGGAAACGGCCGTTTCAGCAAAATACCCCACCAAGAGGCCAAACAGACCAAATTTGACCTGAAAAAACATCGGTGTCCGTTTTGGAGAAAAGTACCACTTTTTGGGTGTAGAAACAGCTATATTTCAAAAAAAAAAACCCCAAAATTCTGAAATAAACCGAATTTGACCTGAACAATACGCAGTGCCCATTTTAGACGAAAAATACCCGATTTTTTTGTTGAAACTGTCTTGTGAACCAAATGGACAGCGCATACAAAGTTTGACTCGAAAAATCAACAGTGCCTGTTTTAGACGAAAAATACCACTTTTTGGTTGTGGAAACGACCGTCTTAGAAAACGGCATGAAAAGGCCCAAAAAGACCAAGTTTGACCTGAAAAATCGACACTGTCCCTTTTGGGACGAAAAATACAACTTTTTTGGGTGGAAACGGCCGTGCGAGCAAATTGCCTCCCCAAAAGGCCAAACAGACCAAATTCGACCTGAAAAATCCACGGTGTCCGTTTTGGGTGAAAAATACCACAAAACGCCCCGAAAATTACAAAATAAACCTAATTTGACCTGAATTATACACAGTGTCCACTTTGGACGAAAAATACCAAGTTCTTTTATTAAAACGGTTGTGTGAACAAAATGCCCTGAAAGGACCGAACAAACGAAGTCTGAATTGAAAAACCAATAGTGCCCGTTTTAGACAAAAATACCATTTTTTTGGGAGGAAACGACCGTCATGGAAAATGGATTCAAAAGGCCCAAAAAGGCCAAGTTGGACCTCAAATAAAGACACTGTCCGCTGTGGACGAAAACTACCAGTTCATTTTCGGCGAAAAATACCACTTTTTGCAAGTTGAAACGATCGTGTGAGCAAAATACCCCCCAAAAGAAAAAAAAGTCCAAGTTTGACCCGAAAAAATCAACATTGCCCGTTCCGGACGAAAAATACCTTTTTTTTTTTTTTTTTTTTTTGGTGGAAACGGTGGTGTTAGCATAATGCCCCCTAAAGCCCAAAAAAGACCAAGTTTGACTAGAAGGATTAAATGTGTCCTTTTTGAACAAATAAATACGACTTTTTTGGATGGAGACGGCCGTGTGACAAATTTGCCCCCCAAGAAGTCCAAACATACCAAATTTGACCTGAAACATTAACGGTGTCCGTTTTGAGCGAAAAACAGCACTTTTTGGGGTAGAAACAATAATCCTTGCAAAACGCCCCAAAAAATCCGAAATAAACCGAATTTGACCGGAATAATCCACTGTGTCCGTTTTGGGTCAAAATTACCACAAAACGCCCCGAAAATTCCGAAATAAACCGAATTTGACCTGAATTATACACAGTGTCCACTTTGGACGAAAAATACCAAGTTTTTCTATTGAAACGGTCGTGCGAGGAAAATGCCCCCCCAAAAGGCCAAACAGACCAAATTCGACCTAAAAAATCCACGATGTCCGTTTTGGGTGAAAAATACCACAAAACGCCCCGAAAATTCCAAAACAAACCTAATTTGACCAGAATTATACACAGTGTTCACTTTGGACGAAAAATACCAAGTTCTTTTATTGAAACGGTCGTGTGAACAAAATACCCCGAAATGACCGAACAGACGAAGTCTGAATTGAAAAACCAATAGTGCCCGTTTTAGACAAAAATACCATTTTTTTGGGAGGAAACGACCGTCACGGAAAACGGCTTCAAAAGGCCCAAAAAGGCCAAGTTGGACCTCAAATATCGACACTGTCCGCTTTGGACGAAAACTACCAGTTGTTTGGGTTGCAGCGGACGTGTGAGCAAAGCGCTCCCCAAATGCCTAAAAAGACAAAGTTTCACTAGAATAATCAATAATATTCGTTTTCGGCAAAAAATACCACTTTTTCCAAGTTGAAACGATCGTGTGAGCAAAATACCCCCCAAAAGACAAAAAAGTCCAAGTTTGACTCGAAAAATCAACAGTGCCTGTTCCGGACGAAAAATGCCTTTTTTTTTTTTGGTGGAAACGGTCGTGTGAGCATAATGCCCCCTAAAGGCCCAAAAAGACCAAGCTTGACTAGAAAGATTAAATGTGTCCATTTGGGACAAATAAATACAATTTTTTTGGATGGAAACGGCCATGTAAGCAAAAGACCCCACCAAGAGGCCAAACAGACCAAATTTGACCTGAAAAAATATCGGTGTCCGTTTCGGAGAAAAGTACCACTTTTTGGGTGTAGAAACAGCTATATTTCCAAAAAAAAAAAAACCCCAAAATTCCGAAATAAACCGAATTTGACCCGAACAATACGCAGTGCCCATTTTGGACGAAAAATACCCGATTTTATTGTTGAAACTGTCTTGTGAAAAAAATGCCCCAAATGGACACAACAGACAAAGTTCGACTCGAAAAATCAACAGTGCCTGTTCCGAACGAAAAATGCCTTTTTTTTTTTGGAGGAAACCGTCGTGTGAGCATAATGCCCCCTAAAGCCCCAAAAAGACCAAGCTTGACTAGAAAGATTAAATGTGTCCATTTGGGACAAATAAATACAATTTTTTTGGATGGAAACGCCCATGTAAGCAAAAGACCCCACATAGAGGCCAAACAGAACAAATTTGATGTGAAAAAATATCGGTGTCCGTTTCGGAGAAAAGTACCACTTTTTGGGTGTAGAAACAGCTATATTTCCAAAAAAAAAAAACCCAAAATTCCGAAATAAACCGAATTTGACCTGAACAATACGCAGTGCCCATTTTGGACGAAAAATACCCGATTTTTTTGTTGAAACTGTCTTGTGAACAAATTGCCCCAAATGGACAGAGCAGACAAAATTTGACTTGAAAAATCAACAATGCCCGTTTTAGACGAAAAATACCACTTTTTGGGGGTGGAAACGACCGTCTTAGAAAACGGCTTGAAAAGGCCCAAAAAGACCAAGTTTGACCTGAAAAATCGACACTGCCCCTTTTGGGACGAAAAATACAACTTTTTTGGGTGGAAATGGCCGTGCGAGGAAAATGCCCCCCCAAAAGGCCAAACAGACCAAATTCGAAATAAAAAATCCACGGTGTCCGTTTTTGGTGAAAAATACCACAAGACGCCCCGAAAATTCCAAAATAAACCTAATTTGACCTGAATTATACACAGTGTCCACTTTGGACGAAGAATACCAAGTTCTTTTATTGAAACGGTCGTGTGAACAAAATGCCCTGAAAGGACCGAACAGACGAAGTCTGAATTGAAAAACCAATAGTGCCCGTTTTAGATAAAAATACCATTTTTTTGGAAGGAAACGACCGTCATGGAAAACGGCTTCAAAAGGCGCAAAAGGGCCAAGTTGGACCTCAAATATCGACACTGTCCGCTTTGGACGAAAACTACCAGTTGTTTGGGTTGAAGCGGACGTGTGAGCAAAGCGCTCCCCAAATGCCTAAAAAGACCAAGTTTCACTATAATAATCAACAATATTCGTTTTCGGCGAAAAATATCACTTTTTCCAAGTTGAAACGATCGTGTGAGCAAAATACTCCCCAAAAGACAAAAAAGTCCAAGTTTGACTCGAAAAATCAACAGTGCCTGGTGCGGACGAAAAATGCCTTTTTTTTTTGGGTAGAAACGGTCGTGTGATCATAATGCCCCCTAAAGGCCCAAAAAGACCAAGCTTGACTAGAAAGATTAAATGTGTCCATTTGGGATAAATAAATACAATTTTTTTGGTTGGAAACGGCCATGTAAGCAAAAGACCCCACATAGAGGCCAAACAGACCAAATTTGACCTGAAAAAATATCGGTGTCCGTTTCAGAGAAAAGTACCACTTTTTTGTTGTAGAAACAGCTATATTTCCAAAAAAAAAAACCCAAAATTCCGAAATAAACCAAATTTGACCTGAACAATACGCAGTGCCCATTTTGGACAAAAAATACCCGACTTTTTTGTTGAAACTGTCTTGTGAACAAAATGCCCCAAATGGACAGAGCAGACAAAGTTTGACTCGAAAAATCAACAGTGCCCGTTTTAGACGAAAAATACCACTTTTTGGGGGTGGAAACGACTGTCTTAGAAAACGGCTTGAAAAGGCCCAAAAAGACCAAGTTTGACCTGAAAAATCGACACTGTCCCTTTTGGGACGAAAAATACAACTTTTTTGGGTGAAAATGGCCGTGCGGGGAAAATGCCCCCCCAAAAGGCCAAACAGACCAAATTCGACATGAAAAATCCACGGTGTCCGTTTTGGGTGAAAAATACCACAAAACGCCCCGAAAATTCCAAAATAAACCTAATTTGACCTGAATTATACACAGTGTCCACTTTAGACGAAAAATACCAAGTTCTTTTATTGAAACGGTCGTGTGAACAAAATGCCCCGAAAGGACCGAAGAGACGAAGTCTGAATTGAATAACCAATAGTGCCCGTTTTAGACAAAAATACCATTTTTTTGGGAGGAAACGACCGTCATGGAAAACGGCTTCAAAAGGTGCAAAAAGGCCAAGTTGGACCTCAAATATTGACACTGTCCGCTTTGGACGAAAACTACCAGTTGTTTGGGTTGAAGCGGACGTGTGAGCAAAGCGCTCCCCAAATGCCTAAAAAGACCAAGTTTCACTAGCATAATCAACAATATTCGTTTTCGGCGAAAAATACCACTTTTTCCAATTTGAAACGATCGTGTGAGCAAAATACCCCCCAAAAGATAAAAAAGTCCAAGTTTGACTAGAAAAATCAACAGTGCCTGTTCCGGACGAAAAATGCCTTTTTTTTTTGGTGGAAACGGTCGTGTGAGCATAATGCCCCCTAAAGGCCCAAAAAGACCAAGCTTGACTAGAAAGATTAAATGTGTCCATTTTGGACAAATAAATACAATTTTTTTGGATGGAAACGGCCATGTAAGCCAAAGACCCCACCTAGAGGCCAAACAGACCAAATTTCTCTTGAAAAAATATCGGTGTCCGTTTAGGAGAAAAGTACCACTTTTTGGGTGTAGAAACAGCTATATTCCCAAAAAAAAAAAACCCAAAATTCCGAAATAAACCGAATTTGACCCGAACAATACGCAGTGCCCATTTTGGACGAAAAATACCCGATTTTTTTGTTGAAACTGTCTTGTGAACAAAAAGCCCCAAATGGACACAGCAGACAAAGTTTGACTCGAAAAATCAACAGTGCCTGTTCCGGACGAAAAATGCCTTTTTTTTTTTTTGTGGAAACGGTCGTGTGAGCATAATGCCCCCTAAAGGCCCAAAAAGACCACTTTTTGGGGGGTGAAAAATCAACAGTGCCCGTTTTAGACGAAAAATACCACTTTTTGGGGGTGGAAACGACCGTCTTAGAAAACGGCTTGAAAAGGCCCAAAAAGACTAAGTTTGACCAGAAAACTTGACACTGCCCCTTTTGCGACGAAAAATACAACTTTTTTGGGTGGAAATGGCCGTGCGAGGAAAATGCCCCCCCAAAAGGCCAAACAGACCAAATTCGACCTAAAAAATCCACGGTGTCCGTTTTGGGTGAAAAATACCACAAAACACCCCGAAAATTCCAAAATAAACCTAATTTGACCTGAATTATACACAGTGTCCACTTTGGACGAAAAATACCAAGTTCTTTTATTGAAACGGTCGTGTAAACAAAATGCCCTGAAAGGACTGACCAGACGAAGTCTGAATTGAAAAACCAATAGTGCCTGTTTTAGACAAAAATACCATTTTTTTGGGAGGAAACGACCGTCATGGAAAATGGCTTCAAAAGGCCAAGTTGGACGTCAAATATCGACACTGTCCGCTTTGGACGAAAACTACCAATTGTTTGGGTTGAAGCGGACGTGTGAGCAAAGCGCTCCCCAAATGCCTAAAAAGACCAAGTTTCACTAGAATAATCAACAATATTCGTTTTCGGCGAAAAATACCACTTTTTGCAAGTTGAAACGATCGTGTGAGCAAAATACCCCTCAAAAGACAAAAAAAGTCCAAGTTTGACTCGAAAAATCAACAGTGCCTGTTCCGGACGAAAAATGCCGTTTTTTTTTTCGGTGGAAACGGTCGTGTGAGCATAATGCCCCCTAAAGGCCCAAAAAGACCAAGCTTGACTAGAAAGATTAAATGTGTCCATTTGGGACAAATAAATACAATTTTTTTGGATGGAAACGGCCATGTAAGCAAAAGACCCCACCAAGAGGCTAAACAGACCAAATTTGACCTGAAAAAATATCGGTGTCCGTTTAGGAGAAAACTACCACTTTTTTGGTGTAGAAACAGCTATATTTCCAAAAAAAAAAAACCCCAAAATTCCGAAATAAACCGAATTTGACCTGAACAATACGCAGTGCCCATTTTGGACGAAAAATACCCGTTTTTTTGTAGAAACTGTCTTGTGAACAAAATGCCCCAAATGGACAGAGTAGACAAAGTTTGACTCGAAAAATCAACAGTGCCCGTTTTAGACGAAAAATACCACTTTTTGGGGGTGGAAACGACCGTCTTAGAAAACGGCTTGAAAAGGCCCAAAAAGACCAAGTTTGACCTGAAAAATTGACACTGTCCTTTTAGGGACGAAAAATACAACTTTTTTGGGTGGAAACGGCCGTGCGAGCAAAAGGCCAAATAGACCAAATTCGACCTGAAAAATCCACGGTGTCCGTTTTGGTTGAAAAATACCACTTTTTCCAAGTTCAAACGATCGTGTGAGCAAAATACCCCCCAAAAGACAAAAAAGTACAAGTTTGACCCGAAAAATCAACAGTGCCCGTACCGGACGAAAAATACCTTCTTTTTTTTTTTTTCTGGAAACGGTGGTGTTAGCACAATGCCCCCTAAAGGCCAAAAAAGACCAAGTTTGACTAGAAGGATTAAATGTGTCCATTTTGGACAAATAAAAATAATTTTTTTGGATGGAAACGGCCGTGTGAGCAAAATGCCCCCCAGTGGTCCAAACAGACCAAATTTGACCTGAAACATTAACGGTGTCCGTTTTGAGCAAAAAACACAACTTTTTGGGTAGAAAAAATAATCCTTGCAAAACGCCCCAAAAATTCCGAAATAAACCGAATTTGACCGTAATAATCCATAGTGTCCGTTTCGGACGAAAAATACTAGGTTTTTTTTTTGAAACAGTCGTGTGAACAAAATGCTCCAAAAGGCCCAAAAAGACCAAGTTTGACCTAAAAAATCGACACTGTCCCTTTTGGGACGACAAATACAACTTTTTTGGGTGGAAACGGCCGTGCAAGCAAAATGCCCCCCAAAAAGGCCAAACAGACCAAATTCGACCTGAAAAATCCACGGTGTCCGTTTTGGGTGAAAAATACCACAAAACGCCCCGAAAATTCGGAAATAAACCGAATTTGACCTGAATTATACACAGTGTCCATTTTGGACGAAAAATACCAAGTTCTTTTATTGAAACGGTCGTGTGAACAAAATGCCCCAAAAGGACCGAACAGACGAAGTCTGAATTGAAAAACCAATAGTGCCCATTTTAGACAAAAAATACCATTTTTTGGGGAGGAAACAACCGTCACAGAAAACGGCTTCAAAAGGCCCAAAAATACCAAGTTGGACCTCAAATATCGACACTGTCCGCTTTGGACGAAAACTACCAGTTGTTTGGGTTGAAGCGGACGTGTGAGCAAAGCGCTCCCCAAATGCCTAAAAAGACCAAGTTTCACTAGAATAAAGAACAATATTCGTTTTCGGCAAAAAATACCACTTTTTCCAAGTTGAAACGATCGTGTGAGCAAAATACCCCCCAAAAGACAAAAAAGTACAAGTTTTACCCAAAAAATCAACAGTGCCCGTTCCGGACGAAAAATACTTTCTTTCTTTTTTTTTGTTGTGGAAACGGTGGTGTTAGCGTAATGCCTCCTAAAGGCCAAAAAAGACCAAGTTTGACTGGAATGATTAAATGTGTCCATTTTGGACAAATAAATACAACTTTTTTGGATGGAAACAGCCGTGTGAGCAAAATGCCCCCCCAGAAGTCCAAACAGACCAAATTTGACCTGAAACATTAACGGTGTCCGTTTTGAGCCAAAAACGGCACTTTTGGGGTAGAAACAATAATCCTTGCAAAACGCCCCAAAAATTCTGAAATAAACCGAATTTGACCGGAATAATCCACAGTGTCCATTTTGGACGAAAAATACTAGTTTGTTTTTTTTGTTGAAACAGTCGTGTGAATAAAATGCCCTAAAAGGACCAACAGACAAAGTTTGACTTGAAAAATCAATAGTCTCGTTTTAGACAAAAAAAAAAATACCATTTTTTTTAGAGGAAACGACCGTCTTGGAAAACGGCTTCAAAGGGCCCAAAAAGACCAGATTGGACCTCAAAAAGCAACACTATCCATTTTGGACGAAAACTACCAATTATTTGGGTTGAAGCGGACGTGTGAGCAAAGCGCTCCCCGAAAGCCTAAAAAGACCAAGTTTGACCAGAATAATCAACAACGCTCGTTTTCGGCGAAAAATACCACTTTGTTCAAGTTGAAACGGTCGTGTGAGCAAAATACCCCCAAAAGACAAAGAAGTCCAAGTTCGACACGAAAAATCAACAGTGCCGGTGCGGGACGAAAAATGCCTTTTTTTTTTGGGGTGGAAACGGTCGTGTGAGCATAATGCCCCCTAAAGGCCCAAAAAGACCAAGCTTGACTAGAAAGATTAAATGTGTCCATTTGGGACAAATAAATACAATTTTTTTGGATGGAAACGGCCATATAAGCAAAAGACCCTACCAAGAGGCCAAACAGACCAAATTTGACCTGAAAAAATATCGGTGTCCGTTTCGGAGAAAAGTACCACTTCTTGGGTGTAGAAACAGCTATATTTCCCAAAAACAAAACCCCAAAATTCCAAAATAAACCGAATTTGTCCTGAACAATACGCAGTGTCCATTTTGGACGAAAAATACTCGATTTTTTTGTTGAAACTGTCTTGTGAACAAAATGCCCCAAATGGACAGAGCAGACAAAGTTTGACTTGAAAAATCAACAGTGCCCGTTTTAGACGAAAAATACTACTTTTTGGGGGGTGGAAACGACCATTTTAGAAAACGGCTTGAAAAGGCCCAAAAAGACCAAGTTTGACCTAAAAAATCGACACTGTCCCTTTTGGGACGAAAAATACAACTTTTTTGGGTGGAAACGGCCGTGCGAGCAAAATGCCCCCCAAAAAGGCCAAACAGACCAAATTTGACCTGAAAAAATATCGGTGTCCGTTTCGGAGAAAGGTACCACGTTTTGGGTGTAGAAACAGCTATATTTCCAAAAAAAAAAAACTCCAAAATGCCAAAATAAACCGAATTTGACCTGAACAATACGCAGTGTCCATTTTGGACGAAAAATACCTGATTTTTTTGTTGAAACTGTCTTGTGAACAACATGCCCCAAATGGATAGAGGAGACAAAGTTTGACTTGAAAAATCAACAGTGCCCGTTTTAGACGAAAAATACTACTTTTTGGGGGAGGAAACGGCCGTCTTAGAAAACGGCTTGAAAAGGCCCAAAAAGACCAAGTTTGACCTAAAAAATCGACACTGTCCCTTTTGGGACGAAAAATACAACTTTTTTGGGTGGAAACGGCCCTGCGAGCAAAATGCCCCCCAAAAAGGCCAAACAGACCAAATTTGACCTGAAAAAATATCGGTGTCCGTTTCGGAGAAAGGTACCACTTTTTGGGCGTAAAAACAGCTATATTTCGAAAAAAAAAAAACCCAAAATTCCAAAATAAACCGAATTTGACCTGAACAATACGCAGTGTCCATTTTGGACGAAAAATACCCGATTTTTTTGTTGAAACTGTCTTGTGAACAAAATGCCCCAAATGGACAGAGCAGACAAAGTTTGACTTGAAAAATCAACAGTGCCCGTTTTAGACGAAAAATACTACTTTTTGGGGGTGGAAACGGCCGTCTTAGAAAACGGCTTGAAAAGGCCCAAAAAGACCAAGTTTGACCTAAAAAATCGACACTGTCCCTTTTGGGACGAAAAATACAACTTTTTTGGGTGGAAACGGCCGTGCGAGCAAAATGCCCCCCAAAAAGGCCAAACAGACCAAATTTGACCTGAAAAAATATCGGTGTCCGTTTCGGAGAAAGGTACCACTTTTTGGGTGTAGAAACAGCTATATTTCCAAAAAAAAAAACCCAAAATTCGAAAATAAACTGAATTTGACCTGAACAATACGCAGTGTCCATTTTGGACGAAAAATACACGATTTTTTTGTTGAAACTGTCTTGTGAACAAAATGCCCCAAATGGACAGAGCAGATAAAGTTTGACTTGAAAAATCAACAGTGCCCGTTTTAGACGAAAAATACTACTTTTTGGGGGTGGAAACGACCGTCTTAGAAAACGGCTTGAAAAGGCCCAAAAAGACCAAGTTTGACCTAAAAAATCGACACTGTCCCTTTTGGGACGAAAAATACAACTTTTTTGGGTGGAAACGGCCGTGCGAGCAAAATGCCCCCCAAAAAGGCCAAACAGACCAAATTCAACCTGAAAAATCCACGGTGTCCGTTTTGGGTGAAAAATACCACAAAACGCCCCGAAAATTCGGAAATAAACCGAATTTGACCTGAATTATACACAGTGTCCATTTTGGACGAAAAATACCAAGTTCTTTTATTGAAACGGTCGTGTGAACAAAATGCCCCAAAAGTACCGAACAGACGAAGTCTGAATTGAAAAACCAATAGTGCCCATTTTAGACAAAAAATACCATTTTTTGGGGAGGAAACAACCGTCACGGAAAACGGCTTCAAAAGGCCCAAAAAGACCAAGTTGGACCTCAAATATCGACACTGTCCGCTTTGGACGAAAACTACCAGTTGTTTGGGTTGAAGCGGACGTGTGAGCAAAGCGCTCCCCAAATGCCTAAAAAGACCAAGTTTCACTAGAATAAAGAACAATATTCGTTTTTGGCAAAAAATACCACTTTTTCCAAGTTGAAACGATCGTGTGGGCAAAATACACCCCAAAAGACAAAAAAGTACAAGTTTGACCCGAAAAATCAACAGTGCCCGTTCCAGACGAAAAATACTTTTTTTTTTTTTTTTTGTTGTGGAAACGGTGGTGTTAGCGTAATGCCTCCTAAAGGCAAAAAAAGACCAAGTTTGACTGGAAGGATTAAATGTGTCCATTTTGGACAAATAAATACAACTTTTTTGGATGGAAACAGCCGTGTGAGCAAAATGCCCCCCCAGAAGTCCAAACAGACCAAATTTGACCTGAAACATTAACGGTGTCCGTTTTGAGCCAAAAACGGCACTTTTTGGGGTAGAAACAATAATCCTTGCAAAACGCCCCAAAAATTCCGAAATAAACCGAATTTGACCGGAATAATCCACAGTGTCCATTTTGGACGAAAAATACTAGGTTTTTTTTTTGTTGAAACAGTCGTGTGAATAAAATGCCCTAAAAGGACCGACAGACAAAGTTTGACTTGAAAAATCAATAGTCCCGTTTTAGACAAAAAAAAAATACCATTTTTTTGAGAGGAAACGACCGTCTTGGAAAACGGCTTCAAAGGGCCCAAAAAGACCAGATTGGACCTCAAAAATCAACACTATCCGTTTTGGACGAAAAATACCAGTTATTTGGGTTGAGGCGGACGTGTGAGCAAAGCGCTCCCCGAAAGCCTAAAAAGACCAAGTTTGACCAGAATAATCAACAATGCTCGTTTTCGGCGAAAAATACTACTTTGTTCAAGTTGAAACGGTCGTGTGAGCAAAATACCCCCAAAAGACAAAGAAGTCCAAGTTTGACACGAAAAATCAACAGTGCCTGTGCGGGACGAAAAATGCCTTTTTTTTTTGGGGTGGAAACGGTCGTGTGAGCATAATGCCCCCTAAAGGCCCAAAAAGACCAAGCTTGACTAGAAAGATTAAATGTGTCCATTTGGGACAAATAAATACAATTTTTTGGGATGGAAACGGCCATGTAAGCAAAAGACCCTACCAAGAGGCCAAACAGACCAAATTTGACCTGAAAAAATATCGGTGTCTGTTTCGGAGAAAGGTACCACTTTCTGGGTGTAGAAACAGCTATATTTCCCAAAAAAAAAAACCCCAAAATTCCAAAATAAACCGAATTTGTCCTGAACAATACGCAGTGTCCATTTTGGACGAAAAATACCTGATTTTTTTGTTGAAACTGTCTTGTGAACAAAATGCCCCAAATGGACAGAGCAGACAAAGTTTGACTTGAAAAATCAACAGTGCCCGTTTTAGACGAAAAATACTACTTTTTGGGGGGTGGAAACAACCGTCTTAGAAAACGGCTTGAAAAGGCCCAAAAAGACCAAGTTTGACCTAAAAAATCGACACTGTCCCTTTTGGGACGAAAAATAAAACTTTGTTAGGTGGAAACGGCCGTACGAGCAAAATGCCCCCCAAAAAGGCCAAACAGACCAAATTCGACCTGAAAAATCCACGGTGTCCGTTTTGGGTGAAAAATACCACAAAACGCCCCGAAAATTCAGAAATAAACTGAATTTGACCTGAATTATACACAGTGTCCATTTTGGACGAAAAATACCAAGTTCTTTTATTGAAGCGGTCGTGTGAACAAAATGCCCCAAAAGGACCGAACAGACGAAGTCTGAATTGAAAAACCAATAGTGCCCGTTTTAGACAAAAAATACCATTTTTTGGGGAGGAAACGACCGTCATGGAAAACGGATTCAAAAGGCCCAAAAACACCAAGTTGGACCTGAAATATCGACACTAACCGCTTTGGCCGAAAACTACCAGTTGTTTGGGTTGAAGCGGAAGTGTGAGCAAAGCGCTCCCCAAATGCCTAAAAAGACCAAGTTTCACTAGAATAATGAACAATATTCGTTTTCAGCAAAAAATACCAATTTTTCCAAGTTGAAACGATCGTGTGAGAAAAATACCCCCCAAAAGACAAAAAAGTACAAGTTTGACCCGAAAAATCAACAGTGCCCGTTTCGGACGAAAAATACCGTTTTTTTTTTTTTTTTTTTTTTTTGTGGAAACGGTGGTGTTAGCGTAATGCCCCCTAAAGGCCAAAAAAGACCAAGTTTGACTAGAAGGATTAAATGTGTCCATTTTGGACAAATAAATACAATATACCATTTTTTTGAGAGGAAACGAACGTCTTGGAAAATGGCTTGAATGGGCCCAAAAAGACCAGATTGGACCTCAAAAATCAACACTGTCCGTTTTGGACGAAAACTACTAGTTATTTGGGTTGAAGCGGACGTGTGAGCAAAGCGCTCCCCGAATGCCTAAAAAGACCAAGTTTGACAAAAATAATCAACAATGCTCGTTTTCGGCGAAAAATACCACTTTGTTCAAGTTGAAACGGTTTTGTGAGCAAAATACCCCCAAAAGACAAAGAAGTCCAAGTTTGACACGAAAAATCAACAGTGCCTGTTCGGGACGAAAAATATTTTTTTTTTTTGTGGTGGAAACGGTTTTGTGAGCATAATGCCCCCTAAAGGCCCAAAAAGACCAAGCTTGACAAAAAAGATTAAATGTGTCCATTTAGGACAAATAAATACATTTTTTTTGGATGGAAACGGCCATGTAAGCAAAAGACCCTACCAAGAGGCCAAACAGACCAAATTTGACCTGAAAAAATATCGCTGTCCGTTTCGGAGAAAGGTACCACATTTTGGGTGTAGAAACAGCTATATTTCCAAAAAAAAAAACCCAAAATTCCTAAATAAATCGAATTTGACCTGAACAATACGCAGTGTCCATTTTGGACGAAAAATACCCGATTTTTTTGTTGAAACTGTCTTGTGAACAAAATGCCCCAAATGAACAGAGCAGACAAAGTTTGACTCGAAAAATCAACAGTGCCCGTTTTAGACGAAAAATATCACTTTTTAGGGTTGGAAACGACCGTCTTAGAAAACGCCTTGAAAAGGCCCAAAAAGACGAAATTTAACCTGAAAAATCGACACTGTCCCTTTTGGGACGAAAAATACAACTTTTTTGGGTGGAAACGGCCGTGTGAGCAAAATGCCCCCCGAACAGGCCAAACACACCAAATTCGACCTGAAAAATCGACACTGTCCGTTTTGGGTGAAAAATACCACAAAACGCCCCGAAAATTCCGAAATAAACCGAATTTGACCTGAATTATACACAGTGTCCATTCTGGATGAAAAATACCAAGTTCTTTTATGGAAACGGTCGTGTGAACAAAAGGACCGAACTGACGAAGTCTGAATTAAAAAACCAATAGTGCCCGTTTTAGACAAAAAATACCATTTTTTTGGGAGGAAACAACCGTCATAGAAAACGACTTCAAAAGGCCCAAAAAGACCAAGTTGGACCTCAAATTGCGACACTGTCCGCTTTGGACGAAAACTACCAGTTGTTTGGGTTGAAGCGGACGTGTGAGCAAAGCGCTCCCCAAATGCCTAAAAAGACCAAGTTTCACTAGAATAATCAACAATGTTCATTTTCGGCGAAAAATACCACTTTTTCCAAGTTCAAACGATCGTGTGAGCAAAATACCCCCCAAAAGACGAAAAAGTCCAAGTTTGACCCGAAAAAATCAAAATTGCCCGTTCCGGACGAAAAATACCTTTTTTTTTTTTTTTTTTTGGTGGAAACGGTGGTGTTAGCACAATGCCCCATAAAGGCCAAAAAAGACCAAGTTTGACTAGAAGGATTAAATGTGTCCATTTTGGACAAATAAATACAATTTTTTTGGATGGAAACGGCCGTGTGAGCAAAATGCCCCCCTAGTGGTCCAAACAGACCAAATTTGACCTGAAACATTAACGGTGTCCGTTTTGAGCGAAAAACACCACTTTTTGGGGTCGAAACAATAATCCTTGCAAAACGCCCCAAAAATTCCGAAACAAACCGAATTTGACCGGAATAATCTACAGTGTCCGTTTCGGACCAAAAATACTAGGTTTTTTTTGTTGAAACAGTCGTGTGAACAAAATGCCCCAAAAGGACCGAACAGACAAAGTTTGACTTGAAAAACCAATAGTCCCGTTTTAGACAAAAAAAAAATACCATTTTTTTGAGAGGAAACGACCGTCATGGAAAACGGCTTCAAAAGGCCCAAATAGACCAAGTTGAACCTCAAATATCGACACTGTCCACTTTGGACGAAAACTACCAGTTGTTTGGGTTGAAGCAGACGTGTGAGCAAAGCGCTCCGCAAATGCCTAAAAAGACCAAGTTTCACTAGAATAATCAACAATGTTCGTTTTCGGCAAAAAATACCACTTTTTCCAAGTTGAAACGATCGTGTGAGCAAAATACCCCCAAAAAGACAAAAAAGTCCAAGTTTGACCCGAAAAATCAACATTGCCCATTCCGAACGAAAAATTCCTTTTTTTTTTTTTTTTGTGGAAATGGTGGTGTTAGCATAATGCCCCCTAAAGGCCAAAAAAGACCAAGTTTGACTAGAAGGATTAAATGTGTCCATTTTGGACAAATAAATATAACTTTTTTGGATGGAAACGGCCGTGTGAGCAAAATGCCCCCCCAGAAGTCCAAATGGACCAAATTTGACCTGAAACATTAACGGTGTCCGTTTTGAGCGAAAAATTCCACTTTTTGGAGTAGAAACAATAATCCTTGCAAAACGCTCCAAAAATTCCGAAATAAACCTAATTTGACCGGAATAATCTACAGTGTACGTTTCGGACAAAAAATACTAGGTTTTTTTTGTTGAAACAGTCGTGTGAACAAAATGCCCCAAAAGGACCGTACAGACAAAGTTTGACTTGAAAAACCAATAGTCCCGTTTTAGACAAAAAAAAATACCATTTTTTTGAGAGGAAACGACTGTCATGGAAAACGGCTTCAAAAGGCCCAAATAGACCAAGTTGAACCTCAAATATCGACACTGTCCACTTTGGACGAAAACTACCAGTTGTTTGGGTTGAAGCGGACGTGTGAGCAAAGCGCTCCCCAAATGCCTAAAAAGACCAAGTTTCACTAGATTAATCAACAATGTTCGTTTTCAGCAAAAAATACCACTTTTTCCAAGTTGAAACGATCGTGTGAGCAAAATACCCCCCAAAAGACCAAAAAGTCCAAGTTTGACCCGAAAAATCAAAATTGCCCATTCCGGACGAAAAATACCTTTTTTCTTTTCTTTTTTTTTTTTTTTTTGTGGAAACAGTGTTGTTAGCATAATGCCCCCTAAAGGCCAAAAAAGACCAAGTTTGACTAGAAGGATTAAATGTGTCAATTTTTGACAAATAAATACAACTTTTTTGGATGAAAACGGCCGTGCGAGTAAAATGCCCCCCCAAAAGTCCAAATGGACTAAATTTGAGCAGAAACATTAACGGTGTCCGTTTTGAGAGGAAAACACCACTTTTTGGGGGTAGAAACAATAATCCTTGCAAAACGCCCCAAAAATTCCGAAATAAACCGAATTTGACCGGAATAATCCACAGTGTCCATTTCGGACGAAAAATACTAGGTTTTTTTTGTTGAAACAGTCGTGTGAACAAAATGCCCCAAAAGGACCGATCAGATAAAGTTTGACTAAAAAAACCAATAGTCCCATTTTAGACAAAAAAAAAAATACCATTTTATTGAGAGGAAACGACCGTCATGGAAAATGGCTTCAAAAGGCCCAAATAGACCAAGTTGAACCTCAAATATCGACACTGTCCACTTTGGACGAAAACTACCAGTTGTTTGGGTTGAAGCGGACGTGTGAGCAAAGCGCTCCCCAAATGCCTAAAAAGACCAAGTTTCACTAGAATAATCAACAATGTTCGTTTTCAGCAAAAAATACCACTTTTTCCATGTTGAAATGATCGTGTGAGCAAAATACCCCCCAAAAGGCCAAACAAACCAAATTCGACCTGAGAAATTAACGGTGTCCGTTTTGGCTGAAAAATACCACAAAACGCCCCAAAAATTCCGAAATAAACCGAATTTGACCTGAATGATACACAGTGCCCATTTTGGACGAAAAATACCAAGTTCTTTTATTGAAACGGTCGTGTGAACAAAATGCCCCAAAAGGACCGAACAGACGAAGTCTGAATTGAAAAACCAATAGTGCCCGTTTTAGACAAAAAATACCTTTTTTTGGGGAGGAAACGACCGTCATGGAAAACGGATTCAAAAGGCCCAAAAAGACCAAGTTGGACCTCAAATATCGACAGTGTCCGCTTTGGACGAAAACTACCAGTTGTTTGGGTTGAAACGGACCTGTGAGCAAAGCGCTCCCCAAATGCCTAAAAAGACCAAGTTTCACTAGAATAGTCAACAATATTCATTTTCGGCGAAAAATACCACTTTTTCCAAAGTTGAAACGATCGTGTGAGCAAAATACACCCCAAAAGACAAAAAAGTCCAAGTTTGACCCGAAAAATCAACATTACCCGTTCCGGACGAAAAATACCTTTTTTTTTTTGTTGAAATGGTGGTGTTAGCATAATGCCCCCTAAAGGCAAAAAAAGACCAAGTTTGACTGGAAGGATTAAATGTGCCCATTTTGGACAAATAAATACAACTTTTTAGGATGGAAACAACCGTGTGAGCAAAACGCCCCCACAGAAGTCCAAACAGACCAAATTTGACCTGAAACATTAACCGTGTCCGTTTTGAGCGAAAAACAGCACTTTTTGGGGTAGAAACAATAAACCTTGCAAAACGCCCCAAAAATTCCGAAATAAACCGAATTTGACCGGAATAATCCACGGTGCCCGTTTCGGGTGAAACATACAACGAAATGCCCCGAAAATTCTGAAATAAACCAAATTTGACCTGAATTATACACAGTGTCCATTTTGGACGAAAAATACCAAGTTCTTTTATTGAAACGGTCGTGTGAACAAAATGCCCCAATAGGACCGAACAGACGAAGTTTGACTAGAATAATCAACAATGTTCGTTTTCGGAGAAAAATACCACTTTTTCCAAAGTTGAAACGATCGTGTGAGCAAAATACCCCCCAAAAGACAAAAAAGTCCAAGTTTGACCTCAAATATCGACACTGTGCGCTTTGGACGAAAACTACCAGTTGTTTGGGTTAAAGCGGACGTGTGAGCAAGGCGCTCCCCGAATGCCTAAAAAGACCAAGTTTCACTAGAATAATCAACAATGTTCGTTTTCGGCAAAAAATACCACTTTTTCCAAGTTGAAACGATCGTGTGAGCAAAATACCCCCCAAAAGACAAAAAAGTACAAGTTTGACCCGAAAAATCAACATTGCCCGTTCCGGACGAAAAATTCCTTTTTTTTTTTTTTTTTTTTTCTGGAAACGGTGGTGTTAGCATAATGCCCCCTAAAGGCCAAAAAATACCAAGTTTGACTAGAAGGATTAAATGTGTCCATTTTGGACAAATAAATATAACTTTTTTGGATGGAAACGGCCGTGTGAGCAAAATGCCCCCCCAGAAGTCCAAATGGACCAAATTTGACCTGAAACATTAACGGTGTCCGTTTTGAGCGAAAAACACCACTTTTTGGAGTAGAAACAATAATCCTTGCAAAACGCTCCAAAAATTCCGAAATAAACCTAATTTGACCGGAATAATCCACAGTGTCCGTTTCGGACAAAAAATACTAGGTTTTTTTTGTTGAAACAGTCGTGTGAACAAAATGCCCGAAAAGGACCGAACAGACAAAGTTTGACTTGAAAAACCAATAGTCCTATTTTAGACAAAAAAAAAATACCATTTTTTTTAGAGGAACCGACCGTCATGGAAAACGGCTTCAAAAGGCCCAAATAGACCAAGTTGAACCTCAAATATCGACACTGTCCACTTTGGACGAAAACTACCAGTTGTTTGGGTTGAAGCGGACGTGTGAGCAAAGCGCTCCCCAAATGCCTAAAAAGACCAAGTTTCACTAGAATAATCAACAATGTTCGTTTTCAGCAAAAAATACCACTTTTTCCAAGTTGAAACGATCGTGTGAGCAAAATACCCCCCAAAAGACAAAAAAGTCCAAGTTTGACCCGAAAAATCAAAATTGCCCGTTCAGGACGAAAAATACCTTTTTTTTTTTTTTTTTTTTTGTGGAAATAGTGTTGTTAGCATAATGCCCCCTAAAGGACCAAAAAGACCAAGTTTGACTACAAGGATTAAATGTGTCCAGTTTGGACAAAAAAATACAACTTTTTTGGATGAAAACGGCCGTGTGAGTAAAATGCCCCCCCAGAAGTCCAAATGGACCAAATTTGACCAGAAACATTAACGGTGTCCGTTTTGAGAGGAAAACACCACTTTTTGGGGGTAGAAACAATAATCCTTGCAAAACGCCCCAAAAATTCCGAAATAAACCGAATTTGACCGGAATAATCCACAGTGTCCATTTCGGACGAAAAATACTAGGTTTTTTTTTTGTTGAAACAGTCGTGTGAACAAAATGCCCCAAAAGGACCGATCAGACAAAGTTTGACTAAAAAAACCAATAGTCCCATTTTAGACAAAAAAAAAAAAACCATTTTATTGAGAGGAAACGACCGTCATGGAAAACGGCTTCAAAAGGCCCAAATAGACCAAGTTGAACCTGAAATATCGACACTGTCCACTTTGGACGAAAACTACCAGTTGTTTGGGTTGAAGCGGACGTGTGAGCAAAGCGCTCCCCAAATGCCTAAAAAGACCAAGTTTCACTAGAATAATCAACAATGTTCGTTTTCAGCAAAAAATGCCACTTTTTCCAAGTTGAAACGATCGTGTGAGCAAAATACCCCCCAAAAGACAAAAAAGTCCAAGTTTGACCCGAAAAATCAAAATTGCCCGTTCCGGACGAAAAATACCTTTTTTTTTTTTTTTTTTGTGTGGAAACAGTGTTGTTAGCATAATGCCCCCTAAAGGCCAAAAAAGGCCAAGTTTGACTAGAAGGATTAAATGTGTACATTTTGGACAAATAAATACAACTTTTTTGGATGAAAACAGCCGTGTGAGTAAAATGCCCCCCCAGAAGTCCAAATGGACCAAATTTGACCAGAAACATTAATGGTGTCCGTTTTGAGAGGAAAACACCACTTTTTGGGGTAGAAACAATAATCCTTGCAAAACGCCCCAAAAATTCCGAAATAAACCGAATTTGACCGGAATAATCCACAGTGTCCATTTCGGACGAAAAATACTAGGTTTTTTTTGTTGAAACAGTCGTGTGAACAAAATGCCCCAAAAGGACCGATCAGACAAAGTTTGACTAAAAAAACCAATAGTCCTATTTTAGACAAAAAAAAATACCATTTTATTGAGAGGAAACGACCGTCTTGGAAAACGGCTTCAAAGGGCCCAAACAGACCATATTGGTCCTCAAAAATCAACAGTGTCCGTTTTGGACGAAAACTACCAGTTATTTGGGTTGAAGCGGACGTGTGAGCAAAGCGCTCCCCGAATGCCTAAAAAGACCAAGTTTGACCAGAATAATCAACAATGCTCATTTTCGGCGAAAAATACCACTTTGTTCAAGTTGAAACGGTCGTGTGAGCAAAATACCCCCAAAAGACAAAGAAGTCCAAGTTTGACACGAAAAATCAACAGTGCCTGTTCCGGACGAAAAATGCCTTTTTTTTTGGGGTGGAAACGGTCGTGTGAGCATAATGTCCCCTAAAGGCCCAAAAAGACCAAGCTTGACTAGAAAGATTAAATGTGTCCATTTGGGACAAATAAATACAATTTTTTTGGATGGAAACGGCCATGTAAGTAAAAGACCCCACCAAGAGGCCAAACAGACCAAATTTGACCTGAAAAAATATCGGTGTACGTTTCGGAGAAAAGTACCACTTTTTGGGTGTAGAAACAAATACATTTCCAAGAAAAAAACCCCAAAATTCTGAAATAAACCGAATTTGAACTGAACAATACGCAGTGTCCATTTTGGACGAAAAATACCCGATTTTTTTGTTGAAACTGTCTTGTGAACAAAATGCCCCAAATGGACAGAGCAGACAAAGTTTGACTCGAAAAATCAACAGTGCCCGTTGTAGACGAAAAATACCATTTTTTGGGGTTGGAAACAACCGTCTTAGAAAACGGCTTGAAAAGGCCCAAAAAGACCAAGTTTGACCTGAAAAATGGACACTGTTCCTTTGGGACGAAAAATACAACTTTTTTGGGTGGAAACGGCCGTGCGAGCACAATGCCCCCCCAAAAGGCCAAACAAACCAAATTCGACCTGAAAAATTAACGGTGTCCGTTTTGGGTGAAAAATACCACAAAACGCCCCGAAAATTTCGAAATAAACCGAATTTGACCTGAATTATACACAGTGTCCATTTTGGACGAAAAATACCAAGTTCTTTTATTGAAACGGTCGTGTGAACAAAATGCCCCAAAAGGACCGAACAGACGAAGTCTGAATTGAAAAACCAATAGTGCCCGTTTTAGACAAAAAATACCTTTTTTTGGGGAGGAAACGACCGTCATGGAAAACGGATTCAAAAGGCCCAAAAAGACCAAGTTGGACCTCAAATATCGACAGTGTCCGCTTTGGACAAAAACTACCAGTTGTTTGGGTTGAAACGGACCTGTGAGCAAAGCGCTCCCCAAATGCCTAAAAAGACCAAGTTTTACTAGAATAATCAACAATATTCATTTTCGGCGAAAAATACCACTTTTTCCAAAGTTGAAACGATCGTGTGAGCAAAATACCCCCCCCCCCAAAAGACAAAAAAGTCCAAGTTTGACCCGAAAAATCAACATTACCCGTTCCGGACGAAAAATACCTTTTTTTTTTTGTTGAAATGGTGGTGTTAGCATAATGCCCCCTAAAGGCAAAAAAAGACCAAGTTTGACTGGAAGGATTAAATGTGTCCATTTTGGACAAATAAATACAACTTTTTAGGATGGAAACAACCGTGTGAGCAAAACGCCCCCCTAGAAGTCCAAACAGACCAAATTTGACCTGAAACATTAACCGTGTCCGTTTTGAGCGAAAAACAGCACTTTTTGGGGTAGAAACAATAAACCTTGCAAAACGCCCCAAAAATTCCGAAATAAACCGAATTTGACCAAAATAATCCACGGTGCCCGTTTCGGGTGAAACATACAACGAAATGCCCCGAAAATTCTGAAATAAACCAAATTTGACCTGAATTATACACAGTGTCCATTTTGGACGAAAAATACCAAGTTCTTTTATTAAAACGGTCGTGTGAACAAAATGCCCCAATAGGACCGAACAGACGAAGTTTGACTAGAATAATCAATAATGTTCGTTTTCGGAGAAAAATACCACTTTTTCCAAAGTTGAAACGATCGTGTGAGCAAAATACCCCCCAAAAGACAAAAAAGTCCAAGTTTGACCCGAAAAATCAACATTGCCCGTTCCGGACGAAAAATTCCTTTTTTTTTTTTTTTTGTGGAAATGGTGGTGTTAGCATAATGCCCCCTAAAGGCAAAAAAAAACCAAGTTTGACTAGAAGGATTAAATGTGTCCATTTTGGACAAATAAATATAACTTTTTTGGATGGAAACGGCCGTGTGAGCAAAATGCCCCCCCAGAAGTCCAAATGGACCAAATTTGACCTGAAACATTAACGGTGTCCGTTTTGAGCAAAAAACACCACTTTTTGGAGTAGAAACAATAATCCTTGCAAAACGCTCCAAAAATTCCGAAATAAACCTAATTTGACCGGAATAATCCACAGTGTCCGTTTCGGACAAAAAATACTAGGTTTTTTTTGTTGAAACAGTCGTGTGAACAAAATGCCCCAAAAGGACCGAACAGACAAAGTTTGACTTGAAAAACCAATAGTCCCGTTTTAGACAAAAAAAAAATACCATTTTTTTGAGAGGAAACGACCGTCATGGAAAACGGCTTCAAAAGGCCCAAATAGACCAAGTTGAACCTCAAATATCGACACTGTCCACTTTGGACGAAAACTACCAGTTGTTTGGTTTGAAGCGGACGTGTGAGCAAAGCGCTCCCCAAATGCCTAAAAAGACCAAGTTTCACTAGATTAACCAACAATGTTCGTTTTCAGCGAAAAATACAACTTTTTCCAAGTTGAAATGATCGTGTGAGCAAAATACCCCCCAAAAGACAAAAAATTCCAAGTTTGACCCGAAAAATCAACAGTGCCCGTTCCGGACGAGAAACACCTTTTTTTTTTTTTTTTTTTTTTTGTGGAAACGGTGGTGTTAGCATAATTCCCTCTAAAGGCAAAAAAATGACCAAGTTTGACTAGAAGGATTAAATGTGTCCATTTTGGACAAATAAATACAACTTTTTTGGATGGAAATGGCCGTGTGAGCAAAATGCCCCCCCAGAAGTCCAAACAGACCAAATTTGACCTGCAACATTAACGGTGTCCGTTTTGAGCGAAGAACACCACTTTTTGGGGTAGAAACAATAATGCTATAAAACGCCCCAAAATTCTGAAATAAATCGAATTTGACTGGAATAATCCACAGTGTCCATTTCGGACGAAAAATACTAGTTTTTTTTTGTTGAAACAGTCGTGTGAACAAAATACCCCAAAAGGACCGAACAGACAAAGTTTGACTTGAAAAACCAATAGTCCATTTTGGACAAAAAAAAATACCATTTTTTTGATAGGAAACGACCGTCTTGGAAAATGGCTTCAAAGGGCCCAAAAAGACCAGATTGGACCTCAAAACTCAACAGTGTCCGTTTTGGACGAAAACTACCAGTTATTTGGGTTGAAGCGGACGTGTGAGCAAAGCGCTCCCCGAATGCCTAAAAAGACCAAGTTTGACCAGAATAATCAACAATGCTCGTTTTCGGCGAAAATACCACTTTGTTCAATTTGAAACGGTCGTGTGAGCATAATGCCCCCTAAAGGCCCAAAAAGACCAAGCTTGATTAGAAAGATTAAATGTGTCCATTTGGGACAAATAAATACAATTTTTTTGGATGGAAACGGCCATGTAAGCAAAAGACCCCACCAAGAGGCAAAACATACCAAATTTGACCTGAAAAAATATCGGTGTCCGTTTCGGAAAAAAGTAACACTTTTTAGGTGTAGAAACAACTATATTTCCAAAAAAAAAAAAAAACCAAAATTCCGAAATATACCGAATTTGACCTAAACAATACGCAGTGTCCATTTTGGACGAAAAATACCCGATTTTTTTGTTGAAACTGTCTTGTGAACCAAATGGACAGAGCAGACAAAGTTTGACTCGAAAAATCAACAGTGCCCATTTTAGACGAAAAATACCACTTTTTGGGGGTGGAAACGACCGTCTTAGAAAACGGCTTGAAAAGGCCCAAAAAGACCAAGTTTGACCTAAAAAATCGACACTGTCCCTTTTGGGACGAAAAATACAACTTTTTTGGGTGGAAATGGCCGTGCGAGCAAAATGCCCCGCCCCAAAAGGCCAAACAGACCAAATTTGACCTGAAAAATTAACGGTGTCCGTTTTAGGTGAAAAATACCACAAAACGCCTCGAAAATTCCCAAAATAAACCAAATTTGACCTAAATTATACACAGTGTCCATTTTGTACGAAAATACCAAGTTCTTTTATTGAAACGGTCGTGTGAACAAAATGCCCCAAAAGGACCGAACAGACAAAGTTTGACTTGAAAAACCAATAGTCCTGTTTTAGACAAAAAAAAAAACCTTTTTTTTTAGAGGAAACGACCGTCTTGGAAAGCGGCTTCAAAGGGCCCAAAAAGACCAGATTGGACCTCAAAAATCAACAGTGTCCGTTTTGGACGAAAACAACCAGTTATTTGGGTTGAAGCGGACGTGTGAGCAAAGCGCTCCCCGAATGCCTAAAAAGACCAAGTTTGACCGGAATAATCAACAATGCTCGTTTTCGGCGAAAAATACCACTTTGCTCAAGTTGAAACGATCGTGTGAGCAAAATCAACAGCGCCTGTTCCGGACGAAAAATGCCTTTTTTTTTTTTGGGTGGAAACGATCGTGTGAGCATAATGCCCCCTAAAGGCCCAAAAATACCAAGCTTGATTAGAAAGATTAAATGTGTCCATTTGGGACAAATAAATACAATTTTTTTGGATGGAAACGGCCATGTAAGCAAAAGACCCCACCAAGAGGCCAAACAGACCAAATTTGACCTGAAAAAATATCGGTGTCCGTTTCGAAAAAAGTACCACTTTTTGGGTGTAGAAACAACTATATTTCCAAAAAAAAAAAAAACAAAATTCCGAAATATACTGAATTTGACCTAAACAATACGCAGTGTCCATTTTGGACGAAAAATACCCGATTTTTTTGTTGAAACTGTCTTGTGAACCAAATGGACAGAGTAGACAAAGTTTGACTCGAAAAATCAACAGTGCCCGTTTTAGACGAAAAATACCACTTTTTGGGGGTGGAAACGACCGTCTTAGAAAACGGCTTGAAAAGGCCCAAAAAGACCAAGTTTGACCTAAAACATCGACACTGTCCCTTGTGGGACGAAAAATACAACTTTTCTGGGTGGAAATGGCCGTGCGAGCAAAATGCCCCCCCAAAAGGCCAAACAGACCAAATTCAACCTGAAAAATCCACGGTGTCCGTTTTTGGTGAAAAATACCACAAAACGCCCCAAAAATTCCGAAATAAACCAAATTTGACCTAAATTATACATAGTGTCCATTTTGGACGAAAAATACCAAGTTCTTTTGTTGAAACGGTCATGTGAATGAAATGCCCCAAAAGGACCGAACGGACGAAGTTTGACTTGAAAAACGGCTTTAAAGGGCCCAAAAAGACCGGATTGGACCTAAAAAATCAACAATGTCCGTGTTGGACGAAAACAACCAGTTATTTGGGTTGAAGCGGACGTGTGAGCAAAGCACTCCCCGAATGCCTAAAAAGACCAAGTTTGACCAGAATAATCAACAATGCTCGTTTTCGGCGAAAAATACAACTTTGCTCAAGTTGAAACGGTCGTGTGAGTAAAATCAACATTGCCTGTTGCGGACGAAAAATGCCTCTTTTTTTTGGGTGGAAACGGTCGTGTGAGCATAATTCCAAAATAAACCGAATTTGACCTGAATAATACGCAGTGTCCATTTTGGACGAAAAATACCTGATTTTTTTGTTGAAACTGTCTTGTGAACAAAATGCCCCAAATGGATAGAGCAGACACTGTTTGACTCGAAAAATCAACAGTGCCCGTTGTAGACGAAAAATACTACTTTTTGGTGGTGGAAACGAACGTCTTTGAAAACGGCTTGAAAAGGCCAAAAAAGACCAAGTTTGACCTAAAAAATCAACACTGTCCCATTTGGGACGAAAAATACAACTTTTTTGGGTGGAAACGGCCGTGCGAGCAAAATGCCCCCCCCCAAAAGGCCAAACAGACCAAATTTGACCTGAAAAATTAACGGTGTCCGTTTTAGGTGAAAAATACCACAAAACGCCTCGAAAATTCCCAAAATAAACCAAATTTGACCTAAATTATACACAGTGTCCATTTTGTACGAAAAATACCAAGTTCTTTTATTGAAACGGTCGTGTGAACAAAATGCCCCAAAAGGACCGAACAGACAAAGTTTGACTTGAAAAACCAATAGTCCTGTTTTAGACAAAAAAAAATACCATTTTTTTTAGAGGAAACGACCGTCTTGGAAAGCGGCTTCAAAGGGCCCAAAAAGACCAGATTGGACCTCAAAAATCAACGGTGTCCGTTTTGGACGAAAACAACCAGTTATTTGGGTTGAAGCGGACGTGTGAGCAAAGCGCTCCCCGAATGCCTAAAAAGACCAAGTTTGACCGGAATAATCAACAATGCTCGTTTTCGGCGAAAAATACCACTTTGCTCAAGTTGAAACGGTCATGTGAGCAAAATCAACAGCGCCTGTTCCGGACGAAAAATGCCTTTTTTTTTTTTTTTGGTGGAAACGGTCGTGTGAGCATAATGCCCCCTAAAGGCCCAAAAAGACCAAGCTTGATTAGAAAGATTAAATGTGTCCATTTGGGACAAACAAATACATTTTTTTTGGATGGAAACGGCCATGTAAGCAAAAGACCCCACCAAGAGGCCAAACAGACCAAATTTGACCTGAAAAAATATCGGTGTCCGTTTCGAAAAAAAAGTACCACTTTTTGGGTGTAGAAACAACTATATTTCCAAAAAAAAAAAAAAAAAAAATTCTGAAATATACCGAATTTGACCTAAACAATACGCAGTGTCCATTTTGGACGAAAAATACCCGATTTTTTTTGCTGAAACTGTCTTGTGAACCAAATGGACAGAGTAGACAAAGTTTGACTCGAAAAATCAACAGTGCCCGTTTTAGATGAAAAATACCACTTTTTGGGGGTGGAAACGACCGTCTTAGAAAACGGCTTGAAAAGGCCCAAAAAGACCAAGTTTGACCTAAAAAATCGACACTGTCCCTTGTGGGACGAAAAATACAACTTTTTTGGGTGGAAATGGCCGTGCGAGCAAAATGCCCCCCCAAAAGGCCAAACAGACCAAATTCAACCTGAAAAATCCACGGTGTCAGTTTTTGGTGAAAAATACCACAAAAAGCCCCGAAAATTCCGAAATAAACCAAATTTGACCTAAATTATACATAGTGCCCATTTTGGACGAAAAATACCAAGTTCTTTTGTTGAAACGGTCATGTGAATGAAATGCCCCAAAAGGACCGAACAGATGAAGTTTGACTTGAAAAACGGCTTCAAAGGGCCCAAAAAGACCAGATTGGACCTAAAAAATCAACAGTGTCCGTGTTGGACGAAAACAACCAGTTATTTGGGTTGAAGCGGACGTGTGAGCAAAGCACTCCCCGAATGCCTAAAAAGACCAAGTTTGACCAGAATAATCAACAATGCTCGTTTTCGGCGAAAAATACCACTTTGCTCAAGTTGAAACGGTCGTGTGAGTAAAATCAACATTACCTGTTGCGGACGAAAAATGCCTCTTTTTTTTGGGTGGAAACGGTCGTGTGAGCATAATTCCAAAATAAACCGAATTTGACCTGAATAATATGCAGTGTCCATTTTGGCCGAAAAATACCTGATTTTTTTGTTGAAACTGTCTTGTGAACAAAATGCCCCAAGTGGATAGACCAGACAATGTTTGACTCGAAAAATCAACAGTGCCCGTTGTAGACGAAAAATACTACTTTTTGGGGGTGGAAACGACCGTCTTTGAAAACGGCTTGAAAAGGCCAAAAAAGACCAAGTTTGACCTGAAAAATCAACACTGTCCCATTTGGGACGAAAAATACAACTTTTTTGGGTGGAAACGGCCGTGCGAGCAAAATGCCCCCCCCCCCAAAAGGCCAAACAGACCAAATTTGACCTGAAAAATTAACGGTGTCCGTTTTAGGTGAAAAATAACACAAAACGCCTAGAAAATTCCCAAAATAAACCAAATTTGACCTAAATTATACACAGTGTCCATTTTGTACGAAAAATACCAAGTTCTTTTATTGAAACGGTCGTGTGAACAAAATGCCCCAAAAGGACCGAACAGACAAAGTTTGACTTGAAAAACCAATAGTCCTGTTTTAGACAAAAAAAAAATACCATTTTTTTTAGAGGAAACGACCGTCTTGGAAAGCGGCTTCAAAGGGCCCAAAAAGACCAGATTGGACCTCAAAAATCAACAGTGTCCGTTTTGGAAGAAAACAACCAGTTATTTGGGTTGAAGCGGACGTGTGAGCAAAGCGCTCCCCGAATGCCTAAAAAGACCAAGTTTGACCGGAATAATCAACAATGCTCGTTTTCGGCGAAAAATACCACTTTGCTCAAGTTGAAACGGTCATGTGAGCAAAATCAACAGCGCCTGTTCCGGACGAAAAATGCCTTTTTTTTTTTTTGGTGGAAACGGTCGTGTGAGCATAATGCCCCCTAAAGGCCCAAAAAGACCAAGCTTGATTAGAAAGATTAAATGTGTCCATTTGGGACAAATAAATACAATTTTTTTGGATGGAAACGGCCATGTAAGCAAAAGACCCCACCAAGAGGCCAAACAGACCAAATTTGACCTGAAAAAATATCGGTGTCCGTTTCGAAAAAAAGTACCACTTTTTGGGTGTAGAAACAACTATATTTCCAAAAATAAAAAATAAAAAAATTCCAAAATATACCGAATTTGACCTAAACAATACACAGTGTCCATTTTGGACGAAAAATACCCGATTTTTTTGTTGAAACTGTCTTGTGAACCAAATGGACAGAGTAGACAAAGTTTGACTCGAAAAATCAACAGTGCCCGTTTTAGACGAAAAATACCACTTTTTGGGGGTGGAAATGACCGTCTTAGAAAATGGCTTGAAAAGGCCCAAAAAGACCAAGTTTGACCTAAAAAATCGACACTGTCCCCTGTGGGACGAAAAATACAACTTTTTTGGGTGGAAATGGCCGTGTGAGCAAAATGCCCCCCCAAAAGGCCAAACAGACCAAATTCAACCTAAAAAATCCATGGTGTCCGTTTTTGGTGAAAAATACCACAAAACGCCCCGAAAATTCCGAAATAAACCAAATTTGACTTAAATTATACATAGTGTCCATTTTGGACGAAAAATACCAAGTTCTTTTGTTGAAACGGTCATGTGAACAAAATGCTCCAAAAGGACCGAACAGACGAAGTTTAACTTGAAAAACGGCTTCAAAGGGCCCAAAAAGACCAGATTGGACCTAAAAAATCAACAGTGTCCGTGATGGACGAAAACAACCAGTTATTTGGGTTGAAGCGGACGTGTGAGCAAAGCTCTCCCTGAATGCCTAAAAAGACCAAGTTTGACCAGAAAAATCAACAATGCTCGTTTTTGGCGAAAAATACCACTTTGCTCAAGTTGAAACGGTCATGTGAGTAAAATCAACATTGCCTGTTGCGGACGAAAAAAGCTTCTTTTTTTTGGGTGGAAACGGTCATTTGAGCATAATTCCAAAATAAACCGAATTTGACCTGAATAATACGCAGTGTCTATTTTGAACGAAAAATACCTGATTTTTTTGTTGAAACTGTCTTGTGAACAAAATGCCCGAAATGGATAGAGCAGACAATGTTTGACTCGAAAAATCAACAGTGCCCGTTGTAGACGAAAAATACCACTTTTTGGTGGTGGAAACGACCGTCTTTGCAAACGGCTTGAAAAGGCCAAAAAAGACCAAGTTTGACCTGAAAAATCAACACTGTCCCTTTTGGGACGAAAAATACAACTTTTTTGGGTGGAAATGGCCGTGCGAGCAAAATGCCCCCCCCCAAAAGGCCAAACAGACCAAATTTGACCTGAAAAATTAACGGTGTCCGTTTTAGGTGAAAAGTACCACAAAACGCCTCGAAAATTCCGAAATAAACCTAATTTGACCTAAATTATACACAGTGTCCATTTTGTACGAAAAATACCAAGTTCTTTTATTGAAACGGTCGTGTGAACAAAATGCCCCAAAAGGACCGAACAGACAAAGTTTGACTTGAAAAACCAATAGTCCTGTTTTAGACAAAAAAAAATACCATTTTTTTTTAGAGGAAACGACCGTCTTGGAAAGCGGCTTCAAAGGGCCCAAAAAGACCAGATTGGACCTCAAAAATCAACAGTGTCCGTTTTGGACGAAAACAACCAGTTATTTGGGTTGAAGCGGACGTGTGAGCAAAGCGCTCCCCGAATGCCTAAAAAGACCAAGTTTGACCGGAATAATCAACAATGCTCGTTTTCGGCGAAAAATACCACTTTGCTCAAGTTGAAACGGTCGTGTGAGCAAAATCAACAGCGCCTGTGCCGGACGAAAAATGCCTTTTTTTTTTTTGGTGGAAACGGTCGTGTGAGCATAATGCCCCCTAAAGGCCCAAAAAGACCAAGTTTGATTAGAAAGATTAAATGTGTCCATTTGGGACAAATAAATACAATTTTTTTGGATGGAAACGGCCATGTAAGCAAAAGACCCCACCAAGAGGCCAAACAGACCAAATTTGACCTGAAAAAATATCGGTGTCCGTTTCGAAAAAAAGTACCACTTTTTGGGTGTAGAAACAACTATATTTCCAAAAAAAAAAAAAAATTCCGAAATATACCGAATTTGACCTAAACAATACGCAGTGTCCATTTTGGACGAAAAATACCCGATTTTTTTGTTGAAACTGTCTTGTGAACCAAATGGACAGAGTAGACAAAGTTTGACTCGAAAAATCAACAGTGCCCGTTTTAGACGAAAAATACCACTTTTTGGGGGTGGAAATGACCGTCTTAGAAAATGGCTTGAAAAGGCCGAAAAAGACCAAGTTTGACCTAAAAAATCGACACTGTCCCTTGTGGGACGAAAAATACAACTTTTTTGGGTGGAAATGGCCGTGTGGGCAAAATGCCCCCCCAAAAGGCCAAACAGACCAAATTCAACCTAAAAAATCCAAGGTGTCCGTTTTTGGTGAAAAATACCACAAAACGCCCCGAAAATTCCGAAATAAACCAAATTTGACTTAAATTATACATAGTGTCCATTTTGGACGAAAAATACCAAGTTCTTTTGTTGAAACGGTCATGTGAACAAAATGCTCCAAAAGGACCGAACAGACGAAGTTTAACTTGAAAAACGGCTTCAAAGGGCCCAAAAAGACCAGATTGGACCTAAAAAATCAACAGTGTCCGTGATGGACGAAAACAACCAGTTATTTGGGTTGAAGCGGACGTGTGAGCAAAGCTCTCCCTGAATGCCTAAAAAGACCAAGTTTGACCAGAAAAATCAACAATGCTCGTTTTTGGTGAAAAATACCACTTTGCTCAAGTTGAAACGGTCGTGTGAGTAAAATCAACATTGCCTGTTGCGGACGAAAAAAGCCTCTTTTTTTTTGGGTGGAAACGGTCATGTGAGCATAATTCCAAAATAAACCGAATTTGACCTGAATAATACGCAGTGTCCATTTTGGACGAAAAATACCTGATTTTTTTGTTGAAACTGTCTTGTGAACAAAATGCCCCAAATGGATAGAGCAGACAATGTTTGACTCGAAAAATCAACAGTGCCCGTTGTAGACGAAAAATACCACTTTTTGGTGGTGGAAACGACCGTCTTTGCAAACGGCTTGAAAAGGCCAAAAAAGACCAAGTTTGACCTGAAAAATCAACACTGTCCCTTTTGGGACGAAAAATACAACTTTTTTGGGTGGAAACGGCCGTGCGAGCAAAATGCCCGCCCCCAAAAGGCCAAACAGACCAAATTTGACCTGAAAAATTAACGGTGTCCGTTTTAGGTGAAAAGTACCACAAAACGCCTCGAAAATTCCGAAATAAACCTAATTTGACCTAAATTATACACAGTGTCCATTTTGTACGAAAAATACCAAGTTCTTTTATTGAAACGGTCGTGTGAACAAAATGCCCCAAAAGGACCGAACATACAAAGTTTGACTTGAAAAACCAATAGTCCTGTTTTAGACAAAAAAAAATACCATTTTTTTTTAGAGGAAACGACCGTCTTGGAAAGCGGCTTCAAAGGGCCCAAAAAGACCAGATTGGACCTCAAAAATCAACAGTGTCCGTTTTGGACGAAAACAACCAGTTATTTGGGTTGAAGCGGACGTGTGAGCAAAGCGCTCCCCGAATGCCTAAAAAGACCAAGTTTGACCGGAATAATCAACAATGCTCGTTTTCGGCGAAAAATACCACTTTGCTCAAGTTGAAACGGTCGTGTGAGCAAAATCAACAGCACCTGTGCCGGACGAAAAATGCCTTTTTTTTTTTTGGTGGAAACGGTCGTGTGAGCATAATGCCCCCTAAAGGCCCAAAAAGACCAAGCTTGATTAGAAGGATTAAATGTGTCCATTTGGGACAAATAAATACAATTTTTTTGGATGGAAACGGCCATGTAAGCAAAAGACCCCACCAAGAGGCCAAACAGACCAAATTTGACCTGAAAAAATATCGGTGTCCGTTTCGAAAAAAAGTACCACTTTTTGGGTGTAGAAACAACTATATTTCCAAAAAAAAAAAAAATTCCGAAATATACCGAATTTGACCTAAACAATACGCAGTGTCCATTTTGGACGAAAAATACCCGATTTTTTTGTTGAAACTGTCTTGTGAACCAAATGGACAGAGTAGACAAAGTTTGACTCGAAAAATCAACAGTGCCCGTTTTAGACGAAAAATACCACTTTTTGGGGGTGGAAATGACCGTCTTAGAAAATGGCTTGAAAAGGCCGAAAAAGACCACGTTTGACCTAAAAAATCGACACTGTCCCTTGTGGGACGAAAAATACAACTTTTTTGGGTGGAAATGGCCGTGTGGGCAAAATGCCCCCCCAAAAGGCCAAACAGACCAAATTCAACCTAAAAAATCCATGGTGTCCGTTTTTGGTGAAAAATACCACAAAACGCCCCGAAAATTCCGAAATAAACCAAATTTGACTTAAATTATACATAGTGTCCATTTTGGACGAAAAATACCAATTTCTTTTGTTGAAACGGTCATGTGAACAAAATGCTCCAAAAGGACCGAACAGACGAAGTTTAACTTGAAAAACGGCTTCAAAGGGCCCAAAAAGACCAGATTGGACCTAAAAAATCAACAGTGTCCGTGATGGACGAAAACAACCAATTATTTGGGTTGAAGCGGACGTGTGAGCAAAGCTCTCCCTGAATGCCTAAAAAGACCAAGTTTGACCAGAAAAATCAACAATGCTCGTTTTTGGCGAAAAATACCACTTTGCTCAAGTTGAAACGGTCGTGTGAGTAAAATCAACATTGCCTGTTGCGGACGAAAAAAGCCTCTTTTTTTTGGGTGGAAACGGTCATGTGAGCATAATTCCAAAATAAACCGAATTTGACCTGAATAATACGCAGTGTCCATTTTGGACGAAAAATACCTGATTTTTTTGTTGAAACTGTCTTGTGAACAAAATGCCCCAAATGGATAGAGCAGACAATGTTTGACTCGAAAAATCAACAGTGCCCGTTGTAGACGAAAAATACCACTTTTTGGTGGTGGAAACGACCGTCTTTGCAAACGGCTTGAAAAGGCCAAAAAAGACCAAGTTTGACCTGAAAAATCAACACTGTCCCTTTTGGGACGAAAAATACAACTTTTTTGGGTGGAAACGGCCGTGCGAGCAAAATGCCCCCCCCCCAAAAGGCCAAACAGACCAAATTTGACCTGAAAAATTAACGGTGTCCGTTTTAGGTGAAAAGTACCACAAAACGCCTCGAAAATTCCGAAATAAACCTAATTTGACCTAAATTATACACAGTGTCCATTGTGTACGAAAAATACCAAGTTCTTTTATTGAAACGGTCGTGTGAACAAAATGCCCCAAAAGGACCGAACAGACAAAGTTTGACTTGAAAAACCAATAGTCCTGTTTTAGACAAAAAAAAATACCATTTTTTTTAGAGGAAACGACCGTCTTGGAAAGCGGCTTCAAAGGGCCCAAAAAGACCAGATTGGACCTCAAAAATCAACAGTGTCCGTTTTGGACGAAAACAACCAGTTATTTGGGTTGAAGCGGACGTGTGAGCAAAGCGCTCCCCGAATGCCTAAAAAGACCAAGTTTGACCGGAATAATCAACAATGCTCGTTTTCGGCGAAAAATACCACTTTGCTCAAGTTGAAACGGTCGTGTGAGCAAAATCAGCAGCGCCTGTGCCGGACGAAAAATGCCTTTTTTTTTTTTTGGTGGAAACGGTCGTGTGAGCATAATGCCCCCTAAAGGCCCAAAAAGACCAAGCTTGATTAGAAAGATTAAATGTGTCCATTTGGGACAAATAAATACAATTTTTTTGGATGGAAACGGCCATGTAAGCAAAAGACCCCACCAAGAGGCCAAACAGACCAAATTTGACCTGAAAAAATATCGGTGTCCGTTTCGAAAAAAAGTACCACTTTTTGGGTGTAGAAAAAACTATATTTCCAAAAAAAAAAAAAAAAAAAAAATTCCGAAATATACCGAATTTGACCTAAACAATACGCAGTGTCCATTTTGGACGAAAAATACCCGATTTTTTTGTTGAAACTGTCTTGTGAACCAAATGGACAGAGTAGACAAAGTTTGACTCGAAAAATCAACAGTGCCCGTTTTAGACGAAAAATACCACTTTTTGGGGGTGGAAATGACCGTCTTAGAAAATGGCTTGAAAAGGCCCAAAAAGACCAAGTTTGACCTAAAAAATCGACACTGTCCCTTGTGGGACGAAAAATACAACTTTTTTGGGTGGAAATGGCCGTGTGGGCAAAATGCCCCCCCAAAAGGCCAAACAGACCAAATTCAACCTAAAAAATCCATGGTGTCCGTTTTTGGTGAAAAATACCACAAAACGCCCCGAAAATTCCGAAATAAACCAAATTTGACTTAAATTATACATAGTGTCCATTTTGGACGAAAAATACCAAGTTCTTTTGTTGAAACGGTCATGTGAACAAAATGCTCCAAAAGGACCGAACAGACGAAGTTTAACTTGAAAAACGGCTTCAAAGGGCCCAAAAAGACCAGATTGGACCTAAAAAATCAACAGTGTCCGTGATGGACGAAAACAACCAATTATTTGGGTTGAAGCGGACGTGTGAGCAAAGCTCTCCCTGAATGCCTAAAAAGACCAAGTTTGACCAGAAAAATCAACAATGCTCGTTTTTGGCGAAAAATACCACTTTGCTCAAGTTGAAACGGTCGTGTGAGTAAAATCAACATTGCCTGTTGCGGACGAAAAAAAGCCTCTTTTTTTTTGGGTGGAAACGGTCATGTGAGCATAATTCCAAAATAAACCGAATTTGACCTGAATAATACGCAGTGTCCATTTTGGACGAAAAATACCTGATTTTTTTGTTGAAACTGTCTTGTGAACAAAATGCCCCAAATGGATAGAGCAGACAATGTTTGACTCGAAAAATCAACAGTGCCCGTTGTAGACGAAAAATACCACTTTTTGGTGGTGGAAACGACCGTCTTTGCAAACGGCTTGAAAAGGCCAAAAAAGACCAAGTTTGACCTGAAAAATCAACACTGTCCCTTTTGGGACGAAAAATACAACTTTTTTGGGTGGAAACGGCCGTGCGAGCAAAATGCCCCCCCCCCAAAAGGCCAAACAGACCAAATTTGACCTGAAAAATTAACGGTGTCCGTTTTAGGTGAAAAGTACCACAAAACGCCTCGAAAATTCCGAAATAAACCAAATTTGACCTAAATTATACACAGTGTCCATTTTGTACGAAAAATACCAAGTTCTTTTATTGAAACGGTCGTGTGAACAAAATGCCCCAAAAGGACCGAACAGACAAAGTTTGACTTGAAAAACCAATAGTCCTGTTTTAGACAAAAAAAATACCATTTTTTTTAGAGGAAACGACCGTCTTGGAAAGCGGCTTCAAAGGGCCCAAAAAGACCAGATTGGACCTCAAAAATCAACAGTGTCCGTTTTGGACGAAAACAACCAGTTATTTGGGTTGAAGCGGACGTGTGAGCAAAGCGCTCCCCGAATGCCTAAAAAGACCAAGTTTGACCGGAATAATCAACAATGCTCGTTTTCGGCGAAAAATACCACTTTGCTCAAGTTGAAACGGTCGTGTGAGCAAAATCAACAGCACCTGTGCCGGACGAAAAATGCCTTTTTTTTTTTTTGGTGGAAACGGTCGTGTGAGCATAATGCCCCCAAAAGGCCCAAAAAGACCAAGTTTGACTAGAAAGATTAAATTTGTCCATTTGGGACAAATAAATACAATTTTTTTGGATGGAAACGGCCATGTAAGCAAAAGACCCAACCAAGAGGCCAAAAAGACCAAATTTGACCTGAAAAATATCGATGTCCGTTTTGGAGAAAAGTACCACTTTTTGGGCTTACAAACAACAATATTTCCAAAAAAAAAAACCCCAAAATTCCAAAATAAACCAAATTTGACCTGAATAATACGCAGTGTCCATTTTGGACGAAAAATACCCAATTTTTTTGTTGAAACTATCTTGTGAACAAAATGGCCTAAATGGACATCGCAGACAAAGTTTGACTCGAAAAATCAACAGTGTCCGTTGTAGACGAAAAATACTACTTTTTGGGGGTGGAAACGACCGTCTTTGAAAACGGCTTGGAAAGGCCAAAAAAGACCAAGTTTGACCTGAAAAACCAATACTGTCCCTTTTGGGACGAAAAATACAACTTTTTCGGGTAGAAACGGCCCTGCGCGCAAAATTCCCCCCCAAAAGGCCAAACAGACCAAATTTGACCTGAAAAATTAACGGTGTCCTCTTTGGGTGAAAAATACCACAAAACGCCCCGAAAATTCCGAAATAAACCAAATTTGACCTGAATTGTACACATTGTCCATTTTGTACGAAAAATACCAAGTTCTTTTATTGAAACGGTCGTATGAACAAAATGCCCCAAAAGGACCGAACAGACAAAGTTTGACTTGAAAAACCAATAGTCCCGTTTTAGACAAAAAAAATACCATTTTTTTTAGAGGAAACGACCGTCTTGCAAAACGACTTCAAAGGGCCCAAAAAGACCAGATTGTACCTCAAAAATCAACTGTGTCTGTTTTGGACGAAAACTACCAATTATTTGGGTTGAAGCGGACGTGTGAGCAAAGCGCTCCCCGAATGCCTAAAAAGACCAAGTTTGACCGGAATAATCAACAATGCTCGTTTTCGGCGAAAAATACCACTTTGCTCAAGTTGAAACGGTCGTGTGAGCAAAATCAACAGCGCCTGTTCCGGACGAAAAATGCCTTTTTTTTTTTTGGATGGAAACGGTCGTGTGAGCATAATGCCCCCTAAAGGCCCAAAAAGACCAAGCTTGATTAGAAAGATTAAATGTGTCCATTTGGGACAAATAAATACAATTTTTTTGGATGGAAACGGCCATGTAAGCAAAAGACCCCACCAAGAGGCCAAACAGACCAAATTTGACCTGAAAAAATATCGGTGTCCGTTTCGAAAAAAAGTACCACTTTTTGGGTGTAGAAACAACTATATTTCCAAAAAAAAATTTCGAAATATAACGAATTTGACCTAAACAATACGCAGTGTCCGTTTTGGACGAAAAATACCCGATTTTTTTGTTGAAACTGTCTTGTGAACCAAATGGACAGAGTAGACAAAGTTTGACTCGAAAAATCAACAGTGCCCGTTTTAGACGAAAAATACCACTTTTTGGGGGTGGAAACGACCGTCTTAGAAAATGGCTTGAAAAGGCCCAAAAAGACCAAGTTTGACCTAAAAAATCGACACTGTCCCTTGTAGGACGAAAAATACAACTTTTTTGGGTGGAAATGGCCGCGCGAGCAAAATGCCCCCCCAAAAGGCCAAACAGACCAAATTCAACCTGAAAAATCCATGGTGTCCGTTTTTGGTGAAAATTACCACAAAACGCCCCGAAAATTCCGAAATAAACCAAATTTGACTTAAATTATACATAGTGTCCATTTTGGACGAAAAATACCAAGTTCTTTTGTTGAAACGGTCATGTGAACAAAATGCTCCAAAAGGACCGAACAGACGAAGTTTGACTTGAAAAACGGAATCAAAGGGCCCAAAAAGACCAGATTGGACCTAAAAAATCAACAGTGTCCGTGATGGACGAAAACAACCAATTATTTGGGTTGAAGCGGACGTGTGAGCAAAGCTCTCCCTGAATGCCTAAAAAGACCAAGTTTGACCAGAAAAATCAACAATGCTCGTTTTTGGCGAAAAATACCACTTTGCTCAAGTTGAAACGGTCGTGTGAGTAAAATCAACATTGCCTGTTGCGGACGAAAAAAGCCTCTTTTTTTTGGGTGGAAACGGTCATGTGAGCATAATTCCAAAATAAACCGAATTTGACCTGAATAATACGCAGTGTCCATTTTGGACGAAAAATACCTGATTTTTTTGTTGAAACTGTCTTGTGAACAAAATGCCCCAAATGGATAGAGCAGACAATGTTTGACTCGAAAAATCAACAGTGCCCGTTGTAGACGAAAAATACCACTTTTTGGTGGTGGAAACAACCGTCTTTGCAAACGGCTTGAAAAGGCCAAAAAAGACCTAGTTTGACCTGAAAAATCAACACTGTCCCTTTTGGGACGAAAAATACAACTTTTTTGGGTGGAAACGGCCGTGCGAGCAAAATGCCCCACCCCCAAAAGGCCAAACAGACCAAATTTGACCTGAAAAATTAACGGTGTCCGTTTTAGGTGAAAAGTACCACAAAACGCCTCGAAAATTCCGAAATAAACCAAATTTGACCTAAATTATACACAGTGTCCATTTTGTACGAAAAATACCAAGTTCTTTTATTGAAACGGTCGTGTGAACAAAATGCCCCAAAAGGACCGAACAGACAAAGTTTGACTTGAAAAACCAATAGTCCTGTTTTAGACAAAAAAAAATACCATTTTTTTTAGAGGAAACGACCGTCTTGGAAAGCGGCTTCAAAGGGCCCAAAAAGACCAGATTGGACCTCAAAAATCAACAGTGTCCGTTTTGGACGAAAACAACCAGTTATTTGGGTTGAAGCGGACGTGTGAGCAAAGCGCTCCCCGAATGCCTAAAAAGACAAAGTTTGACCGGAATAATCAACAATGCTCGTTTTTGGTGAAAAATACCACTTTGCTCAAGTTGAAACGGTCGTGTGAGCAAAATCAACAGCACCTGTTCCGGACGAAAAATGCCTTTTTTTTTTTGGGTGGAAACGGTCATGTGAGCATAATGCCCGCAAAAGGCCCAAAAAGACCAAGTTTGACTAGAAAGATTAAATTTGTCCATTTGGGACAAATAAATACAATTTTTTTGGATGGAAACGGCCATGTAAGCAAAAGACCCAACCAAGAGGCCAAAAAGACCAAATTTGACCTGAAAAATATCGATGTCCGTTTTGGAGAAAAGTACCACTTTTTGGGCTTACAAACAACTATATTTCCAAAAAAAAAACCCCCAAAATTCCAAAAATAAACCAAATTTGACCTGAATAATACGCAGTGTCCATTTTGGACGAAAAATACCCAATTTTTTTGTTGAAACTATCTTGTGAACAAAATGCCCTAAATGGACATAGCAGACAAAGTTTGACTCGAAAAATCAACAGTGTCCGTTGTAGACGAAAAATACCACTTTTTGGGGGTGGAAAGGACCGTCTTTGAAAACGGCTTGGAAAGGCCAAAAAAGACCAAGTTTGACCTGAAAAATCAACACTGTCCCTTTTGGGACGAAAAATACAACTTTTTCGGGTAGAAACGGCCCTGCGAGCAAAATGCCCCCCCAAACGGCCAAACAGACCAAATTTGACCTGAAAAATTAACGGTGTCCTTTTTGGGTGAAAAATACCACAAAACGCCCCGAAAATTCCGAAATAAACCAAATTTGACCTGAATTGTACACAGTGTCCATTTTGTACGAAAAATACCAAGTTCTTTTATTGAAACGGTCGTGTGAACAAAATGCCCCAAAAGGACCGAACAGACAAAGTTTGACTTGAAAAACCAATAGTCCCGTTTTAGACAAAAAAAAATACCATTTTTTTAGAGGAAACGACCGCCTTGGAAAACGACTTCAAAGGGCCCAAAAAGACCAGATTGTACCTCAAAAATCAACAGTGTCTGTTTTGGACGAAAACTACCAGTTATTTGGGTTGAAGCGGACGTGTGAGCAAAGCGCTCCCCGAATGCCTAAAAAGACCAAGTTTCACCAGAATAATCAACAATGCTCGTTTTCGGCGAAAAATTCCAGTTTGTTCAAGTTGAAATGGTCGTGTGAAAAAAATACCCCCAAAAGACAAAGAAGTCCAAGTTTGACACGAAAAATCGACAGTGCCTGTTCCGAACGAAAAATGCCTTTTTGTTTTGGGTGGAAACGGTCGTGTGAGCATAATGCCCCCTAAAGGCCCAAAAAGACCAAGCTTGACTAGAAAGATTAAATGTGTCCATTTGGGACAAATAAATACAATTTTTTTGGATGAAAACGGCCATGTAAGCAAAAGACCCCACCAAGAGGCCAAACAGACTAAATATGACCTGAAAAACTATCGGTGTCCATTTTGGAGAAAAGTACAACTTTTTGGGCGTAGAAACAGCTATATTTCCAAACAAAATCCCAAAATTCCGAAATAAACCGAATTTGACCTGAACAATACGCAGTGTCCATTTTAGACAAAAAATACCTGATTTTTTTGTTGAAACTGTCTTGTGACAAAATTCCCCAAATGGACAGAGCAGACAAAGTTCGACTCGAAAAATCAGAAGTGCCCATTTTAGACGAAAAATACCACTTTTTTGGGGGTGGAAATGACCGTCTTAGAAAAGGGCTTGAAAAGGCCCAAAAAGACCAAATTTGACCTGAAAAATCGACACTGTCCCTTTTGGGACGAAAAATACAACTTTTTTGGGTGGAAACGTCCGTGCGAGCAAAATGCCCCCCCAAAAGGTCAAACAGACCAAATTTGACTTGAAAAATTAACGGGGTCCGTTTTTGGTGAAAAATACCACAAAATGCCCCGAAAATTCCGAAAGAAACCAAATTTGACCTGAATTATACACAGTGTCCATTTTGGACGAAAAATACCAAGTTCCTTTGTTGAAACGGTCGTGTGAACAAAATGCCCCAAAAGGACCGAACAGACGAAGTTTGACTTGAAATACCAATAGTGCCCGTTTTAGACAAAAAATACCATTTTTTGGGGAGGAAACGACTGTCATGGAAAACGGCTTCAAAAGGCCCAAAAAGACCAAGTTGGACCTCAAATATCAACACTGTCCGCTTTGGACGAAAACTACCAATTGTTTGGGTTGAAGCGAACGTGTGAGCAAAGCACTCTCCAAATGCCTAAAAAGACCAAGTTTCACTAGAACAATCAACAATGTTCGTTTTCGGCGAAAAATACCACTTTTTCCAAGTTGAAACGATCGTGTGAACAAAATGCCCCAAAAGGACCGAACAGACGAAGTTTGACTTAAGAAATCAATAGTGCCTGTTTTAGACAAAAAATACCATTTTTTTGGGAAGAAACGACCGTCATGGAAAACGGCTTCAAAAGACCCAAAACGACCAAGTTGGACCTCAAATATCAGCACTCTCTGCTTTGGACGAAAACTACCAGTTGTTTGGGTTGAAGCGGACGAGTGAGCAAAGCGCTCCCCAAATGCCTAAAAAGACCAAGTTTCACTAGAATAATCAACAATGTTCGTTTTCGGCGAAAAATACCACTTTTTCCAAGTTGAAACGATCGTGTGAGCAAAATACCCCCCAAAAGACAAAAAAGTCAAAGTTTGACCCGAAAAATCAACAGTGCCCGTTCCGGACGTAAAATACCTTCTTTTTTTTTTTTTTTTTTGTGGAAATGGTGGTGTTAGCATAATGCCCCCTAAAGGGCAAAAAAGACCAAGTTAGACTAGAAGGATTAAATGTGTCCATTTTCGACAAATAAATACAAATTTTTTGGATGGAAACGGCCGTCTGAGCAAAATGCCCCCCTAAAAGTCCAAACAGACCAAATTTGACCTGAAACATTAACGATGTCCATTTTGAGCGAAAAACACCACTTTTTGGGGTAGAAACAATAACCCTTGCAAAACGTCCCAAAAATTCCGAAATAAACCGAATTTGCCCGGAATAATCCACAGTGTCCATTTCGGAGGTAAAATACTAGGTTTTTTTTTATTGAAACAGTCGAGTGAACAAAATGCCCCAAACGGACCGAATAGACAAAGTTTGACTTGAAAAACCAATAGTCTCGTTTTAGACAAAAAAAATACCATTTTTTTTAGAGGAAACGACCGTCTTGGAAAACGGCTTCAAATGGCCCAAAAAGACTAGATTGGACCTCAAAAATCAACACTGTCCGTTTTGGACAAAAACTACCAGTTATTTGGGTTGAAGCGGACGTGTGAGCAAAGTGCTCCCCGAACACCTAAAAAGACCAAGTTTGACCAGAACAATCAACAGTGTTCGTTTTCGGCGAAAAATACCACTTTGCTCAAGTTGAAACGGTCGTGTGAGCAAAATCAACAGTGCCTGTTCTGGACGAAAAATGCCTTTTTTTTTTTGGGTGGAAACGGTCGTGTGAGCATAATGCCCCCTAAAGGCCAAAAAAGACCGTGTTTGACTAGAAAGATTAAATGTGTCCATTTGGGACAAATAAATACAATTTTTTTGGATGGAAACGGCCATGTAAGCAAAAGACCCAACCAAGAGGCCAAAAAGACCAAATTTGACCTGAAAAAATATCGGTGTCCGTTTTGGAGAGAAGTACCACTTTTTGGGCGTACAAACAACTATATTTCCAAAAAAAAAAAACCAAAATTCCAAAATAAACCGAATTTGACCTGAATAATACGCAGTGTCCATTTTGGACGAAAAATACCCGATTTTTTCGTTGAAACTGTCTTGTGAACAAAATGCCCTAAATGGACAGAGCAGACAAAGTTTGACTAAAAAAATCAACAGTGCCCGTTGTAGACGAAAAATACCACTTTCTGGGGGTGGAATTTACCGTCTTTGAAAACGGCTTGGAAAGGCCAAAAAAGACCAAGTTTGACCTGAAAAATCCACACTGTCCCTTTTGGGACGAAAAATACAACTTTTTTGGGTGGAAACGGCCGTACGAGCAAAATGCCCCCCCAAAAGGTCAAACAGACCAAATTTGACTTGAAAAATTAACGGGGTCCGTTTTGGGTGAAAAATACCACAAAACGCCCCGAAAATTCCGAAATAAACCAAATTTGACCTGAATTGTACACAGTGTCCATTTTGTACGAAAAATACCAAGTTCTTTTATTGAAACGGTCGTGTGAACAAAATGCCCCAAAAGGACCGAACAGACGAAGTTTGACTTGAAAAACCAATAGTGCCCGTTTTAGACAAAAAATATCATTTTTTGGGGAGGAAACGACTGTCATGGAAAACGGCTTCAAAAGGCCCAAAAAGACCAAGTTGGACCTCAAATATCAACACTCTCTGCTTTGGACGAAAACTACCAGTTGTTTGGGTTGAAGCGGACGTGTGAGCAAAGCGCTCCCCAAATGCCTAAAAAGACCAAGTTTCACTAGAACAATCAACAATGTTCGTTTTCGGCGAAAACTACCACTTTTTCCAAGTTGAAACGATCGTGTGAACAAAATGCCCCAAAAGGACCGAACAGACGAAGTTTGACTTGAGAAATCAATAGTGCCTGTTTTAGACAAAAAATACCATTTTTTTGGGAAGAAACGACCGTCATGGAAAACGGCTTCAAAAGACCCAAAACGACCAAGTTGGACCTCAAATATCAACACTCTCTGCTTTGGACGAAAACTACCAGTTGTTTGGGTTGAAGCGGACGAGTGAGCAAAGCGCTCCCCAAATGCCTAAAAAGACCAAGTTTCACTAGAATAATCAACAATGTTCGTTTTCGGTGAAAAATACCACTTTTTCCAAGTTGAAACGATCATGTGAGCAAAATACCCCCCAAAAGACAAAAAAGTCAAAGTTTGACCCGAAAAATCAACAGTGCCCGTTCCGGACGTAAAATACCTTTTTTTTTTTTTTTTTTTTTTTTGTGGAAACGGTGGTGTTAGCATAATGCCCCCTAAAGGGCAAAAAAGACCAAGTTAGACTAGAAGGATTAAATGTGCCCATTTTCGACAAATAAATACAAATTTTTTGGATGGAAACGGCCGTGTGAGGAAAATAACCCCCAAAAGTCCAAACAGACCAAATTTGACCTGAAACATTAACGATGTCCATTTTGAGAGAAAAACACCACTTTTTGGGGTAGAAACAATAATCCTTGCAAAACGTCCCAAAAATTCCGAAATAAACCGAATTTGCCCGGAATAATCCACAGTGTCCATTTCGGAGGTAAAATACTAGGTTTTTTTTTTATTGAAACAGTCGAGTGAACAAAATGCCCCAAAAGGACCGAATAGACAAAGTTTGACTTGAAAAACCAATAGTCTCGTTTTAGACAAAAAAAAATACCATTTTTTTGAGAGGAAACGACCGTCTTGGAAAACGGCTTCAAATGGCCCAAAAAGACCAGATTGGACCTCAAAAATCAACACTGTCCGTTTTGGACGAAAACTACCAGTTATTTGGGTTGAAGCGGACGTGTGAGCAAAGCGCTCCCCGAATGCCTAAAAAGACCAAGTTTGACCAGAATAATCAACAATGCTCGTTTTCGGCGAAAAATACCACTTTGCTCAAGTTGAAACGGTCGTGTGAGCAAAATCAACAGTGCCTGTTCCGGACAAAAAATGCCTTTTTGTTTTGGGGTGGAAACGGTCGTGTGAGCATAATGCCCCCTAAAGGCCAAAAAAGACCATGTTTGACTAGAAAGATTAAATGTGTCCATTTGAGACAAATAAATACAATTTTTTTGGATGGAAACGGCCATGTAAGCAAAAGACCCAACCAAGAGGCCAAAAAGACCAAATTTGACCTAAAAAAATATTGGTGTCCGTTTTGGAGAGAAGTACCACTTTTGGGCGTACAAACAACTATATTTCCAAAAAAAAAAAACCCAAAATTCCAAAATAAACCGAATTTCACCTGAATAATACGCAGTGTCCATTTTGGACGAAAAATACCCGATTTTTTTGTTGAAACTGTCTTGTGAACAAAATGCCCTAAATGGACAGAGCAGACAAAGTTTGACTCAAAAAATCAACAGTGCCCGTTGTAGACGAAAAATACCACTTTTTGGGGGTGGAAATGACCGTCTTTGAAAACGGCTTGGAAAGGCCAAAAAAGACCAAGTTTGACCTGAAAAATCAACACTGTCCCTTTTAGGACAAAAAATACAACTTTTTCGGGTAGAAACGGCCGTACGAGCAAAATGCCCCCCCAAAAGGCCAAACATACCAAATTTGACCTGAAAAATTAACGGTGTCCGTTTTGGGTGAAAAATACCACAAAACGCCCCAAAAATTCCGAAATAAACCAAATTTGACCTGAATTGTACACAGTGTCCATTTTGTACGAAAAATACCAAGTTCTTTTATTGAAACGGTCGTGTGAACAAAATGCCCCAAAAGGACCGAACAGACGAAGTTTGACTTGAAAAACCAATAGTGCCCGTTTTAGACAAAAAATATCATTTTTTGGGGAGGAAACGACTGTCATGGAAAACGGCTTCAAAAGGCCCAAAAAGACCAAGTTGGACCTCAAATATCAACACTGTCTGCTTTGGACGAAAACTACCAGTTGTTTGGGTTGAAGCGGACGTGTGAGCAAAGTGCTCCCCAAATGCCTAAAAAGACCAAGTTTCACTAGAACAATCAACAATGTTCGTTTTCGGCGAAAAATACCACTTTTTCCAAGTTGAAACGATCGTGTGAACAAAATGCCCCAAAAGAACCGAACAGACGAAGTTTGACTTGAGAAAGCAATAGTGCCTGTTTTAGACAAAAACATACCATTTTTTTGGGAAGAAACGACCGTCATGGAAAACGGATTCAAAAGACCCAAAACGAACAAGTTGGACCTCAAATATCAACACTCTCTGCTTTGGACGAAAACTACCAGTTGTTTGGGTTGAAGCGGACGAGTGAGCAAAGCGCTCCCTAAATGCCTAAAAAGACCAAGTTTCACTAGAATAATCAACAATGTTCGTTTTCGGCGAAAAATACCTCTTTTTCCAAGTTAAAACGATCGTGTGAGCAAAATACCCCCCAAAAGACAAAAAAGTCAAAGTTTGACCGGAAAAATCAACAGTGCCCGTTCCGGACGTAAAATACCTTCTTTTTTTTTTTTTTTTTTTTTTGTGGAAATGGTGGTGTTAGCATAATGCCCCCTAAAGGGCAAAAAAGACCATGTTAGACTAGAAGGATTAAATGTGTCCATTTTCGACAAATAAATACAAATTTTTTGGATGGAAACGGCCGTGTGAGGAAAATAACCCCCAAAAGTCCAAATTTGACCTGAAACATTAACGATGTCCATTTTGAGCGAAAAACACCACTTTTTGGGGTAGAAACAATAATCCTTGTAAAACGTCCCTAAAATTTCGAAATAAACCGAATTTGCCCGGAATAATCCACAGTGTCCATTTCGGAGATAAAATACTAGGTTTTTTTTTATTGAAACAGTCGAGTGAACAAAATGCCCTAAAAGGACCGAATAGACAAAGTTTGACTTGAAAAACCAGTAGTCTCGTTTTAGACAAAAAAAAATACCATTTTTTTGAGAGGAAACGAACGTCTTGGAAAACGGCTTCAAATGGCCCAAAAAGACCAAATTGGACCTCAAAAATCAACACTGTCCGTTTTGGATGAAAACTACCAGTTATTTGGATTGAAGCGGACGTGTGAGCAAAGCGCTCCCCGAATGCCTAAAAAGACCAAGTTTGACCAGAATAATCAACAATGCTCGTTTTCGGCGAAAAATACCACTTTGCTCAAGTTGAAACGGTCGTGTGAGCAAAATCAACAGTGCCTGTTCCGGACAAAAAATGCCTTTTTTTTTTGGGGTGGAAACGGTCGTGTGAGCATAATGCCCCCTAAAGGCCAAAAAAGACCATGTTTGACTAGAAAGATTAAATGTGTCCATTTGAGACAAATAAATACAATTTTTTTGGATGGAAACGGCCATGTAAGCAAAAGACCCAACCAAGAGGCCAAAAAGACCAAATTTGACCTGAAAAAATATCGGTGTCCATTTTGGAGAGAAGTACCACTTTTTGGGCGTACAAACAACTATATTTCCAAAAACAAAAACACAAAATTCCAAAATAAACCGAATTTGACCTGAATAATACGCAGTGTCCATTTTGGACGAAAAATACCCGATTTTTTTGTTGAAACTATCTTGTGAACAAAATGCCCTAAATGGACAGAGCAGACAAAGTTTGACTCAAAAAATCAACAGTGCCCGTTGTAGACGAAAAATACCACTTTTTGGGGGTGGAAATGACCGTCTTTGAAAACGGCTTGGAAAGGCCAAAAATGACCAAGTTTGACCTGAAAAATCAACACTGTCCCTTTCGGGATAAAAAATACAACTTTTTCGGGTAAAAACGGCCGTACGAGCAAAATGCCCCCCCAAAAGGTCAAACAGACCAAATTTGACCTGAAAAATTAACGGTGTCCGTTTTGGGTGAAAAATACCACAAAACGCCCCGAAAATTCCGAAATAAACCAAATTTGACCTGAATTGTACACAGTGTCCATTTTGTACGAAAAATACCAAGTTCTTTTATTGAAACGGTCGTGTGAACAAAATGCCCCAAAAGGACCGAACAGACAAAATTTGACTTGAAAAACCAATAGTCCCGTTTTAGACAAAAAAAATACCATTTTTTTTAGGGGTAACGACCGTCTTGGAAAACGGCTTCAAAGGGCCCAAAAAGAC